>PHFN01000009.1:1200000-1679904 GCA_002796735.1 Alternaria brassicicola | reverse complement strand
AACCCTAACCCTAACCCTAACCCTAACCCTAACCCTAACCCTAACCCTAACCCTAACCCTAACCCTAACCCTAACCCTAACCCTAACCCTAACCCTAACCCTAATCCTGTGTTATTAGTTAAGCTATGTGCGTTTATGCTATACTTTTATCCTATAAAACGGTCTTTATTTAACTTGGACTTCTGCATGAATAAACGCTATTAAGCTAACCTAACATGTCTAGAGCTTAAATAACCTACAATAACGAAAGGAAGATTATCCTAACTCTAATAAAGCCTTTCGACAAGATCTTTTACTGCGTGATACGGCTGCGGAAAACCTTTACTGTATGTCTTTACTTATCTCTCTAGCTATCTGTTTAGTTACTAAGTAGGCCTTTACGCTATACAGCCTCCTTATTGCAAAATACACTTGGCGACGTACGAAAGACACTACCGTGAATTGTCCCTAACGTCGCCTACCCCTTTAGTAGACTGCTACTTAGAAATAAGTAGCTCTACCGCCTGCTTAATAGAACTATCCTCCGCAGTATACCCCTCCTTATTTCGATATTCTGTTTCGATCCTACTTGCATATTCCTTAGGTAGTCCTGCGGTGTAGAACTGGATATGGCATTTATTGAGAAAACCTAGAAAGCACTTGTTAGCGGGAGTTAAGTTTTTGTATTCTTCCTCTAACTTCTATTAGCAAATGTCTACCTACTAAAAACGACACGAACTATGGTATTTTTTCTAGCGACACAAGATCTTGACAAAATCTTTGGTACTAATAAAACTAATGTAAGCCACATATAGTTCTGTGTTGGGTTTTTCTACGGGCTTAACTAGTGCGGCGAAAAAATAGTTCTCTGTCCTATAGTTTATCGCTAGGATAACTTAAGCGGGGATAGATACAGGCAGTATCTTGGCGATTGAGTTTAAATGGCTGAGGTAGTGCTTAGCGTTCTCGCGAAGATTCTGCTTTCGTTTGCTAATTTCTTTGGGGATTGTAGTTGGGCGATAATTGAATAGCTCTGGATACCCTTTTATGATGACGATAGTGCTTGATGAATAGGATACGAAAAGAGGCACAAGCGTATCCTGTATGTATACCTTAAAGGAATGCGTACGAGTTTCTTATAGTTACATAATCTGTTGCCTCCGTAATATGATTACGACTCCTTCTATAATTTAGCTCCACGGCCGATATCATTCTGGCGACGTGCAGCGAACAGAAGTTGCCTAGGGGGAGGGGAGCGTCCGCGAGGACACTAATACAGAACGCCGAGCAGGTCTAGCTAAAGCACTAAAACATTAACGGAGTGTGCTTACGCAGCTATACTGCAGACAGGGCCCTAACGATAGGGGTGAATACGCTACTTATAATAGTAATTATATTACGAAGACTCTAGCTAGTAGACGAATCCGCGAGCATTTACTATGTCCTTCTAAAGCATGTGCGTGTCTAGTGCAAGCTATGTTCTGCAGGTCCTATTATAGCGTGTGGCGGATACGTGTTAAATTACGCATATAGCAGTCTTAATCCCGGTCCTTTGTTTTAGATAACGTCGATCTGGTAATGCATCTCTACTTGTCTTACACAGAAGCTATAGTGCGCTCGTTAACTCTAATAGAACTAAAGCACTAAACCCCTTATCTAGACTCTTAGTTTACGATTGGCTGCTCCGTTAAATATACTATGCTTTGAGCTGTCTACTAAGCGCAGCAGGAGCTAAGACTGCACTGCTTTATTTGTTGCGATAGTAAACAATCTGCAGGTTATTAATATGTTTCTTAACTAGCGCTACTGTAATCCTCCTGTGCTAACAAATAGCTTATTAGTAGAATAGGGTGCAGAATAGCATTTGGTCTGTGTGCTCCTGTAGTCACGGAATAGACGACATTGTAAGGCGACCTATTCTTAGCGACCTCTAATATCGCGCTAATGCAACGCCGTATAGACAATCTAATTCGCCTAGCACTTGCTGTTTTAATTAGTGAGGATGATGAAACAACAATATGCGGCTGCTTTCTCGGCGTTATTATACGGCCTAGAATGGTAAGGACTTAGAAATTAGTTAATTACGGAAGCTGGTGATTAGTGCTCTTAGGCTAGATCTTGCATAAGTACAACTTAACAATAACTAAGAAGGGGAGCAGAGGTGAGGCGATAAGGGATTAGACACTAAAGCGGGTGAAATGACAAGATAGAGGACCTCTTAGCCCTAGTGTAGATTATGCGCGACGTAGTCTACGTTATAGTGGCGCAGCTTTAAATAATTTTCCCTACAGCACTAATTGATACTAAAAGCCGCTGAAGATGCATTAGATATGCTTTTAACTTCGCTAAAAGATCGCTAGTTAATTGGTAGCTGCCGAGGTCTCTAGGCGCTTGAAGATATCGTTTAACGAATATAAGTGCATTTGAGATTTGTGGAGGGGACTTCTAAACGAAATGTATAAGCGCGTTCTAGCTAACATTAAAGCTTAGTTAGAGAAACTGTCTGCCTTAAGAAGAAGTTAGCTTCGAAGCTGAGGCAGCTCTTAATTACATAGGAAGTGGTGCAGACTGCTAGCCGCGATGTAGATAGACGCTAGCAACGTTTAAGGCATATCTATAAGCTGCTAGACACTTTGCTCGAAGCATACAATACTATTGCAAAAACTAGCGACATTGTAGGTGCTAAAAGATAATTTATAGATTAAGAAAATGCTTTCTACTACAGTGCTAGTGCACTATGTAAGCTAGTTCGGCATGTAAGCTACCTACTAAACGTTAGACGATTTTAGAAACGAGGCTGTAGAGCTACCTACAAAAGCAACTATCGCGAGATTTTCTAGTGTACTGTTCTATGGACGCTTGCGAAATTTTCTAGCTATTTAGAATATCTCTGCGGAGGTTTAACGTTGCGCGTTTAGGTCGCTTTTAGCGGTGTGGGCGCTACAACACGACAACGCTTTACTAGAATTTTAGCTGCTTTATATAAAGCTTTTCGCTTACCTTTGTTAGGTGTATTGTAAGATTTTTAGGCGGTTACAGCGTCACGTTGCTGCTTTTTAAGCTCCCCCACGGCGGCGAGTTCCTCAGCCCTCGCCTTTTGCGCCATCGTAGCCTCCTTAAGAGATTCGTGCAACGCGCAGCCATAATCAATGTTAATAAAAGAAAAGCGCAGCAACAGCTACATCCTATAAGGCTCGCTAGGCTTTAGTATAACGCGGTAATATTGTAGTTGTAAAGCGATATATAATTCTTATGCGCAGAACAAGGCGGCATGCGCTAAAGATTGTACAATACTAGCACGCACTCGCATTAGCAGATCAGCCCATTTCAATAGACGTGGCCTAGCTAACCACGTCGAAATCAGCGATAGTGCGTGGCCGCCGTACTACCGAGACGCTAAGAAAGGAAGGGTTGGGTTGAAAGAATATCTAGACTTAAAGAAATAGCAAAAACACCGCCTACCTTCTCCTTAACTAGTTAGTAGAATACCCTAACGATCTTTTTATCCTTCTCTTCCTTAGCTAGCATCTATAACTTACTAACCTTCTTAGCCGTGCTAGATCTGTGTTTAAAGTCTTTACCTAGCCTTATAATACAGCTGAAAACGAGACTCTAGCTATTAACTCCTACAGCGTGGAAAGTTTTTGCAGCAGCATCCTTGCGGCTACCGCATCTAACAAGCATGTAGATCTAGCGGCCGTTAAAGTAAGCACTATGCACAAAGGGCTTTTCTCCCTAAAAAGTGCTAAAGACTAAGTAGTAGAGGAACGGCGTACTCTTTAGAAGTTCTAACTTCGCATTAGTAGGTGTTTCCGACCTGGTATAGCTATCGTGGACGGCATGTCTAGCAATATCCTTAACATGGATGGCAAGCGAGCGGCGCAGGCAAGCGAGCGGCGCACCCTACCAACTTTACTCACCTTACTGATCTTAATCTACAATGGCTTAACGCAGCGCTACTCAACTACTATCAAATGAAGCAGATATTCAGCTTGCTATCTCATCTATTAATGCGCACCAGATTTAAGGTACCCGTACTGCTGCAGTAGTCTACAACGTAGCCGAAACAACGCTCCGCCGCCGACGCGCTAGTGTACCTGCCCGACGCGATTGCCAGCCCAACTCAAGGAAGCTTACCTAGAGAGAAGAGGAGGTGATTGTTAGCTATATACTTTAGCTAGATTAGCGCGGGTTTGCGCCTACCTACGCAGCTGCACGTGATATGGCTGATAAGCTGCTGGCTGCACGCGGCGCTGGCTAGGTTGGGCAGAAGTGGCCAGCCAACTTTGTCAAGCGTACAGACAGTCTTCGGACGTGTTTCAACCGAGCGTACGATAGGCAGAGAGCTCTGTGTGAGGATGCGACATTAATAAAGAGGTGGTTTAAGCTTGTAGAAGAGACAAAGGCTGAGCTTGGTATCTGTGATGAGGACATATACAACTTTGATGAAGCTGGCTTTATAATGGGCAAGATTACAACGCAGCTAGTTATCACAGGATTAGAGAGAAGAGGCAGGCGGAAGAGTATTCAGCCAGGCAATCGCGAGTGGGTAACGCTGATCGCTGCTATCAGCGCTGCTGGCTGGTCAGTCCCACCGTTCCTCATCTTCGCTGGCCAGTACCACCTATCAGCCTGGTATGAGGAAGCTGAGATCCTACGCGACTGGGCGATCGCAGTCAGCGACAATGGCTGGACGAATAATGAGCTTGGAGTTGAGTGGCTAAAGCACTTCAACGCTCACACGCAGGCTCGTAGTGTAGGCGCGCGTCGCCTGCTTATTATTAATAGCTATAAGAGCTACTAATCTCTAGCGTTCTAGGAGCTCTGCAAGGAGAATAATATTTATACGCTCTATATGCCTCCTTACTTATCCTACCTACTGCAGCCGCTTAATGTTGGCTGCTTCTCGCTATTAAAGCGCGCGTACAGCCGTAAGGTAGAGAGCCTTATGCGTAACTACATTAACTACATTACTAAGCTAGAGTTTCTGCTAGCGTTTAAGGCAGCGTTTAATTAAGCGTTTACGCTAGCTAATATCTGCTTAGCCTTCTGCGGCGCAGGCCTTGTTCCTCTACAACTAGAGGCTGTTCTATTAAAGCTAGATGTATAGCTGCGTACACCTACTCCTCTAGTAGCTTTGCTAGAGGCTCCCTAGGTAGCTTAAACGCCGAGCAACGCGCGTAAGCTTAAGGCTTAGTTAAGCCTTATATGTGAGCGCGTGCGCTAGCACAAGAGCTTATTACTAGCTTTAATTATTAAGGTAATTAACTAGCTTAAGAAGGGCGCTAAGGTAATAATACTCTCGGCTGAGCTGATGCGCGATTGGATTACTAGCCTTGAGAAGGCTAACAGCGCAGCCTTAGCGCGTAGGCGGCGCTCTAAAAGGCGTATACAGAAGCATGGAGTACTTACAAAGGGCGCTAGAGAGGATATACTAGCTTAAAATGAGGCTAACTAGCAGATTGCTTATGAAGAGCGTTAAGGAGGAGCGCGATTAGGCCTTAGCTAGCGCGCTTAAAGGCGCTGCACTAGGTGCAAGGAGACTAGGCACAACTTGCGCACATGTAACGCAGATACTATTAATATAGAGTAGTCTACTATATTAATATCTAGTAATAATATTATCGCGTTGTTGAGATATGTCGCTTTGAAGTTGCAAAAGTTAGTGGGGTGCGCCGCTCGCTTGCCTGCGCCGCTCGCTTGCTATCTATGTTATCGCTCCCTACTTAAATATGATGTCGCTACTAGGTGCGCAAGCATTAGCTTCTATTAAGCAAGAGTTACAATTCGCTCCGCCTCTTTAAGGACTAGCAACACCTGCTGAGGGTGTAAGGACTGACCGCAGCTATGCTGCTAAAACTAGTCCTAAGGAATAAAATAGCTTGCAAGGTAATTACACTACACTAGCACACAAGTTGCTGGACAAATAGCAATAAATAAGCATCTTTTATTAAGGTATTCCGTATCTGAGCAGGCTAATAGACAACGGCCGTGAAGTCTTAGACTACCTAATGCAGCTTGAGCAGGATCGCGGACTATTGCGTGTCTAGGGTGTTAGCGAGGGCTAAGACTTTAACGACGGAGCGCAAGGACCTGGCAGCCTAGAAAGTAGCAACGATTTAGAAGCTGCCTCGCTAGCACCTAGAAAAGAAGGCCTATAGGGTTTTCTATTCTCTGACCTTCCTGAGAATCCTGCTAGAACTCCTGGTAGCACACCTAGAGATTATCTTTCCCCTTAGCAGCCGCGGCTAAATGGGAATAGGAATGGGCTTGGCCTAGACGGTTGGCCTGACTTCTTACGCAAAGTTATGTTCGAGCTACTTAGGTCCTATATAGAGACGATGCACATCTTTTATCCTTTTATAAACGAGACGAAACTCTGGCGTATGTTCAAAGACTTTAGTAACTAATATAGTCCTAATGCTAGGCCTTTGAACGCCTACTCGCCTGCTCCCGTCTATAGAGTAAAGCGAAAGCGCTTAAGTAGTAACCTTAAAGGAGGACTAGCAGGAGGTCGCGGTAAGATTGAGAGGTCTTTGCGCAATGCGATTGTCTTGCTCGTCCTTGCCCTTAGCAAAGTCTGTTTGCATATACAGTAGCGGGTTAGCTAACGCCCCGGGTTAGCTAACGCCCCGCCCCAACACCATAACAATAAAACTTCAACGCGTCACAACTCCACCAATATGGATCCGATTCAAGAAGCGATTGAATATATCGAATCGCACAAGCTAGGAGATGATTTCTCGTACACAAAAGTTGCTGCCTAGTTCGGTGTTGAGCGCAGTACGCTCGCTCGAAGGCACTAGGGTGTGCACGACCAGCGCGGAGTCTCCCAACGATCCCTACACCCAGAACGCGAAGCCGAGCTTGTACGATATATCGAAACGCTTACCGAACGACGTTTGCCGCCTACAAAAGTAATGGTACAGCAGTTTGCCAGCCAACTGGCTGGCAAACCGGTCTCCGAAACCTGGGTTAAGCGGTTTCTCCGCCGTTATCCCAACTATCTTATCTCTCGATCGGGCAAAGCTATGGCCAAGGAGCGGACTAAAGCTAATTCGGGAGCCAAATACAACTTGTACTTCAAGCTGTTACATAAAAAGATGGAGGAGTACAACGTCCAGCTAATACATATATTCAATATGGACGAAAAGGGGTTTCAACTTGGCTGGGTTGGGAGAACAAATCGTGTATTCAATAAGAAGCTCTACGAGTCAAAAGGGGTAAGGCAAGCACTTGAAGATGGCTCCAGCGAGTGGATAACGGTTGTGGCTTGTATTTGTTCGGATGGGAGCGCTTTGAGTCCAACTCTCATCTTCCAAGGAGCCAACGGAGCTGTTCAATCGAGCTGGGTTGACGCTGTACAAGCAGGAGAACACTCAGTATTTACTACGTCATCACCCTCCGGCTGGACCAACAACGATATTGGGTTAGCTTGGCTCAAGGGGGTGTTTGAGAGAGAAACCAGACGGCATGCTTCAACTGGGTATCGATTACTACTCCTTGACGGCCATGGATCCCACGTAACCATGGAGTTTATTGAGTATTGTAACGACAACAAGATCCTCTTGTTTGTATTACCCCCTCACGCTACTCATACGCTTCAACCTCTCGACGTTTGTATGTTCAAACCCCTCTCGAACGCTTACTCAACCCAGTTGATGGGATACCTCCAGGACAGCCAAGGATTACTCAATTTGACCAAAGGAGACTTCTTCCCGCTCTTCTGGAGGGCTTGGTGTAACGTATTCAAACCTCCACTCATCAAGAGGTCGTTTGAAGCCACTGGTATATACCCAGCCAACCCGGACGTTGTACTCGAGAAGTTTGCCAAGCAAGCTTCAGACTCCGACAGCAGCAACTCAGTACTATCGGGGAGCGATTGGCTCAAGCTCAAATCAATCGTACGCCGTGAGGTGAAGGATCAGAGCAGTAAGGACGTTAAGAAGCTTCAACGAAGCTTGTGCCACATCTCAGCTCAAAACAGTATACTCCAAGAGGAGGTCAGGGGCCTCAGGCAGTCCCTAGCCATCAAGGAGAGGCGGCCAAAGCAGTCCTTCACCCTCCAGCTTGATGAGGATGAGGTTTACCATGGGGGAGCCAAAATATGGTCGCCCAGGAGTGTACAACGAGCTCGCGATCGTCGGGCATCACAACAACAACAAGCCGAGCTTGAAAAGCTTCAAAAAGCTAAGCAAGCCGAGATCAAGAAGGCAGCTCGCGATTGTGATCTTCAACTCAAAGCTGCAAAGCGTGTTGAGCGGGAGAAGGGTTGGGAGGAGAGCAGAAAGCGGAGGGCTGCAGAGCAAGCCGAAAAAGACCACCGTAGAAGCCTCCGCGACGCTGCCAAAGCTATACAATTGCCCCAAAAGGGTAAGCGCAAAGCTTCAAAAGCTCATAAGCCAGCTACAAAGCGTCAGAAACGTGTTGGGGGGGGTACAGCTTCTGTGGGAGCCCGGGTAGTTGCACAGCCAGTTCCACCAAAAACCACCAAAACGCGGGTAATCCGCCACCCAAAAAAAGATTTGGACTAGCGCAAAGTCTTCGCAGGCTATTATATAGTATAAATCCACTTTTGCGCAATTTTATCACGTTTTGTTGAGGCGTTACAGCTACAATACTCATGAAGCTGTTGTGTTGTGGGCGGGGCGTTAGCTGACCCGGGGCGTTAGCTGACCCGCTACTGTAGCTGACCCGCTACTGTAGAGCTACTGCCCGCGCTAAAGAACGACCGACATCTATACGTTAGCGAATATAGATGCTACAAAGGCTCTCCTTACCTTAATAGCAGCTTCTACAGCGAGACTTTGAATAAAGACCGCCCTAGAAACATTAATCTGCTTCCTAGGATAGCCTACTATGCTTACGCTACTGATATCCTTAGCAACTAGCAAGGAGGTAACACAGTTGCGCACGCGCAAGCTATGCTGCTAGCTGCGCTGTTCCTTAGTTAGTATGCTCGTGTACTAGAGAGTTGGAGCTAGATTAACAACGCGTGCAGAATAGCCCTAGTTTTTATTAAAGCTGACTACACTAAGCTACTCCGTGTTAACAGCGACAGAAGACATACCTGGAGTTCTAAGGAGCGGTATAGACTTAATCTTGTAATGTGTATCTACTAGACAGCTCTGTAGCTAGAATCTGATATTCTAGCAGAGATAAGCACTTTGCTACCTTCCGGCATCTCTGCACATTAAAGCGAGATTATGTACCCCGAAGGCGTTAACGAGAACTGGTCCTAAGACTAGGACAGCAATTCCGTGCAGCAAGATGTTAAAGTACGCGCAGGCCTAAGACAAGACTTAATAATAAAGCTGTACTCTACGCAGACGTTCTTACAAGTTGTCCTTAACGTAGCGCATAATGCTTTGTACGGTCCCCGCGGTCGCATAAGGTTCGACCCTACTAGCTTTAAGGAGGTGGCCTACTACGCACTTACTTACAAGGAGATTCTAGAAGGCTAGCGGACACTCCTTATACTAGAACTAGCATAGTCGGACAGCGAGTACCCCTTAATAGATCTTAACATTACTCGTGTACGCGCTAAGTACTATGGTGGTTTATATATAATGTTGCGACCCTACCTTAAAGTTGCGAGCTACACGCTCGAGTTCCTACCTCCGCCTCCTAGCACAACTAGCGCTACGCAGCACAATTTGTTATCGCCCTACAGAAATGCTGTTTCTAACAGAAACGTACATATAGTTGACCTAAGCGAAGACTAGCACAAGATTATTAAGATCTGTTGCTAATGTATTAACGCCGCTATCTAGAGTACTATCGCGTTTGATTGTGTAGGCGAAGAGGCCGGCAGCTAATACTAGTACTTTTAACCTACGCGCAAGAAGAGGCTTATTGTAACTAACATCTTTGGTACGCTTTATGCGTAAGTCTATGTCTTTCTATAGAAATAGCACAGTTAACTAATAATAAACCTAGACAATTCGGCAACATGCTCGTCCTTGCCTTAGTGTACAAGTCTAAACTATACCCCTTCCTTCCTAGCGACACCTAGCTTACGAAAGCTAACCTCGCCGCGTTATTTAAACGTACTATTGCTGTTATTAGCGACGTAGCGCAGAACTCGCCTATCCTACGTATAGATCTTGAAATTCTTAAGAACGTCTAGAGGTAATAGGATCTTGAGTAAGACGGATAATATTAGCATAGAGCCTCCCGCCTTGCGCTCGCATAGACGGGTGCTGCTTGTTAGCTGTACGATTCCCGCCGCTAGCTAACAATCGTGTTTATAGAGCTTAAAGGTAGAGGGACACTGCTAGAAGGTTATAGTAGACTTAGCTGAGGTAGTAGAAGGTACTACTCCTCTAGGGCAGTGCTAAAGAGAAGTTGTTGCAAATAGCGCCTAGTAGACTAGGTTGTAACAGGCCTGCATGCGTTACGGAATGCCGCTAATGGCGATAGTACCCTTGTTCTAGCAAGTGCTCTAAGATACTTATCTACCTACGGAGCCGCTAGTTAGCATCCTGACTGATATGTCTCGGGCAGGGAACCCTGGATTCTAACACCTACACGCTAAGATTACAGCTTAGAGAAACGTAGAGTGTATAGTAGCAATAGGTGCTGGTATTATACTTGTAATGTCGATAGTCCTAGGACGGAAGGGGCGAAGGGATAGCTTGTGCTGTAGCGGTCTAATAGCGTAGCACGTTACGATATGCCTTGGGTCGTAGAGACTGTGTATATTATAACAAATAATATACGTTAATACTTGTGTTCTGTAGCATCGTAGCGTTTTGTATATAATTACTTCTACGTCCCTTATTTTAGTGCGAGCTAGCGCGGCGTTCTACTCGCTAGTTGGGCTGAACGAGACGCTGGCTTAGACTTAACAATGCTGATAACAGTTAGAACACCCTGGGCTTAAGAACAGAAATGCATGAATTTTCAAAATGCTAAGCTAGCTTACGCTTGCCCTGTAATATATAGTGTGTATATTTGAGCATTTTACAATTGAGTATACTAAAGGGTTGCGCGAAACTAATTTATAGCCCGCAGCGGACGCTCGTATTAACAAAGAGGGACATGTTTTAATTAGTAAATCTACTACTATCTTAGAGTTGCGTCTATTTAACGCTCGCCCGAACAAAGGGCAGATTAAAATCTCGCAGATATAGATAGATTAGACTGCAGCGTCGCTAACTTAGTCTGGCCTTACGAACAGGTGTAGCGAGGGCCTCCTATGTCGACACTAGCTAAGCGCAGGTATAGGCGATTTGGGTAGCGCTACCGCCTTACCTAGACTAAGATAGAAGCATTGTATAGTGGCTTTAGAGTAGCTCTTGCACAATAGGCCGTTTCCTAGGCATCTAGCACACGCGGCTAATTAGCAGGTAGCTAGAACTAGTGCTTGATGACGCTATGCTATGCTATTAGGGGCCGCGTACACCGCGAGAAAAATAGAAATTAACCGTATGCACTTATAAGGGGATAGCGAGATTTGTACATCGTGTGGCTAGTTTGAACGTGCAGAGATAACGTCTTACATCCTGTTATAGGTAAGTAGCGTTATTAGTGCTGCTATGCTGCAATACAGCGTATCTAATAGAAAATGTACCGCACTATGCGAAATATTTTACAACAGTAATTAGATAGCGGCGGCACGGAGACTAAGGGTAGGACAATCTTATAGGCGTTTCTGCATGCAGTATTAGCAGCGTAAAGAACTACTTAACGGCTACCCGCACTGTTCTGCTAGAAAGCTCTTAACTACGGGTCCTTTTATAGGTGCGAGGTTACGTAGAGATTGCGAGTGGAAGGGTGAGGGAGATCCCGAGCGTACAAACGCTATAGGCGATATTTGGAACGGAGAGCCCCTCCTAACCTCTTGGTTATAGTGCGCTTGCAGAGGATAGTGTTCTTGTTAGGAGCTACGAAAATAACACAGCTACTACAAGTAGGGTTCTCTATAGAGCTGCAATACAAGCTGCGATAGTACGGTAGGCAAGTCTTCTAACTCCTGGCGAGAAAGATAGTTAGTAGAGTTAGATAGTATCCGTGGCCTGCTTAATACTAGCACTAATGAATTAGTGTTTGAACAAGTAGAGTACGAATGTAGAGACGCAGGTACAAGACAAGCTTAGCTACTATTTGCTCGGATTGCTGTCTAGGGAGAAACTCTTGCTGTAGGTGCGACAATATGAGCTTACCTGTTAAGAGTTACTACCTAGCCCTAGAGAAAGTGTTCTAGATGTAAGCTTTTAGAGGTTCCGGTTATATCTGTGCGAGACTATCCGCTCTGGCTACTATAAGACTTCTTTCGCATAATGTCTGCTCGAATATTACAGGCGATAAGGTCTGGATAAGATGCAAGGCTATAGTACTATTAATACGGTTACATGTTTCCTAAGTAGTATCGATTAGTAGAAGATATAGTTAAGGTAAAAGGCCTTAAGACGAGCATCTATAAGTACTTTAAAGTCCTATACCCTTGTCTTATATAACTACTATGTAACATACAGCGACGTTCTCTCTCTTGTTAAATATACTTAATAATGTTATAGTACTAAAGGTTGTATAGTACAGCAGGTCCTATTACTACTAGTTACTGCAGCAAAGTATAACTAAGGCTGTTAAAGCGCTAAAAAAAATAAAACGCTGTTGTTTGATGCTAACTATAGACGCCGCTGTATTGAAGCATAGGAAAAACGACCGTCTATTACTATCTAGAGCGGTAGTATTCTTAAGCGTCGCCGCCGTCGAAGAAACAGTTGTAGAAGCTGTCGGGCTTGTTGTTGTTGTCCTAGAAGGTGGTGGATCTAATTTGAGCTTGTTGCTTATTAGTGTTAAGGCCCTTAACGTCGCCGGTAGTTATAGCCCGGCGTAGGGCTAGCAGGTTAACCGCACTCTGGGCGCGTTTTGCTACCGCGTTAGTAGTAGCATTCTTTTGTTGTCTCTCTTATAGCAAGTTCTGCCTTAAACTCCTAGTTAATTTACTAGTAAGCCTACAGGTAAGTAGTTAGCATTTGTCTTATGTGCAATTCCTACAGGGGCATTGCTGACATGTTTCTAGGGCAGGTCTTAGGGGACATAGCTAGTAGGTAAACGTTAGAGGTGGTTATAATAATAGGCTTTGGGCGGGAAGCTAGCTCGCGCATTATTAAACTACTGCCTTTGTGTAGAGAGTTGCTAGTTAACGGACTGATAGGTGTAGTAGTGCGCGACTGTTGGATAGCAGGCGATAATTGCGATGGTTGCGATGCTTCGTTCTGTAGAGCGGATACGCGGTCGCCTTAGTAGAGTGCAGTAGTAAGGAGGGAACGGTAGGAGGTAAGGTTAGGCTTAGAGTTGACGCGCGAGAACAAGGAACAGGTCTTAGCAACGCTAGAATAACTGCTCTTGTTGTTGTTGTTGTCTTCCTACTCGTCTAAGTTTGAGTGTTCGTCCTTAATGGCGCTCTTGTTAACGTCGTCTTCGCTGTTAGTCTTAATGGCCGCCTTACTACTCTTATTAAGATCGTGAAAGGTACGGGTGCTAACCTTATTCTTAACGGACGTTGTCTTGCGCATAGGAGCGGCGTTGCGCAGCTATTGTAAGAGGGAGCTGCGCTGTAGAGAGTAGGCCTTAAAGGAGCTACTGTTGTCCTCTTCTAAGGATCTACCTAGAGTAAACATGGGCTGCTTCTTAGTAGGCAGCGGCTTGGTTACAAAGCTCGACGTCTTCTTAAGGATAGGGGTGGGGTTTAGGTTAGTGCTAGAGCGGACTAAGGTGGAGATGTAGCTGGGCTTAAAGCCGCGAACGATGCTGTGTTGGCTTACGTTAGTTAAGGTGCTCGCCTTAGAGCTAACTGTAGGGCTTATAGTTTTGCTGTTAACTGTAGTAGTGGCTATTAAGGTGGAGGCTTTGGGGATAGGGCGGGCGGTAGAGGATAGCGTAGTATTGTTGTAGGCGGGCTTCTGCTTGGGTACAGGCGGGGCAAGTTGTGTAGGTAGAGGTAAAAGAGGCTTAATAAACTTCTTCTCTTAGATAGAATTTACTACCTTCTTAAGGCTAATAGGCGTTATATGTTTGGCTGAGTCGTGGCGGCGCAGGTTGGGGCGGTCGGCAGCGAGGTTAGTCTAGGAAGTTGTTGTAATAGCGCTTCCTAGATTGTAGTCGTTGGAGGCAACGCTAGTGGACAGAGCGGGCATAGCCGTAGTGCTAGTTAATAACTAGCGCTTGAAGGCCTACTTAGGAGCAGCTACGGGGTCGGGCTAGTAGTAGAAGGTCTTGTAGGACTACAGCCTCTACGCTATGTTCTTGTAGCGCTTACCGTCTTCTATAGCTGGTGAGCATTGTGTAAAGACTGTTGACAAGTTAGTATCTTGTCGTAGTTTTATATACATGTTACTTACTAGACTAGAGGCTAAACAGGTTCTTAGTGCTGCGGGTTTTAATAGTGCGCATAGAGCTGTGTTTAACGTACACTATAGGCTGTTCTGTATAGAGGGGCATCTTAAGGAGTCGTAGCGGGTTAGCCGTGGATTATACGTATAGGGATAACGATAATAGTGCGGGTCTTTTGTTAAAGACTAAGGTAGACAGCGAGAGGGGAGATTGTAAAGATTGTGTATAGATAGATACGAGGGTTTTGGCCGTTCTTAGATTAGTTCTAAGATGAAGGTAATACAATAGACATGATCCTAGAGGATGTGCTGGGGATATAACCCTAATAATAGTATAAAGGTAGGAGAATATAGGATGCATAAGAGTATGTGCACAGATAGCACGTGTACGGTAGTAATAGCTACCTAGGTTGACATAGAAGGCGCGTTTCTAGCAGCTATATCCGCTAGGCCCTAGACCTTCTGCTCCTGCAACCCCGGCTTTGGAAAAAAAAGCAGCTGGTTGGAAAGATAGTAGCTAACGATAGTAGTTTAATCCTCTTCGCATAGACTATTACTAAGTAATAGTTTGTGTCTTGCGTAACGAGAAAAACGAACTACGTGCATTCTCGATCTAGTCCCTACGGCGTAAGAGCAGAGAATAAAGGATGCGCTAGATAGTAGCTCCTATTACCTCTCGCCCTCTATCCTCTAAAACTAATGTAGGTTGGGTAAGGTAGTTGCCGGCTGTATAGTGTGTCGTTGGCTGGACCTTGCAGATGGCGTATAGCAGAGTAGGGTAGGTGCAGGAGCTTAAGACATGCAGAGAAATTGATGTATAATTGAGGGGGCAGTTAGGCGCGACACGGGATAAGAAGCAGAGCCTAGCGTTCTTGGTCTACCGCCTTAGCATTGACTGTCTAGGCTGTTAGTTACGCCGTCTGCTATTGATTGCTGCAGGTCGCTTCCTGTTTAGCTGCGTGGCGTTTCTATTGTAGTGCAGCTTTCTTTCGCTGTTCGTTTATGCGAGCTATACTAGTTAGTAGGTAGGTCTCGTCTACACCTATTCTTCCGTGAACAGGCGTAGGTTACTGTTCGACGTATCTTCTGTTGTGAAAGTAGTGCTTAAAGTAGTAGTCTCTAGACGACTAGCACTCTGTAATAGCTATAGAGGTCTGGTGGTTATAATAGTACACGAATGTATGAAAACGTCGTTAGATTGTAACTGCAAGAGTCGAGGGTTATTATGCAGCGTCCTAGTAGTTCGGCATTGTGTGACTCGAGCGCATAAGCGCCGGCGAACTAGTAGGGCATCTAGACGAACGAGAGGGATTTGAGTGGATTGCTGACTAACTAAGCGACGGCATGGTGTGTTATGTAGAAGCGATGGAACGAGTTTAGGAAGCTTGTAAGCTGATGCTAACAATTGCTTGGCTTGTTTGCTATCGAGCATTGTCTTTTAAAAAGAAAACTTACCTGGCTGTCTAAAGGAAGCCGTCTTTTGTATCTAGGTTAGTTCTGTTCTCCCTCTAAAAACTTCTTATCTTAGCGCTGATCTAAGATCGAAACCCTGGATTGTTTTGTAGGCTAGCTTGAACCTAGTCCTTTACCTTTATCCTGGATATTAACCTCCTCCTTAACCCTCGGACTTAGGGTTTAGAGTCGCCTGTAAGCAAGAAGAGCTCCCTATCTAATGCATCCTACTTAATAGGAGCGATAGGAGCGACAAGAGACACGACTGCACCTTTATTATGTACAAATTCTCCCTTGCAAATAGTGTCGCCTGCCTACGCTCCTAGAGCACTAGTATCTCTAAGACTCTCGCACTATGCACTAATGTCCGCTTATACCTAGGCACTAACATTAGCTCCTTAAGGACCTAGACCTATGCTAGGAGGATCTGTTCTACCCGCTATCTTAGAACTTTATTAACATGCTGAGCCTACCCCGCTCCCGCACTTTCGCCTACTTAACTCTGGCCTACATAGACCTCTACCGCCTTGTTACGCGCAGAGTACTAATTACTCCCTCCCTTTAAGACTAAAACGACAAGCTTCTCTAACCCCCTACCTAACAAGAGTTTATCTAAGAAAAAGTCTTAATAGACTCTAGAGGAGGACAATCTAACTATTAAGCTGCGGGGCTAGGGGATAAAGTAGGATGATATTGCGAAACAACTACCTAGAAGAAGCTCTATTTCCTGCCGACTATGGTACTAGAACTTTCTCGAGAAGCGAGCTATCTAGGACGAGGAGAAGAAAAACAAGCTCGTAAAACTCTATACGTAGTAGGTACTACTTAATTACTCTAGATGCCTAGACGGGTTTGTTTTGGTTATCCTTTCCTTCGTTTAATACTATATTTTTGCTTTAAATGTATCCTAGCACTATCTGCCGCTCTCGCATGTGACGCGTCTCTACGCGTATACTTAAAAACAATACTAACCCTTGCATTAGTTTTAAGCACTAAATGTGGTAAGATATTGCTACAGCGATAGGCATTCCCTAGCGGTCCGCTAAGTTGATACACTAGTAGCTTAGAGAGCAGGAGATAAGCGCGCGTACGAATGCTCCTGTATTCTAGCTTTACCTATCTGCGACTAGTATAGGCATAAGCTCGCTATCGTAGGTGCCTGTTATACGAGCCTCTGCTCTATATGGCTTTACCCCCGCTAACGCCCCTTAGTTTATGCTAAACCCGCCGCCGATGCCGCCCTAGCTGTACTAGGTGCCCTCGCTAATACCTTAATGGCTATTATTATTAGTGGACTGACAGAGGCTCTAGTGCTGGCGGGCGAAGAATAAGGAACAGCTTATTTAGTTACAGACGCGTAGGCCCTCGATCTTAGTTAAGCGTTCTCCCTTAGCTAGGCTAACCTCTCCCCCTGGTTTAACTACAGTTAGAAGACTTGATTAGCGGAGCAAGGACAGCACCTGTACTAGGGATGTAGTTGATTATTAAGCGAGGAGACAAGGTTTCTAGCTACACGGAGGTTTACTACTAGACAAGATAGGAAGAAGACGCCGCAGGCCCGTTACAATTGGAATACAAGGCATAGAGTTAGGGTATAAGGAGTCCTAATACGATGTTATAGCGCAGCGTAACTAGAAGCATTAAGAGCATAAAGCGCGAACTAAAGGAAACTAAGTAATCTCTTACCCTGCCTTAGCCGCCCTGACAGTCCGAGTGTACTGTCCGCTTTGGTCTAAAGCTGGGAACCGGATCCTATAAGTACACCGTAGTAGGCATAGTTGCGCAAGAATAGTAGCGTTACTAGCAACATAGGCTAGAACTAACTAGGGTAGCATTAGTAGGCTTTATTATATCTAGACGGCAGCGCCTACGCTCTGCTAGGATGTGGTGCGATTGAGATAGGTACCTTCTTGCGGGGTGCAAGCTAGCAGCGCCTCTGTTAGTAATAATGTGCTGCGCACCTGCAGGTATATACAAGCGAAGACGATTGCTGTAGCCCGCTTCTACGAGTTTATAACACGTCCGTCCGCTCCTTAAACGGCTGCGACCTCTAGTACTTCTATCTTGACTGCCTTGAATGCCTTACTACTGGGGCTGCTTGTCTGCCTGCCTACCTGCCTAGTAAGTTACGTTCTGCACAGCCTACCTACAGTATCCGTGCGCTAGTTGCACACGGTCACTAGTTGCACACCCCTACTACTACAACAACAAAACTTCAACGCGTTATAACTTAACGACTATGGATCCGATTCAAGAAGCGATTGCAGAAATCGAATCGCGCGATCTAGGAGAACAATTCTCGTACTAACAAATTGCCAAAAAGTATGGCGTAGAACGAACAACGCTGATGAGACGACACAAACACCAAAACGACGACTATAGCGTACGCAACTAATCCCTCTACCTAGAACGCAAAGCTAAGCTTGTACAATACATAGAAACGCTTACCGAACAACGTTTACTACCTACAAGAACAATAATACAACAGTTTGCTAGTTAGTTAGCTAGTAAGCTAGTTTCTAAAAGCTGGGTTTCCCGGTTCCTCCGCCGGCATCCTAACTATCTTATCTCTCGCTTGGGCAAAGCCATGGCTAAGGAGCGTACTAAAGCTAATTTAGGGGCTAAGTACAACTTGTATTTTAAGCTTTTACATAAAAAGATAGAGGAGTACAATATACAACCCACCTATATATTTAGTATAGACGAAAAGGGATTTTAACTTAGCCGGGTTGGCAATACAAAACGTATATTTAGCAGAAGACTCTACGAGCAAAAAGGGGCAAGGCAAGCACTTAAAGATAGCTTAAGCAAGTAGATAACGGTGATAGCTTGTATTTGTTCGGATGGCAAAGCTTTAAGTCCAACTCTTATCTTCTAGGGAGCCAACGGAGCTGTTTAATTAAGCTAGGTTAAAGCTATATAAGCAGGAGAACACTTAGTATTTACTACGTTATTACCCTCTAGCTAGAGCAACAACAATATTGGGTTAGCTTAGCTTAAATAGGTGTTTAAGAGAGAAACTAGACGGCATGCTTTAACTAGGTATTAATTACTACTCCTTGACGGCCACGGATCCTATGTAACTATGGATTTTATTAAGTATTGTAACGACAACAAGATCCTCTTGTTTGTATTTCTACCTTACGCTACCTATACGCTTTAACTACTTAATGTGGTAATGTTCAAACCCCTTGCAACAGCTTACTCAACTTAGTTGATGGGATACCTCTAGGATAGCTAGGGGTTACTTAATTTAACTAAAGGAGACTTCTTCTAGCTCTTCTAGAGGGCTTAGTGTAGCGTATTCAAACCTCTACTTATTAAGAGGTCGTTTGAAGCCACTAGTATATACCTAGCTAACCTAGACGTTGTACTTAAGAAGTTTCCTAAGGAGGCTTTAGATTCTAACAGCAGCCAGTTAGTCCTCTCTAGTAAGGATTAGCTTAAGCTTAAGTTAATCGTACGCCGTAAGGTAAAGGATTAGGGCAGTAAGGACGTTAAGAAGCTTTAACAAAGTTTGTGCTACATCGCAGCTTAAAATAGTATACTTTATGAAGAGATTAGGGGCCTTAGGCAGTCCCTAGCTATTAAGGAGAGGCGACTAAAGCAGTCCTTCACCCTCTAGCTTAATAAGGACGAGGTTTACTATAGGGGAGCCAAACTGTGGTCGCCTAGGAGTGTACAACGAGCTCGCGATCGTTGGGCATTACAACAACAACAACAGGAGCTTAAAAAGCTTTAAAAAGCTAAGCAAGCTAAGATTAAGAAGGCAGCTCGCGATTGTAAGGCTTAACTTAAAGCCGCGAAGCGTGTAGAGCGTAAGAGACGGGCGGATAAGAAGAGGAAGGAAGAGGCTGCAAAACAGGCCGAGAAACAACACTAGCAGCTTATTAACAACACTAAAAAGCTTATAAAACTTTCCTAAAAGGGTAAGCGCAAGGCTTTACAACCTCACACGCTAGCTACAAAGCGTTAAAAGCGTGGTAGTGTTGCTCTAGCTGTAGTGGGAGCCGCAAGGGTTGCACGAGCTGCTCCACCGCGTAGTCGACGGTAACGACCGATAACGCCCTCTAAAAAAATATCTAAATAAGCTAAAACTTTCGTAGGCCTGTATATAGTATAATCCTAGCTTTGCGCAATTTTATTACGATTTGTGGTAGCTCTACAACCTTATCTTTTTGAATATATTATTGTTGTTGGGGTGTGCAACTGGCGACTATGTGCAACTAGCGCACGGATACTATAGCGCACTCGGCTAATAGTGTTTGCTAGTAACCTGTCCGTGCGCGTTTTGCGCATGTTCGACTTTTGCGCACCCAGCAACACTAAAAATCTCAAAAAGATGAGGCTGTACAGCCACCAACAAAAGCTATTATCACGAGATTTCTTAGAGTTAGGCTCTATATAGTATTGCGATCGATTTGTGCTACTTATATTTAGCTAGTATCTTAGTGGAGCGGCCGGCTTTTGTCGTTCGAGATAAGACAATAGGTGCAGCCACCTCAGCTTGTACATGCGATATATTAACAATACTACGTTTCTAACGCTTCTGCTTCTGAGTAGAGCCTTGTAAGGCCTTGCGCTTACCCTTTTAGGATAATTGTATAGCTTTTTTTGCGGTGTTAATAGCTTTCTGTTGCTCCTTCTCTACTAGCTTTTTGGCCCGCTCCGCCTCCCGCTCTATCTTAAGTCTCTTACGCTCTACCCGCTTCTTATCTTTCTGCTAAAGCTTATATAGCTGAGCTTGCTCCCTTTGCCGTTTGCTCTCGATTTTTTGGAGTCGTAGCTGCTCGGCTTAGTGTTGTCGTTCTATCTCGTTGAGCTTGGCCTGTCGTACTTTCTTAGGCGACCAAAAAATCGCTCTACTATAGTACTTGTCAGGATTACTAAGCCTAAGCTTATATTTCTTCTTCTAGTGTCTCTTTTTTACTAAAAGCGAGCTCCGTAAGCCCCAAACTTCAGCTCTAAGTATACTATTTTGAGCTGAGATATGGTAGAGACTCCGCTGGATCTTTCTTACCGTCTTGCTGCTCGATTTATCGGTGGCCTAGTCGATAAGAGTCTTGATTTTAAGCCAATTGTCACCGCTAAGGTGAGAGCTGGAGCTATCGTCTGAACTATCGTTAGTACGCCGAAATCTTCGTAGTATAACCTCAGCGTTCGGTAGGTAAATACTAGTAGTTTTGAACGACTTTTTAATCGTCTCCTGCTTGAATGTAGTACGCTAGGCCTCCTAAAAAAAGGAGAAGAAGTCTCCTTTTCTTATAGGGCTAGTGTTTTGGTTCTCAAAAAGATATTTTTCGAGCTGGGTGGAGTAAGCTAATCCGAGCGGGCTAAACATCCCAACATCGAGCGGCTGAAGCGTATGGGTAGCATAAGGCGGAAATACAGCTAACAGGATCTTGTAGTTGTTACAATATTCAATAAAATCCATAGTAACATGGGATGAATGGCCATCTAGGAGCAGCAATCGGTACCTAGTAAGAGCATATCGTCTGGTTTCTCTCTCAAACACCTCCTTGAGCTAAGCTAACCCAATATCGTTGTTGCTCCAGTCAGTAGGAGATGAGCTGACAAAGACGGAGTGTTTTTCTAGGTCGATCGAGTCTACCTAGCTTGATTGTAGGTCGCTAGAATTCGATTGAAAGATGATTGCTGGGCTCAAAGCTGTTCTATCCGATAAAATGCAAGCTAGAACTGTTATCCACTCTTGTGAGCTATCTTGTACAGCTGTAGTTACCGCTCCTTGCTCGTATAGCTTCTTGTCGAAGACTCTCTTCGAGCGGCCAAGTACTCCAAGTAAGAAGCCCTTCTTATCTATATTAAAGATATGAGACGGTTGTACCTCGTACTCCGCTATTTTTTGATGCAAAAGCTCGAAATATAAGCTATACTTAGCTTCAGAATCGGCCTTGTGGCGATCCCGATCTATAGCTTTCTGCCAGCGTGAGGTGAGCTTATTAGAGTTCCGGCTCATGAAGCGAGTAACCTAGCTTTCTGAAACTTCTCCACTAGCCAAAGTTGAAGCAAAATTTCGAATTATTCGACGGGACGCTGGAGTATGCCTCTCGGTGAGCGTTTTGATGTACTGTACGAGCTCTATCTCGCGTTGTGGGTGGAGTTTTTGGTGAGCGATCGCGTGCGGCCGGCTTTGGCCTTAGTGTCTTCGCGTGAGGGTAGAGCGGACTACACCATACTTTTTAGCAATTGCTAGGTACGAGAATGGTGCTCCTGGTTCTCGCGATTCGATTTCTTCAATCGCTTTCTCGATCGGGTCCATATTGGTGGAGTTGTGACGCGTTTAGTATTGGTGGTTGAGTTAGTAGGGTGCGCAAAAGTCGAACATGCGCAAAACGCGCACGGACAGGTTAGCGTCCCGTTATTCGCGAAGACCACCAACTCTATACGGTCTCTAGCTACGCTTTAACCTACGACTTACCTCGACTAACCGCCTTAAGACAGCCTTACCGCTATTTGCGGTTCGCCTTGGGAGAGCGATAATAGACGCGCGACGTAGCCAGCGCTGCTAGCGGCGGTAGTAAACGGGCTCCACCCTAATTAGACTGCCGAGGCTGGCCTAGTGCGGGGTACAAGCTTCCGCGCATGCCTCCCTTCTGCGCGCGCTCTTACGTATAGCCTGACCTGCGCTCGCGATATAGAGAAGCCGATAACTAGCACTAAGTCTGGCACAGCGAGGTTAGGATCCTACGCGCACTTGCAATAGGCTAGTGTAGTAGCCTTTCTCTGCTGCGCCTGATGGCCTTGCCCTGTTTCGTAGTGTCCGACACACGCGAGATGCGTAGCGGCCTAACGCAAACATCTGTTTAATTAATAGAGCGAAGTGGACGTTTGTTTCGTAATTAGTAGTTGGTAGTTGCGGGTTAGGAGACCCTACTATCGCTAGAAAGTTTTGGCGAGGCATCTAGGTTACGTGCCCCGCTATTAGCACCTCCTATTCTCCTAATAGCACTAACTTCTAGGTGTCTATAATCTCTTTTACAGCGTTCTATAATTGTACACTAAGTACTATTGCACTGCGAACAAGGTACTCTTTCTCTGCTCTAGGCTAGCCTGAACGATGCTAATTTCTGCCTAGGTCCGTGCAGAACGTGCTATCTAACAGTCCTCTAAACTCTTAATTAGGTTATACCTCTGTTTTGACACCCCCTTCTACTATACTAGTGTTCTGTTCTACACATTTCCAACAACTGTCCTATCTATCGCCAAACACACAATTCTTCCTGGACTATTGAATACGCTTAAGAGATCGTGCGATTTGTTAGAGTTAACTAGCTCTGGTTCGTTTTAATTGAGTAGCCGCCGCCTAGAGATACGTGGTAAGCTAACATAGACGATTCTCTGCTCGCAGGGCTTTGGTTAACTTGTAAACTATAAGCTAACTAGTCTAATTCGGCTTTACTGGGGAGATATCGCACACAGACACAAGCATGGATCCGTACACAATTTAATTACGAAAATTCGAGATATGGACAGCTCCTAATGCTTGCAACGTTACTGTTAAGAAAGGAGTGGTTTACGTAAATCGCAAAAGTAATGAAAATAAGGAACAAGGTATTGGTCCTGAGCAAACGACTATATTAAAAGAGGGTGATAAGACAACGTGTGCAGAGAGCTATACCCTTGAAGTCGTTAGGATCGAATTATAGAGCACGTTAAAACACTAGGCGCAGAATAGTAGCGGAAGATTAAATGTATTGGCTTTGTGTACTATAGTAATTAAGAAGCATAAGCGCCCGTAACTAACTAGTCTAAAGCTAGACAGGATTGCAGGCCTAACAGTTACCTAAAGCTTCTCTGATAGTTTAGGAGCATGGGCTTTAGGCACAATGTAAGCTATTGTGACAGGTTTACCTATGTTTTTCCCTATTAGTAAGCGAAACTTAAAGCACACTGTCTCTCTATTGTTGGGTTCCTTTCCTGTCTTTTCCTACGTCTAGCTGGACTTTATACTTGTAATGAGCTTTGGGAATGGCACTTTGTCTAAGCGACTTCGCAATATTTTACTGTATAGAAACTTATTATCTGTATGCAATATCTTGTTCTCTTCGCTAAGCAACTAGATGGCCTTATATCCCGCAACCTATTCGTAAGTTACAAGACAGTCTGTTGTCTTAGGAATATGCTATTGTGCCAAGTACTTGAATGAGAACACATTTTCCTAACTTAAGCTATAGTCTAGTAGCGTATACTGTGGTTCGTGTAGCTAAGGGATCTGTTCTTCGCAAGTGTCTCCTGCGCTATGCCTAAGGTTACACTGAGAATTGCTTTGGACAAATTCTAAGGCTACTAATGTATGGGCATTAACATCGCCGTGCTTACAGGCCGGTCGCTTAGCAGCCTGCAGAGGACCTAAGGGCTGTAATATTCCGCTAGAGTAATCTAAGACTTGCTTCGCTCTCTGATGCTGTACGTCCTGGCTCGCAGCGGCTTCTAGCACTATAGTCTCCTGATAAAGAGTTGCAACACTAGTAGATTGCTTAGAGCTTATAGACATGCGTAACTCTTGATTAGGTCTAGGAACTAATGTGGAAACTGTGTGCTCGGCTAATATAGTCTTATTAACCTCGTGTGTGTCTAATTGTCTAGGTCTTAGGTAGACTCGCTTCCTCTTGGGGCTTTCTTTGTTATTTGGACGCCTAGTATTGCTAGCAATACTGCCGCGCTTATTGGTTCGCCCTTCGCATACTAGCTGGGAATCTATAGACTGTGTTGCTCCGCTAAGCTGATCCTCTCTAACGTTTTTGGATCTAGTGGGGTTTAGCGGAGACGTTACGGGCTCTGGATGCTCTGCAAGAGGACTTAACACCGCCTGCTTAGAGGTGGAGGTATTATCTTGCTTGATGACGAATATTAATAGCAGCCTGTACTAATATTAATTCTTGGGGAACAAGTTAGCTAATGGATACTGGGTAAGCCCCTAAGCTATTCTTTTGTTCCTAAAGGCAAGAACGAGGTCTTTAGCATTATTTTCTACCTCTGATATTTCACTTTTCCGGTTGAGCTTATCCCACTAGAGATTATAACCGCCCTTTGGTTCTAACTTTATAATTTTTTCCTAGTTTCGCTTGTAATTGGTGTCCACACGATGCGTCTTACGCGGCGTCTTGTTCTTTAGGGTTCTATCTATACGAACCAAAAGTCGCCGCTGTGCATGGTTTCGCGACAGCTCCCGAGTTTCGTCTAGGCTATTAGATCTCTTCTGAGTTTTGTCTAGATCATCAAGCCTTAAGAATTGAAGGAAAGCCTTACTTTTAAACGTGTAAATGGGCGTGTTGATAGATAGAGAATTTATAACAGCGTATGTGGTAGCAGGCAGCGTGTGCGGCAGAGGAGAGCGTGTACGATAGTAGGCAGCGTGTGCAGCAGAGCGAGCGTGTGCGGCATAGAAGAGCGTGTGCGGCAGAGAAGAGCGTGTGCGGTAGAGAAGAGCGTGTGCGGTAGAGGAGAGCGTGTGCGATAGCAGGCAGCGTGTGTAGTAGTAGGGAGCGTTAGCTAGTAGCGACCCTATGGGGCCACAGCTACGTATACAAGGTTAGCTAGTTGGATAGTCTTCCCTACTACCTATGCGTTAAACTTCGAAGCCCTGTTAAGCGAACGGACGTATAGGGCCCTTTCCAACACCTAACATCCCGCTTATACCGCTAGTGACCGTGCACCCCCTATGTACCTGGCGTTCGCTTACAACCTGTTAGCGGGAAACTTTACCTCGACGTCTTATCTCGTTCTAGGCTAATTTCAGGAGATGTAGATAGTAGCGCAAACTATCCCTATAAGTACCGCGCGAACACGGAGAACGCATTAGCAATTCGCAGCACAGACGCGTTTATTAAAACATGCGTAATTCTAAAGGGCCTCTCTGCGTAGGCTTTAGGAGCGCCTGATTAAAACTGCATTAAATAACCAAGTTATAGCAATTGCATCCTGCGTTGTACACACCTAAACGTGCACATCTCTAGTAAGGCTGCACGGCACGGAACTAACGCAAGCGGGCTGGAAAAGCACATGCGCTCCCTACGCCGTTATTTATTGATTGTCGCTCTAGCTACTTCTAGACTAGGAGTTTGGGGCGTCTTAGGCGGCTACTGCTGCTTAGTAGGGACTAGAGGCTGTTGAACTAGAAGTTGTTTAACTCCTAATGCTATAATTCTGCCCGAAGCGAGACTATGCAACGGGTACTGGTGTGCTTGGAGATAGTTGGAGGGATGAGTAGGATTCCAGGTCTTTACCCTCCTTCAAATCTTGACGGTAGCACAATTGGGTATAAACAAAGCCTGCGGCAAAGAATGCGAGGTCTAGCATCCGTCCGTTGGCTTTGTTTTTCTTTCGCATCCCTGTTTAACACTATTTGAACATCAAAGCTGCAGCCTTGCAAATGCTGTCCTTTCGTCCCTTTGTTCTGATCCCTATTGCCCTAGAACTGTGTTTTAGCTTTTGGCGAAGATTTAAACAGCGACACGACTCTACAAAGGGGAATGGAAGACAAGAACGAGGGCTAAGTTAGAGTTGGAAAGATCTAACGCCTGCTAGTCTTTACGTTAGCAGCTTTATGGTCTTTTGCATGACAGTCGCAGCTAGCGTTTTGTCCACGATAGCAGAAAACAAGAGACTGTTTGTAGCTCTTGTGCAAAGTGCAAGCTTGGTCTTTGGATTCGCGCAGGCAGGTGTTATTTTTTCGAAGTCTTCCTGTGCATATGCGGCTAACACTTCGCAGGTAGTATACACTTCTCTATTGTTCGAACTATATTGTCCCTGGTCTATTTGCATAGGATGGATGTGCATCTTGGCGGAGCTATGTTTGTCGTTTTTGCCTCTATTTTGTATCGACGGTGGAAAACAAGATCCCTATTTGAATGCCGCAGCTCTTTTTCTTGGGTTAATTATATACATGGTATTAGCATACTCCTTGTTGAGACTCGACTGCACGAGACCCGACCTTCGCCTACTAATTACCCTCCGATTTCTTTTACCTTTGGCTGCTGGAGGGATTGCTTTCTTTGTACTTCCTTTTATTAGCATTTTCTATGGACAGGTATATGCAGACACGTTATTGGTATGAAACTAATTTCATTCGATTTGTTCGCGATACTGATTTGTAAACAGGGTGTTTTCCTTGCGGTAGCATGTTTGGACTTAAGATTCTGTCTATAGAAGCGCACCTACAAAAGCTACTAGGGTAATACTACTAATTTACAGCTTGTCGTACGTTATTCTACCTAATTGTATTAAAGTGTAACTAATTTGTCAACGCAGTCTTAAGAGGCCTTGGAAAGGTCAAGCTTAATCGCCGCAATAAAGGAAGACGGATGCGATAGCGAATCCTAGATTTCTGAACTACCTCGCGATTTCGATTATAAACGTGAAGAGTCTTGCTAGTACCTAGTGCTATCTCGCCGTGCTACGCCGCAGTTTCTGCGAACCGAATAAGAAGCGGTGGATCTTTCGATAGGAGGTCTAGAGGCCAACGAAGAAGCTAGTCCTATTAAATCCCCTAGCAGAGCTTCTGTTTCTATCTCCATTTCTACTACGACTGTAATTTAGCTTAAGAGAATATATACGTTAAGTCTAGATCTTAAGAATAACTCTCTATGGGTCTTCCGTTAGAGGGGGTGTTGCCCTACGTTTGTGTACACTAAAGAAGTAATAAGCTTCGTGCAGGATTAAGTGTAAGCGTCTGATTTTAATTATAACAGGTAGAATACTCTTCCGCTTTAGCTGTGTTATACATCCCCCTTGCAATTGTGTCACGCTTGTGGTAACGAGGCGGTATAACAGAAGACGGAAGAACATAGTATATGCTATATAGCTTACAAGTAGACTTGCTAGGTCGCACCTTGACTCGCGGCAATTACGTTGACATCTTTGCGACGGAAGAGAGTTGTTGGAGAAAGTAATAAAAAAAAGCTCTTGAGACGTTGAGAGCCGCACTGGACATGCAGCTAAGTGCAGCGGCCTATAGTCTTCGCATGCAACTACTTGCACAGATTAGTAGCGACAATGCACACGAATGTTGAGGAAATGCGAACAAATAATAATAGCTCCTGTCTTTCCTGAGCTCTCGCAATAAAGCATTAATTGAAGCTGAATATTCTGTTATATGCTATTCTCTCACTAAAGTAAGACAGAGATTACCTTAAGATCGTAAGAATTCTTGTAAAAGAGTTAATTGGAACTGTAGGCTTCTTAATGTAATAATCTAGAGGAAAACGCGTTTATTGCATTCTAGTCCTCTGCTTATATTCCGCTAGTAGGTGTAAACTATGAGGCAGTTTTTGAAACTCTTCTAACGAAAATACTCGCCCCTCCTGCCTAATGTACTCCGGTACCTTTTTGTCTCCCGGTACGTGCTGTTGAACAAATGCTTTAACTTCTTAACTATTCGTTTTCTTAAGGATTGCAAGCAACGTTAGCTTCTCTAGTAGTAGTACATTATGCTGTTTCAAAGCAGGTACACTAAGGTCGCAGCTATCCGTCTAAGAGCTCCACCTATCCTACTAATCTGCTCTTATCTTAGGTGTAGCATAGCTGGAAGTCGTCTAACTAATAAGTTTCTAAAGCCCTCCGACGCAACTGTCTTCCTTATCTGCTGTTTCGCGTGTACCTAATGCAGCACTTTAGCGCTATGTACCTGTTAGATCTACACGCATAACAGGCATTGTCACGTACGTTTAGCTTAATACATCTAGATAACAGCATCGCGAGCGATTGCAGGGGCAGAAAGAGACTTAATAAAGGGTTTAAGGGCGGCTTAATAATAGCTTGGTAACGTTCTACGTCTCCTAGTAACGTATGTGGCAAGCGAGTCGCCTACGCAAGCGAGGCGCCCACCCTATTAACTTTGATCACCTTTAAAGCTACAAAACTCAACAACAACATTATATAATATATAGATATTAATAGAGTTAATTAAGTAGTATCTTAACTACCCTTTTTGCACGTACGTAAGTTGTGCCCTGTTTCTTTACACTTACTGCAGCGTGCTAGAGCCTAGCGGCTAAGGCCTAATCGCTCTCCTCCTCGACGCCCTTCACGCGCAATCTGCTAATTAGCCTCTCGCTAAGCAAGTATATCCTCTCTAGCTCCCTTTGTTAAGACTCCACGCTTCTGTATACGCTTTTTCTTCCGCTGTTTCCGCGCTAAGGCTGCCTCGTTAGCCTTTTTAAGGCTGGTGATCCGATCACGCATTAGCTTAGCTAAGAGTATTATTACCTTAGCCCCCTTCTTAAGCTGGTTAATCGCCTCAATAATCGAAGCTGGTGATGAGCTCTTGTGCCGTCGCACGCGATCACGTATTAACGTTGATTAAGCCTTAAGCTCACGTACGTTGCTCGGCGTACGAGCCTCCTAGAGAGCCTCTAGTAGAGCTAGAGTAGGTGTACCCAGCTGTACGTTAAGCCTTAACAGAATAACGTCTAGTTAAAATAGAACAAGGCCTGCGCCTTGAAAGGCTGAGCAGATATTGGCTGACGTGAAGGATTAATTAAAGGCTGCCTTAAAGGCTGGCAGAAACTCAAGCTTCGTGATGTAGTTAATGTAGTGGCGGATTAGGGCCTCAACCTCACGGCTGTACGCGCGCTTTAATGGCGAGAAGCAGCCAACGTTAAGAGGCTAAAGTAGGTGAGATAAGTAAGGTGGCATACAGAGCGTGTAGATATTGTTCTCCTTGCAGAGCTCTTGAAACTTAAGCGATTAGTGGCTCTCGTAGCTATTAAGGATAAGCAGCCGACGTGCTCTAACTACCTTGCCCTTAGTATGCTTTATAAAGTGCTTTAGCTACTTAACTCTAATCTCGTTTGTTGTCTAGCCGTTGTCGCTGACTGCGATAGCCTAGTCGCGTGGGATATCCTCCTCGTACTAGGCAGACAGGTAATACTGGCTAGCGAAGACGAGGAATAGTGGTATTAACTAGCTAGCAGCGTTAATCGCAGCGATCGCTGTCACCTACTTACGGTTGCTAGGCTAGATAGCCTTTGGCCTGCCTCTCCTCTCTAACCCTGTTACTACGAGTTAAGTCTTGATCTTGCCCATTATAAAGCTAGCCTCGTCGAAGTTGTAGACGTCCTTATCGCAGATGCCGTACTTAGCCTTTGTCTGCTCTACGAGCTTAAACCAGCTCCTAATTAACATAGGATCCTTACACAGAGCTCTCTGCCTATCGTACGCTCGATTAAAACGCGTCTTAAGGCTATCTGTACGCCTAACGAAGTTGGCTGGTTACTTCTGCCTAACCTGGCTGGCGCCGCGCGCAGCTAGCAGCTTATTAGCTATATTACGTACAGCAGCGTACGTAGGCGCAAATCTACGTTGATCTAAGTTAAGTATATAGCTAACAACAACCTCCTCTTCTAGCTAGGTGAGCTTCTTTGAGTTAGGCTAGTAATCGCGTCGGGTAGGTTTGCTAGCGCGTTAGTCGCGTAGCGTTGTACGAGGGACGTTAAAGGCCTGAGCAGCTGCTCGTACAGTCTTTATTTAGTGCTTATTAAGAGATAAGATAGTTAGCTGTATATTAGCTTTAGATAAGTGTGCTAGAGCTTGTTGTCGTTGAGGCATTGTACACAGAGTTAAGATAGGTAATCAAAGTTGGTGGGGTAGGCGCCTCGCTTGCGTGGGCGACTCGCTTGCTACATACGTTAGGGGTACTACAGTTAACATAGATAGTAAGCGAGCGGCGCAGGCAAGCGAGCGGCGCACCCCACTAACTTTACTTACCTTACTAATCTTAATCTACAATGGCTCAACGCAGCGCTACTTAACTACTATTAAATAAAGCAGATATTCAGCTTGCTATCTTATCTATTAATGCGCACTAGATTTAAGGTACCTGTACTGCTGCAGTAGTCTACAACGTAGCCGAAACAACGCTCCGCCGCCGACGCGCTGGTGTACCTGCCCGACGCGATTGCTAGCCTAACTTAAGGAAGCTTACCTAGAGAGAAGAGGAGGTAATTGTTAGCTATATACTTTAGCTAGATCAGCGCGGGTTTGCGCCTACCTACGCAGCTGCACGTAATATGGCTGATAAGCTACTAGCTGCACGCGGCGCTAGCTAGGTTAGGCAGAAGTAGCTAGCTAACTTTGTTAAGCGTATAGACAGTCTTTAGACGTGTTTTAACTAAGCGTACGATAGGCAGAGAGCTCTGTGTAAGGATGCGACATTAATAAAGAGGTAGTTTAAGCTTGTAGAAGAGACAAAGGCTAAGCTTAGTATCTGTAATAAGGACATATACAACTTTAATAAAGCTAGCTTTATAATAGGCAAGATTACAACGCAGCTAGTTATTACAGGATTAGAGAGAAGAGGTAGGCAGAAGAGTATTTAGCCAGGCAATCGCGAGTGGGTAACGCTAATCGCTGCTATTAGCGCTGCTAGCTAGTTAGTCCCACCGTTCCTTATCTTCGCTAGCTAGTACTACCTATTAGCCTAGTATGAGGAAGCTAAGATCCTACGCGACTAGGCGATCGCAGTTAGCGACAATAGCTGGACGAATAATAAGCTTAGAGTTAAGTAGCTAAAGCACTTTAACGCTTATACGCAGGCTCGTAGTGTAGGCGCGCGTCGCCTGCTTATTATTAATAGCTATAAGAGCTACTAATCTCTAGCGTTCTAGGAGCTCTGCAAGGAGAACAATATTTATACGCTCTATATGCCTCCTTACTTATCCTACCTACTGCAGCCGCTTAATGTTGGCTGCTTCTCGCTATTAAAGCGCGCGTACAGCCGTAAGGTGGAGAGCCTTATGCGCAACTACATTAACTACATTACTAAGCTAGAGTTTCTGCTAGCGTTTAAGGCAGCGTTTGATTAAGCGTTTACGCTAGCTAATATCTGCTTAGCCTTCTGCGGCGCAGGCCTTGTTCCTCTACAACTAGAGGCTGTTCTATTAAAGCTAGATGTATAGCTGCGTACACCTACTCCTCTAGTAGCTTTGCTAGAGGCTCCCTAGGTAGCTTAAACGCCGAGCAACGCGCGTAAGCTTAAGGCTTAGTTAAGCCTTATATGTGAGCGCGTGCGCTAGCACAAGAGCTTATTACTAGCTTTAATTATTAAGGTAATTAACTAGCTTAAGAAGGGCGCTAAGGTAATAATACTCTCGGCTGAGCTGATGCGCGATTGGATTACTAGCCTTGAGAAGGCTAACAGCGCAGCCTTAGCGCGTAGGCGGCGCTCTAAAAGGCGTATACAGAAGCATGGAGTACTTACAAAGGGCGCTAGAGAGGATATACTAGCTTAAAATGAGGCTAACTAGCAGATTGCTTATGAAGAGCGTTAAGGAGGAGCGCGATTAGGCCTTAGCTAGCGCGCTTAAAGGCGCTGCACTAGGTGCAAGGAGACTGGGCACAACTTGCGCACATGTAACGCAGATACTATTAATATAGAGTAGTCTACTATATTAATATCTAGTAATAATATTATCGCGTTGTTGAGATATGTCGCTTTGAAGTTGCAAAAGTTAGTGGGGTGCGCTGCTCGCTTGCCATCTATGTTAATTAAGCGATATATTAGCGTCTAAGAACCCTCCCTGCGCCGTACAGCAGTAAAGCGCGGGAGCGTAAGACGTACGAACCTATGTATAACGGCTAATGCGATAAGATTAAGTGGGGCGAACCGCGCGCATCTGTAAGGGGTGCGCATCGACTGTTACACGGGAGCCGCCTAGTCCCTAGGGCTATCTCTTTCCTATGAGTTTGGCTCAAAGGAGTTATAAGTATCTAACTTTATTTTAATTACCTTCTTAACGATGCCTAGGTCTTCGTTTACATTTAAAGATTAAGGAGCATAAGTTGTGCAGTTGCTTTGCACGATCGTCGCTTGCAGGCTCTTAAGAGATCCTATCCGCCACTACTATCAGCCCTTCCTTACCCTCCCCTCTTACCTGGCCTTCCCTCTACCTTATTCGCCTAACTTCCCTTGTCTCTACTTCTTACTCTAGGGCTCCTTAGACCAAATTCGTATTCGCTAGAGACAAGGCTTTCTTTAATCCTTTGTCTTTTCTTTTCTCTTACTCTTTGATAAACCGTTGTATCTAATATTGTACCGTCTCGCACACACTATCCGCACACAATGCCAATCGTATTACTGCCTGCTTCGGCTGCGCCCTTTTCGCCCTAATTAGAGGCCCACGTTATACTAGACTCCGAGGTCGAACTATGGTTAATAGAAACGCTTAAGAGAGTTAAACTGGTTAAGAGTTCGTCGGAGAAAGTCTAGAAATACAAGGGGTGTCTCACAAAAACTCTTTCTAGTCCTAACGCAATGTGGTCACTGTGCTTAATCATGGTACTAAAGGCACTAGATTCGGAACTGCGCAAGGACTCCAACCCACTAGTAGAAGCCCTTTTTAACTACTAGCTTATCTACATCGAAGCCTACGTCGTACACGTCGACATGGTTTCACAACATAAGGTTACCTTCAAGCTTACACTAGAGACCATCAAAGCGCTTATTATGTACTACAAGGACGTCTACTCCGTTAATGTATCCGCTAGCACTAGGGAGTAGGCTGAGAAGGAGCAACAGCTAAAGAAGTGTCAAGATAGATTTGTCTAAGCTGTCAACCGCTATGTCTTCCGAACTAATGTTAAGGCCCTGGAAGGACTTAAGGAGGATAGTGCGGGAGAGCTACTCGAGAGACAAGGGGAGAACGTTAAGAGCGCTATTATAGGATTGTTCCTCCCACCCCTTCCTCTACAAGATATTATCGACATTGTCCGACTAGCACCGCTTCTCTAAGATTTCCCGGCTCAGCTAACTAGTAGGCGCTAAGGCAACAGTACCAGTCACACTTAGCCCTAATTAATACGTATAGAGTGGTCCCACTACTGCCCTTCGCTACGTGTAGTAGAAATGTACTATTGGTCTGGAACACTATAGGTAAGATAGGCCTTGAAGCGATTAAACTTTCGTCCCCAACACCTCCAAAGCGCGCCCTAGGGGAATAGTAATAGAGTAGTATAGCTCTTTGAAAGTTGTTGAAGGCGTCTAGCCTCCACCCCGTTACTAGCACCTGGGTCTCACTCTAGATATCATGTTATCCGCGATAGATCGCGAAATATAGAGGGAGAGTGAGTAAATAACAGCTGTGGTACTACATTGAAAGGACTTTTTGCCAGGAAATCCTTGGGGAACGAATTTAGAACAGATTTTTATTTGAGATATACTTCAAAGCCTCTATATATAAAATTAAGGTTAGTTTTTATACTATCTAGAAACTACTCTAGCATACGATTCTCGTGTCTCGAGGGCAACGGCTTTAGAGTAAATGCTTGGAGGTCGACGCAATAACACATGGTCTGAAGATATTGCCTAAGGAAAATCCCGCCTACACATTAATGTGGGAATAGTAGGTACAGAGTATAAAGAGACATGGTATTAGTACTGGCGCCGCTTCTTATATTTGTGACATTAAAATAGATCATGTGCAATACAGCCGTTGTTGAGATGAAATTAGGTAGTGTAGTTGGCTTAAATGGGCGGTAAAAGATAGTGAGGTTCCGTAGTACTGAGGCTGAAGGGATGCAAGAGAAGGACAAATCGCTTATAATGTTTTACAAAACTAGTCTGCTACGACGTACTTGGATATACAGTTTGATGGTTCTACTAAAGAGCTAAGCAAGTCGATTCGAGGTAGTGAGACAGGGAAAGGTTTGTTCTATGTATGGGATGTAGTCCTATGCTACAGCATACAAAGAATTGTGCTGATGAACTATAAGAGTTAATCTAGTTACTACATCTCCTATACTACTAGGTCCTTAAGGCCGCAACTATTGCCTTCCTATAGTGCTGTCCTAACTAGATGAACTATAGTCCTCCGGATCAGATCTAAACGTGCTGCGACAGGCGCTACAGGGCTAACGATGGATTAAGTAACGTATACAATTCGCTAATAGACTGCGTTAACACTCCTAAGCTTAGTTGTAGTAAACTTAGGCTCTGACACACGTCGCATGTCGGAAGAAAGACACTTAGATCTAGGCTTAATTTGTAGCTTCTCTATTAGCTTGCTGATAGTAACATACTCTTGCGGCTCTACAATAAAAACAGCATTCTGTAACTAAAAGAAATTCAAAACGAGCTCTAATGCGCGTGCAGCTTCTTCTTGGGATGGTGTAATAGGTAAAGAGTCGGCGGATAACCCCTTGTTACTAATCTAACTAGAGCTTGGTAGAGGAGGGGTTTGCATCGATTTGGAGTCTTAAGTTAAGGAGAGCGGCATTCCCTTATTAATGGCCGGCAGCGCGCTAGGCATCTTAGTCGTAGAGGAATTAAGTGCACCGCTACTAACGTACTTTGGAGTTAGCGCATTAGAGGAGCCTGGTTCCGACATATACTGCTTAACGCCCTTAAGTATAGGGAAGGTCTAACTTCGCGGCCGCTAGAAGTAGTTGCTCCCTAGCTGTCTACTTACCGGCTAGCGGTTTCCTAATAACGGGCTTGGTCCGCATGCTAAATTGGGCATGAGGAAAGGCGACGAAAGTAATGTAGGGCACGTGGCTATATTGGTGAACACGCTCGACAAAGAAGTGCTGCTTTGCGAATGGGATAGCTGACGATAGTTCGAGGACTCGTACGTGCCTGGGCTTTCTGTTTTGGGGTTTTCCTAACTTATCTTGGCTTTTATAGTCGTTGTTGCGGGCGATACTCCGCTAGGTAAGGTAGGCGAGATAGCACCCGGCGTATGCACATTTAATAGCGGATTAGAAGTCCCCTCCAACTCCTCCACTATTAAGCCCTTTCTTGTCCTTGCTCCTATAAGATGGTTCTTTTTCTTAAACTTTTCTAGCTAGCTCGTGCTGTATGTCTTGCGACGACTCCCATCGTTACCAACAGCCTAAGCGAAGAAGCGGGCCTTCTCTTAGATAGCGGCATCTGACAGCGACAGACCCTGTCTCTAGTGGTTTTTTGCCTAGTTAGACAAGGCTTGTTTAATATCTGGAAACCTGCCTTTCGACCTTTTTATAGGTGATCGGCTGCCGTCGTCCTAGTACAAGTACTTGTCCTTCTAGCGCAATACCTTTAAAACGGTGCTACTCGGTAGTTAGCATAGTAAGAGACATGCAGCATGCACAGTAGTACCTTCGCTCTACGCCAAATATAGCTAGAGTAATGTCAGTAAAGAATCTGTTTAGGTAGATGCTTCACGCTAGCATACCTCTAATTTCTGTTTGGTTAACGGTAGGATTCTCTTCGCGGTATTAACAAATAAGTCTGCGGTCTAAATTAGTAAGAGTCTTCCGTAGTGTCGATAAGGTACGAGAGTGAGTTGGTTTCGCTAAGACTAGAGTTGCCGATGCCAGCGTTACCGGTGGTAGGACTGAGGAAAACGGTGGGGCTTAATAAGTGGATTAGGTGGTCAGCGTACTCGGCCATTGTAGCACCCGCGGCATAATCAGAGGCTGTAGTTATAGGTATAAAGCCCTCGGTGTTGGATACGTTTGGAGGGGGGGTAGATATATGCTAGTTCCGTAGATGTGTTCCGCCGGAACCGAGTCAAAACTGTTAATGCTATTGTAGTCTTGCACTAAAAAATAGAGATGTAGGTTGTATCTGTTGTCATCATGCCATCCATAATGACGCCGCTCGAGAGATTCCTAGTGGTGATGCTCGTGATCCATTTGCAGTTGGCTCATGTTGAATAGCAGGAAACGTATAGAAGCGGTGTATCCGTGCGACTGTAGGAACGAGTGATTGTGCTAGAAAAAATGCAGGAGGAATAGCAGCTAGGCATATACCCTAATACTACAGGTTTATATCAAGAAATAACAGGGCACGAAAAGTTCGGTATAGTAGGCTTGCACCAAGTCTTAGAGGGCATGGTCTAAAGGCGCTGCTCTAAAAAAGCTCACTACTTTGGCTTTCCTTTCCCCGCCCTAGAATTTCGCCTGGCAAGCGACAGTCGTGATCATTAGAAGAGCTCACGTTGCCAAAGCCCGCTTTCCAACTTCTCATACCCCGCCGTTTCCCCGCCATCCTGTAGCACGAACGGTGTCCTAAAGCGGCTTTGCATAGATGAAGTAACTCAGTGCCTAAGATTAGGCGCCGTAAATCGTTCACAAACTTGTGTAGTCAGAGCGCTCGCGCATATTCTCCAAATGCTCATCCGCGATAGAGTGCAGTTCTTGGTCAATCGGCAACAACTAGCCAGTGTCTGTGCATGCCTATTTGCTATCCTTACCCTACCACCATTGTGTATACATAGGACCCTTACTATTCCAAATGTAACAGAGTACGTACAAAGTGCCATCGCGACTCAGAAAGTGGTAGCGCGTCTTGGTTCCAGTTGTGGAGGAGAACGCTAACGTAAATAGCTCGGCAGTCAACTTGCAGCGGAGCGCCCTAGCACGCGTCAACCGTCCTCAACTAGCCAAGTAGGGAAGATACAGGCTTGCCGCTTACAAATTTATAGATTATCTAATCACACTGGAAGCAGGACGTTGCTAATCTCTTAGCTAACCCTTCTATCGGGTCGCGTCCAGGCGTACGTATGGTGGTCTCGCTATAGGGCCTCTCATAATAACGCAACGCCAAAACAGGGCTAGTGAACCTTGAGTTAGCGCCATGATGTACATGGATCTGCTTTGAAACTGTATGCACGCTAGTAGCCGAGCCGCTACTGGATCGCTACAGCATAATAACCTGTTCTAGCGAGCAGGAGCATTGTTGCGGACCTACATACGATACGGTAGTCACAGCTTGTAGATAATAGGCGGTGTAGGGAGTGTTTCGATTCGTTGAGTCGTGCCTGCGCATTAATCGCCGCACTCAACGCTTCGCACCCTTCTTGCCCCTCTTTCACGCTCGTCTTGTGCCTTTCCGAAACGATCTCTATCGACTAGGAATCTCACAATCATGCAGTAAGGCGAATAGCGTCGTGTTTACAAACCGCTAGCGGCATGCCCTATCTGAAGAAGTTCTCCGTAGTTGTAGAATAAGTAGATGCGCGTTTACTAAGCGACGTCTTCTGGCAGGGCCAACGCAAACAAATAGTTATGTCTAGGTGTATATGCGCGCACTCCTATGCCAGACCATTAGGTGCGATATAGATTATTGTTCCTCACCAACGTCATCGCTGTCAATGAACGCTGGGTGCTCCATCTTGGGAGCTTCTGGGCATTCGCCATGTAGAACATCTCACGGGAGTGACTGTCCCGATCAGCGACCATGCCGCCCACCAACTCTTGCATCGTTCTAGCGAGGCCGCGGTGAGCCTTGTGCCGACCCTTGTCTAATCAGAGGAAATCAAAGCGCGCCATACTCTGGCTGAGACAGGAACGAGGCTGTAACTAGGCGCCTCATGGCGTCTTGCCAAGTGCTATAGTGCACACTCGCAGCCGCGACGCCGCTGGAATCAGTGCTGAGTGGATGGTAACCAGGTTGATCTCTGAGAGATATCGACTAGTGTGACTTGTTGACTTTGGGTGACCTATGTGCTCTTTCCTCCATCTGTGGAACCGGACAACCAGGCCACTTCTGCACGCCAGACTGTTGGGCCCACATGCTAGCAGAATTTCAGCCTGCTGCTCATGTTTCTTTGCACGTTCCATGTCTGTAATTTCCGGTATTACGGTTGAATAGGTGCAAGGGAGCGCTCATGCGGACACAATAACACAGGAAGCAGTCAAGGACACGGCCTCTGATCGAAGCGCAGCATTTATGATGTACTTATAGAGGCCAGCAAACTCGCTGACATCTAAACTCTCCACCCGGTAGGGAAATACAAGTTCACCCACTCGCTTATATTCAACATGGTAGAGAACGCTCCCGTCAAACGAGCCTGCGATAGGTATGTATCATCGATATACATTCATATGACACACCACTCACTCTATCAACTTGTAGCTGTCATCGAAGAAAGATCAAATGCCTTGGTAAAGCCACGGTCCCTTGTGTAATCTGCGTCTTTGCTGGACTTACATGCACATACGATGCGATCCCAAAGAAAAAAGGACCCAAAGGTAGCGGCGCCAAAGTCCTGTCTGAACTTCGCAAAACTCAACGCAATTTCCAACTTGCTGCCGGAGTCCCAACCGATCTTGGATTTGATGGTCGGTCACTATCCTCACCATTTGGTCGCACACCGGGCCTCATAACCCCGGCTCTCGTTGAGAGTTGCATGGAATGCTTCTTCGCCCATGTCTACCCTTCAGAGCCCGTCTTGCACCGCCAAAGAGCGCAAGAAGCGCAAGAAGCTGCCATCGGTATGGATGGCTGGAAAGAGGCATACTGCATGGTGGTCGCACTATGCGCCTACGTCATGATTCAGGCCAACCACAAACTACCTGTCAGCGTACTACCACGTCCAGAAATGGCCCACATGTCAAACGTTGACGTCGGCCATGACCTACTGAAAGAGTCGGTTCGCGTGCGACAAGGCTACGATTACCAGGAGAATCCCACCCACTACAGTGTGCTCACATCGTGGTTTTACAGTGGTTGCTACTTCGGACTGGCGCGCGAGAACACAGCATGGACATATCTCCGTGAAGCAACCACACAAGCACAGCTACTTGGTATGCATAATGAGAAGACCTACCAACATGATCCGCTCGATATTTCCAGCAAACGAGTTATGTACTGGCAACTCTTCATAGTCGAAAGGTACAACTACAAGTCAATGTGTTTTCTCGGCGCTCTCTGCTAACTGTCTATAGAACTTATGCGTTACAGAAACATCGCCCAATTTCCTTACATCCAACAATCCAACTGCCTTCGCTGGACGAGGTTTGCTCCGATAGAACCATTTCCATTGAACTGGAACTCATGATCAACATGTTCAAGATTATCGACAACACATTCATCGACCTCTGGAATTAAGTGCCCAACACATTTGCAAGCGCTGCATGGATTACGCAAGTCCAAGTCCAGCTGTCAGCGGCCGTCCCCGTATATTTCGAGTGCACAGAGGTCCAGGAAGTTCAAATCCGCATCACACAACATTGGCTGCGATCGCAGGCGTGGCAGCTTAGTGTCTCTCAGAGGCTTGTGAGCAGCGTATCTAAAGACACATCCCTTACTTTTACGTACCCGATCGAGATTGCTAAGGACCTTCTCACTGTTTCTCATCAATTTTCCCAACAAGCCATGGAGGTGCATGGCATAGGACTGTTGAGTAGTTTCCTATTCGTTCCACCGTCAGCCCCAGTTCTGGAGATTGTCTCTGTTCGAGCCCCTCTATCCCTCGCTGGAACAATACCTATCGTATTTCGATCAGATTAGCGCCGCATTAGACAGCGTTCATATCTGACGTCCATGCCCTGACTAGCCAAACTGGCTTGTTCGTTCTTCCGCCTATACCCCTATCACGTTTTGCCGTGTCTATCACAGCAATCGTTAGCTAACAGCGCTGCAGATCGAGAAGCTATTCGACATTGCTTGTTGTCTGACTGATGTCGTTGCATACACATCTCTTTCGCCTGATGCATTTGCATTGGGCCCTCGCGACTATGTGTCGCGTTTCCTGACTCTCATATCGACTCTTCGTGGTGGACAAACTCGATACCTTCCTCCTCTCCTTACAAAGCTTTCCGAAGCTCTACCCAACCTTCCGCTTCCCCGGTCACTGAATCTCCCCCAAACGGTTCCCGCAGGCACGCTCGGCCTTGATGCTACTGGCTCGGGGAAACATCCCTCCAATATCGCCGACTACTATTCGTTAAACCCCAATGTCATGTCCCTGTACGACTCCCGACACAATGTAGCGCACTCGCATCCATCTAGCTCGGCTTTGAGGAGCACTTCTTCGACATCCGATCCTTACGAGACGCCTATGCCACAACAGGAGCCGTCGATGGTAGGTCACCCGAGCATGTCACTCCTCGTCTTGCACTGAAAAAAACAACAGTATCACCACGTGGGCGATGATGCAAGAACATACGACCCACAGTTTTCCATTCAAAGCTACCTCGTCGACCCCATGGTGTACAAACAATAGAATCTGGGTGGCAAGAGCAGTGCATTCAACAACCGCGCAGAGCGTTTTCAGGTCCTGACAGCGGGCCAAGTTAGATTTAGTAGTATGGTATAGCTTTTGATCATCCAAGTACACATTCAGTCTCCGTACAAAACCGCCCTATAATAGTCGAGTGATCGAAGCTTTAGAAAGGAGCACGTGGAATACGGACGACGTTGAACCGCCTCGTCACGAACCGTGAAGTGCTGCTTATCCGTACCCAGTATACGAATTTCAGTTGTCCGCGATTTTGAGGCTAAGAACGTCAATCCTCCGGTAATTCTGCCTATGGGAAGCAATACAGTCAGGACACATGTGACATGTGTCCCTTCCAGATGAAAGATCAATGGTAATCCATGAACTTCATTACCTCAGCCATGGCCTGGACACCTTTCTCGATCTCGAAAATCATAACATCGTGGCCAAGAAACGAACGCTGTCACTTGGAGTTCTTGGAGTGGACATGAACGACGGTCGGACGAGGCGGTTGGGTCCGGGCCGATTTTGACACGACATGCTCGTACACCGGAGCGACTGTGTAACTTCTACGAGGCCCGCAACCAGAGAAGGGTATGGCAATCCCGGCTTGTCGTTATTACAACAAGAGCTCAGAATCTACCGATGTGCAGCAGATGAAGATTATGCAGCAAGGAATGCGAATGCAGATAATTAGTTTACAAAGGAGAAGTGAGCCCTAGTACACCTAGCATTCTACGCATTTAAACTGCTTGCAGTAAGTCTATCACGCATATGCATTAACAGCTTAAACAGCGAAACATGGTAGGTGTAGAAAGGCAGCTACATTGGCCTTAGCTAAACAAACATGTCGAAAACGCTCAACTCACCAAACACGTCGTCATACCACGTCCTAGGCATGATTTTCATATGCAATATAGTACTGACTAATACCTATTAGGTTGCAACAAGGCTTCCATTAACATCTAGGCACTAAACGCAGTTCTCTGGTACGCATGATAAGGATTGATCGCAGAGCATCGAGAGCTGTGATTTCAGAATTGGCGCCTCTTCTCATAACGTTGACGGCGGATGAAGCGATCAAAGCAAGGCAAGAGAACACATAAACTACAGCCGTTGTTGAGAGCATTGCTGAGACGATGGAAAGCGTTACCCATGAGGTTCCGGCCAACAGACCCGTGGTTAGTGGCCGAGTACTTCTTGCTACGAACGATCATTAGTAGTGGCATCTCTCTGGTTGCTGATTCTGACTGCTGCCGAGTGGGTAGAGTAGAGGACCTTCGACAGCGTGAGCTCAAGTCTACGATAGTTAATATACCAACGGGCACTCAACTTGGGCGTGTGGTGCGTTGAAATGAAGGACGGTTATACCGCGGTGAGAAGAGTGCAAATTACAGTCCATACAACCTAGTAAAAGAGAGCGATGCCAGAAGATTTATGTCACTCTTCACCGCTTGGTTAAAATCGATCGTGGGTGTGACATTACTTGCCTGTGAGCCGAGTATGCGACAATGGTTATATACTTTGAGTGAACACACTCTCGCTATAACGAGCACGAGCTCGTCACTACTTTCTGATCATTCAAGGGGTCACCGAGCCTAGCAATCCTCTTCCATTCATCCATCCACATGTTTCCATATGCAAACATCGAAAATGTTCCAAAACACTACCCCGAAACGTAAACAAACCCTCTGACACTGCACACGGCGATGATTCGAGGGTTGATATCTACTCTATTCACTCGGGTTGTTGTATCATTAGTCTTGTTGCATGTATACAATGTGCGAGAGGAAGCCACATAACTGATCGTAATTGACTGTACTAGTCTGTCACTGTTCTATTCGAATGTATAGGCCGGTGCTTTCCCCTGGAGATCTTCAGGAGGCATTGCACTGTTACCGTTTAACATTATAGCATCACAGTCCTTATTTCCTTTATATCTGTCATTCTTCCCGCACTTCTCTTCCTCGATAGGCGTTTCATCGGCCCCCGACGAATTCGTTGCCGCTGCCTGCTTAGGCCAAAGCTCCATAACCTTACCGCCCTTATTGTCCAGCAACCCTCGATGTGTCCCTCACTCGATGCTCCTGCATTCTGGATAATCTAAATCCGGCTTGAATCTACCCTTTGCGATCGTATTCTCACTATCACCATTCCGATCCACGGCCGTCGCCGTCGCCCTGTCCCCGCCCTTAGATGCCTTATTCCCAACTACTTCTACCTCCACCCCTACCTTTTTACTCTTCTTGAGATCCTCCTCTAACGGAGTTTTAGGCAAATGCCCCGCAGTCTGCTTAGACCACAGCTCCGCATACTTCCCGCCCTCATTCTTTAACAACTCCTGATGCGCTCCCCTCTCGATAATCTCACCCTTCTCGACCACTAAAATCTGATCCGCGTCTGCAACTGTACTCAGGCGATGCGCGATAACGAAGGTGGTGCGGCCCTAGCTTAATTTGCGGAAGGCTTGTTAGATAGACGCTTCGATCGAGGAGTCAATTGCCGATGTTGCTTCGTCGAGCATAACAATCTTGGGATTCTTAAGTAGTACGCGGGCGATAGCTATGCGTTGGAGTTGGCCACCCAAGAGGCGGACGCCGCGTTCGCCCACTTTCGAGTTGTAGCCGTCAGGAAAGCCGACAATATCGTCGTAGATAGCTGCGGCGCGGCAGGCATCTTCAATGTCGCTGTCGGAAGCATCGAGTTTGGCGTAGCAAATGTTTTAACAAATAGTCTAATTAAAGAGGCCGGGGTCTTGCGGAACGACACCAAGGGCATCGTAAAGACTAGCTTAAGTGACTAAACGTAGATCTTAACCGTCGATCATAATGGATCCTCCCGTAACGTCATAAAAGCGGAAGAGCAATTTTAGTATCGTTAACTTGCCTCCTCCTGTCTCGCCTACGAAAGCGATAGTTTGTCCGCCTGCAGCTTTTAGGTTAACGCCCTTGATAATGGATTTCCAATCCTCGTAGTAGAAATCGACATCCTTGAACTCAATTTCTCCAGCAGAAACCACGATGTCTTTAGCGCCGTCTAGGTCGACAACTGTAGGTTTAGTATTAACTAGCTAAAGAAGACGCTCAGCGTCAATAAGTAAGCTAGAAATGCGCCGGTAGCTATACGAAAGCACGTAGAGTGGCGACGTCATCGTGTGCCAGTACCTAATCAAGGTGACGAGATTACCAACTGGTTTGCGGCCAGTACCAATTTGTGACATACCAAAGACGCAAGCACCTGCGAATCCAAAAGTTTTCAGAACGTCCTATGCTGCGTAACCGCCCATGGACCAGAAGTAGTACAAGTAGTAAGCAGAGATAGTAGCAATAATGTTCTCTGCGTAACGCTTGTGTTCAAACGCCAAGCGGTTAAAGTAAGCGACCGTCTGCCAATTATGGACGGTCTCGTTAACTATTAAGCTCTTAGTACGCTGCTTCTCGACATAGTCTCTTCGCTTGGGCTGTAAGAGAGTCGTAAAATAGAATCCAATAGCAATGTATGCTGCGCCCATAAAGAGGATGATGAAAGCCATGTATACATCGAACAGGTAAGTGATGTAGTACATCGCTACGACAAGATCCAGCAGAATTGGCGCAATGTCGAAGAGAACCATTTCAATAAGCGAGTTTAGGGACGAAGCTTGTTCAACGGCTTTCAAAACCTCGCCTGAGTCTTTCGAGGTGTGAAAGTCCATAGACAAGCCTAGCACGTGCTCATAAGCTAGCGAGGTGATCCGACGGTTTGCACTGTTTAATATAACCAAGTTCGCAATGCCGTCAATAATACCAAGACCCGCATAGCTACTAATAAACGAGAACAACACCCACAGGCTGATATCCTCCCATAGCATGATCCCACTCTAAGTCTCGTAAGAGTGCTGTAACTTGTTCGTAATAATACCAAGCTACCAAGGAGTAAGCAAGTTAAAGACGCGCTCTTGCAGCATGTGTACGATCCGCAGACACAGGCAAGCCATGACCTTCCAATCGTCTTTTAGAAACAGGTAGGGTAAGAACACAGCAAAGCCTATAAGGTATCTAACCCAGCCACCTTCTTCTTCGAGACGCTTCGCCTGTTGAGCTTTGATGTCCTTGTCGTCGTCTTTTGGCGCTGCTTTTTCGCCGTCGCTTGCGGATTCCGTAGGGATAGTGCCATACCCAGCATGTCCCTTAGGCGTAGCTGCGGTATTCGCTTGCTTTCTTAATAGGGATTGGCGTTCTTCGTCCGTGCTGATCTCCGCCTGCTTAGTGACCAGAATAACAAAGACATCGAGCAGTAAGACAAGGGAAGCGATAGCCCTAACGCAGTTAATTACAAAGGGCGCGTTCTTCTGCCAACTCCTTTCCGGGATGGAGAAGGCCATTATCAGACATGTCGTAGTTTCGAAAGCGAACTGTAGAACAAATGCGCCAAAGTACGCATGCTATCGTAGCGCCTTGCTCGACCAAAACATATACGCCAGCGGACTCCAGACCAATATCGACCCTAGGCAGCGGATCGTTGCCAGTTAAGGTGCCTCGTAGTCCCGTTCGCCCATTGACCAACTAAGGTAGTAGAGAACCTCTGTGATGTACGCAATCAAGATTATAAGCATAGAAACAAGTATACTTCGCCGTCTCGTTTGCGATACCAATCGTGGTTTTTGTAAAATGCACAGACTGAATGCGCAAGCCACTATGTAGTAGGAACCTACAGTCCAAGCCTGAATGCAGTTGACGAGGTCTATGACCGGGTACAGTGGTGTCGTGGGTTGAGGCTGATCCATGATAGTGGTCGCAACCATGAGTTCGTGTCTTCGTTGATGCTTTAGCTCTCGTCGGATGGGTTCTGAGAGGGTTTGATATGACAGCGCGTTAATTCATGGGTTGTGCTAGATCGCGATAGGCGAAGTTGTTGTCTCCCGGCTTTGGAGACCTGGGTGGGCCAAATAGTGTAAGAGATAGGCCGAAAATGTCTTGTCTAGGATAATGGCTTTTAAGTTTGACATTCGGCCAGAATATTGTAGCCGTGAATCCTCACCGGACTGCGGCTCTAGTCATGGCGTAGTATTAACGATGGGAAGCAGGCTACTTTTCTGGTGAATATGTACGGTTTGTGGGCTGTGCTCCGGCTAGAGTTCGACCCCTGTATGCGCCTAGCAGCCTGCAACAAGTTGGCGGGCAGCCTTGGGGCATGCGGCGTGGGAAATGGTTTGAGTCGTCAAATTCTAACAGCAGGAGGCCTCCGTGAAGCTCATGCAGCTCAGCATAACCATTCAACTCCAGGTGCACCGGGCCGCCTCATTCTGTCGCATTGCCAGATCTTGGAAACGCCTTGAACTGCCAAATCCTTACAGCAGAGTCAGCTATTGTAATGGCAAAGATTCATGGCTGTCTCTTCGTTAAAGAAGCGATGAACGGATCGCGCGGATGTCGTCTCGCCAATGCCCCCGAAGATAGTTGGCTCTCACATCGCTGAACGAAGATATCGAGGAGGAGAACAGCCAGCGGACAGTGTCATGTGAGCGACGGCTACTGAACGGTGTTGACTTGGCGTACCTCTTTTCGCCACTGGCGCAGACGAGGGAAAATACCTGCCACGGCTGTGGAGTGTACTGTAGGCCGTTGATCGCGGCCACTTCGTTCAGTAGTTGGTCGAGTAGGTCAAGCATGACTTTCCACGGCACATTTCCCTTGAGAATAAGAAGATTTCTGCGTGGTGCCATGGCATCCATGTTTGGCTTCTCGGTACCGCTGGTGCCGTGAGAACGAATAGTCTGTGACACAAAGGTGCCCTTGTGAAAGCTATTGCCTTGTCTTGCACGTTGTTCCGTCAGTTTGTGTACTCACTCCCATCCAATGCAGTATAACCTTTATTAAGGTCACCTCCACGTAGAACAGTATCTTGCACTGCTTATAACGAACGTAACAGGCTCATCAGTCATCAGTTTCCAATAATCATAAGCCTGACATAATCCTCACATGCGCCATGAATATTGATTTTGGGATTTGTCTCGTAGTAGCCAAGAAACTGACAAACGCCGTTTGGTTGGAGACGAGTTGTAATCAAGTCCCCCAGTACATCTGAGTGTGACATGAAGGCTGACTGTATACCAACCATGGCTGTCTTCTGTTCGCTAGGCAGTACTCAGTGCACTTGTGCCAGGAACAATCTCCCGTGGCTGTTCCATCAACTCTATCATTCAGGCCGTGGCATAGTTGTGCCTAGGAAGAGGTGGATTGCTTTCAGTCTTGTCAGCAAATCCGGTTTGTGTGGTTGAATACGACATGCCATCCCCCAGTGTACACAGTGGGTCCCCGTGCCGATACAAGTCGTCTTTGTGAGTATGTATAAGAACAGATGTCGATTTCTTTGAATGTCATGGCCAGGTGATAGAGCGTACCCGATGTAGCATTGAGTCTCTGCTTTGAGGTTTCGTACCATCGTCCCTGTACCATATCGATTCAGCATATCAAAATCGAAGAGACGACATCTCCTCAAGATGTCAGAGTAAGGCTATTGACTGCGCGACAGGTAGTTGGTAGCGCTTTCGAACGCAAGCTGGGTCTATAGGCCCAGACATCATCGGCATTCGCCACAGCGCTACCGTTGCACTTCGAACTATCTTTTGCGCATCGTGTCGCTCGTGTAGCTCAAATTCGCAATCATACGGGTCTTAGCAGCATTTATTAATGCTCGTGCAGGGATTTTCTGTCCTGGTCGAAAAGGTGGATGTAGATCTTTCATACAGACAACTCGCTCTATATGTGTGAAGACAACTTCAACGGCGCCTTACTCGCGCGATGTTGATAACTTCGGAGTGGTGCTTTAAAATGAGGCATCGGGGCGACGATCTCATATTTGCACCCATATCTAGAAGCTGGGAGAGTCTCGTTCCAACACCTGTACCACTGCCGCACTGGTGTGGTTGATATTGTTACCCGTACAGATGTTACACCTTGTAACCCAGTCTGTCAGAATCTACAAACACTGTGGCTAACCCAAAACGTTCGATGGCATGATACAACTGTTCTGCATTGCTTGCGTGCTTGCGCTGCCTTGCGTTTCTTGCGTGCTTGTCATTTTCATCTTGTATGTACCAGAATTTTGACATACGATCGAGTTTCTTCTGGCTCGCTACAAAACGTCTCGTTGAATCTCGAGTACGTAGGGCGAGTTGGACCATGGATTCATGTCTCAATAATTTGTACAAAATGAACCGTGGCGCTTCACTACGCGATCCGACAGTCTGCAGCTCTTGCGTGATCTCGTTGGCGGAGGCCCCTAGCGTGGGTTTGCTAGGTGGATGTCGTGCTATCGTCAGCTTGCCAGTGTAGCACGGAGATGACACAATCGTCTGGGAATTTAATGCACCATGGTTCGACTGGCCCGCGTAAGGATCGCATTCACGTACCAGGTCAGCATAATCCTGTGCGCAGAACCTTGTTTCTGAGTCAATGCTGCTGCTGAATCGACCATCGTCCGTCTGGGAGATTGAGGGCCTCCTATCGACACTGTATTTGCTGGGGCTCACCATGCTTGATGCCTGCGATAGCACATTTCGTACACTTGCACTATGTCTTCGGTAATATGGATCCCCAGTCTCTGAGAGCACGACATTCTGTTCCTCCTGGCCGATCCAACCCTCATGCCGTAGCCGCTTTGCGGGTCTGGAGTTACCTATCGATCCATCTTGTGGGGTACCGAACGTAGAAACAGATGCCGATCGCTTGGTGGTGACTCTGTTCGACGTATGAGTTGAGCTTGCGGGCGAAAGCTCAGCATGAACCAGCGAAGCCGCCATGGACTCAACCGCAGTTTCGCTTGCCTTTGCACGACCGCTGCGTACATCTCTTGTGTTCAGAACTTTCGGAGCTGCTGTACACAATGGAGAGTTCAAAGAGTGAACAAGTTCGTCAGAGGCGCAAGTGCTGATTGCACTAATATCGAGAGGCGTAGGATGCGCTACAGTATCGGCAATCTCTGCGATCGCTGTCGGTAAGCCCGAAGAGAGTGTTTGTGTTCGTTCCAAGGCTGCTCTTCCGAGCAAGAAGATTCGGACGATATGTTTGGCCATGGACGACCGTGTCAAGGGAAGGGCCGAAACACAGCCATCGTTGATTCGATCGCAGTACAAATGCCTCGTAGCCGTTGGGTCCTTGAAAAGCAAGTGTCCATGTCTCCTTTTCATGTCCACTTCAATGTCTGGCAAATCATCTGCTGGCGCTTGAGTCGTTATTTCTCCTTCCTCTGTCAGCTGGCTTTGCGGACTGAGCTCTCTCTCGTCTATGCGGAGAGGATCGAGTTCTTGCTTCACGACGTTTCTAAGATGTATTCTCGTGACAGACGTCTTGGTACGGATCGCATAAAGAAAGATGTGCTGGTAACAACGTCTGACCAACGCTTGCCTTTCTGCATCACTCGGATTAGGGAGACCAAGTACAAGGGATGTTTGATCAACTTCCTTGCCGAGGATATCACAGATCCGTGTCCTCAATGTATCACGACCCTTCTTCCTTCTCACGCCGAGCACTAATTTGTTCAACGATCCGCGAACTCTCGACTGTAGCAACCGTACATCTTGCGCAAAAGTCTTCAGCGTCAAAATTGGGCCTTGGCTGCAGATCGCCAACTCCACTTGATTTCGGAGTGCAGACTCTTTGAGTAGAGGAAATATCCGCCGCAGCCGAAATCCATCTCTTACAAACTTTACGTCCGTTTCGGAACAGGAAGGCGCTCGAGATTGCAGCATACTGATGGACTTGAAGTCTATACATTGCAATATTGCACGATTCCACTGCAACGTGATCTCTCTCCACTGGTCGACGATAGCCCAAATGTAGTTCTCGACTTCCTGTTTCCGATTGGTACTGACCAAGACAAGAGCTGATGGGTACTTACCTCGTTGCAGAAAGACTTACGCACGTCAGTTAGATACCCGAACGTAACCGTTTTCCACATGTTGGGAAGCTGGCTCAATGCCCGGAAGGCGTCTGCTACGCCTGGTGTCTCGCTGACGCGACGTGCCTCATCATAGGTAGTTTCCTTAAGTAGGGAATTGCGCGTCGAGAGGGTTTCACTCCACTCCCGAGCTGGGGGGCAAAAGAAACTGCGAACGGCTTTCTGTTTCTAGTTAAGAGCCACTCTTTCACCGTCTACATGGACTGGTCAAGAACACGTCAGCAAGAAGCGGCTTCAGTGCGTCGCCCTCTTACTCAGGTCGCCTCACCGTGCTTGAAAAAATCGACGACCCACCATCGCTCTTCCGTCTCGAGGAGGTTGAACATCTTCTTCAGTTTTTTGGCACCAGATGACTTCACCGCCTCCAACCGAGCCACACTTTCCCTTTCCACGATGCGTATGTCGGCGTCTTGAAACGATAGCTTGGGAAGGTCGTAGCACTCGAGTCTTTTTTCTTCCAGGATATCCCTGGTCTCCCATTGAGATTTCGGGATTTCAGCTTTCAGATGGAACTCGGGCAGCCATAGCTTGCATGCTCCTCGCTGGAACTGACTTTCTATCTCTTTTTGTTCGCGTTTGCATAGAGAGTAGTCATCAGGGCTAGTCTCTACGATTTGAGATAAGAACACAATGCCTGACCCAAGGTATCGCTCATGATCGGTACCGAATCGGGATTCTAACATCGCTCGTCGTTTGCTATCTCCAGATACTCCCACAGGTGCTATTTACTTTCTAGATAATATAGCTGCATGTATATGGCTCTTCTGTGAGAATGTGCTCACAAGCTGACACGTAAGATTCGTCAGCAGTCCCAGTTTTGGTGCACAAGCAACATATAACTACCCAGCACCTGACAATATCTCGTAGTTCTGTGTCCTTCAAACATATCGTCAATTACATTTTCAAGATGTCCAGAATTTTGTCCCTGTCCCTTCTCCGCAATCAAAGGGGGGAACATGCCAGTAAAACCATAAATAAAACCGACTTTCGTCGCAGACTGTGGCGGACAATAGGAAGCGTCACTTTTTCGATCCTGCTCAAACCCAATACCGTGACTTATGTCTATAACAAGGTTGTCGAGCCAATCGTTGCAGAGAGACTTGCGAAGCTTGAAACGGTCAACGAAGTTTTCAACTTCGAGATATTCGCCAATGCGAACACCATCAGCGAGTTCTCAGATGCAGCCAGTTTAGAAGACATATTGGATCTCGGTCAAGACTGCTGGTTCGATCCAGAGCACTGCAAGATGCTCGCTACTGATGTTGGTACGCCCCGCTACTTGGTTATGCAGTATTGATAGTTGTAGGTACTTGCCGGCATTTCGGCTCTGCATAAGGTTGGGTTACAAAGAAACGCATTCTCTGTAAGCGATATTCTGCTGGTATGGCGACAGAACACATTCTACTTTCAGATCGGTAAGCTCGGTACAAAACCTTCTGGCGGGAGAGCTAACAACCAAAGCTGGCGTCGAAGACTGCACGTGCATTTACGGCCACAAGCCGACGAACAATAAAGAGAGGGAGTCCCTGATAGAGATTCTGCTTTACGTAGATGAAAGACTAGAGAATCCCAAGAACTCTTGGATCCAGGGTTTACAGTCCTGTCTGAAGCGACACCGAGTACTCGACGATTCGGCCTTAGAAGCAGGGAAAGCCTACACTTCTTCGAAATCACTCGCATACAAACGCAAGGAGCTCCTAATCTATATCCATGCCGTCCGAGTCTTAGGTACCACCTTAGGTGGAGTACTGGGTTGATAAAGCAAGATTAAGCAATAGGTTTGCGTCGCCGTCGGGTCAGTGAAGGATATGAATGGTCGAATCAAGCTCAGGATTCATTGCCTGATTGCATCGTTCACATATTAGAGAAGCCGTGCTATGTAACGTGGAAATTACATTTTTATTGCCAACTCACATCCTAGCAAAGGAGCAGATTAACAGAATCTGCACGAGTACTCAGCCTGCCCGTAATGCTTACCTTGTGGAGATGGCTGCCCTCGAAGCCCTGATTTGCATGACTGGAACTTCGATGTGCGTTCAAATACATTCTGTTTTTAATATGAACTCGCAGTAAGCTAACGGGGTCCCAAGATAGTACTCTACATCGTATGCCCCAAGCAGTCCTTCTTCTTGTCACTAACCTCTGTGACTAGTGAATAGGAACTACACCCATAATCACGTTTGTATCACAGCATCAGCTATCGGTGCGGAAATCTAGGTTGACAAGATGTCATTAGAGCTCGATAGCAGACTTATTAGTCAATCCGAGACTACGTTCCTGTATCCACATTGAACTCTGCAACTGCGCAACTAGTCTGCAGCTCGGCGAACCCGAAGAGGTCGACTACACATGTATCGCTACGAGATTGCGAAGAAAAGTCTGCACAAACAGCGTAACGAGCTAACAGCAACATAGGAAACTAGACTTTCCTGATAGTGCAAGCTATGAAGCTTACATCTCGGGCCAAGCTTCCAGGGTTAGCTGCTTATGTGGCTCGCCGGGCCTAGTTGTTTCTGGTCAATTCTAGGCTTGTAGGACACACAATACTCAGCGTAAGCAGTTAAAACAGTCTGAGGTACCGAGGCAGCGGACGACTTGTGTGTATTACGGAACACGTTCTGCTCGCTTCCAGGCATTACATGCTGTGATGGGATATGCGAGATGTTGCATAATACGTATGCTGTGGCGTCAGCAGCTCGACATCTGACTGCTGGCCCCAGATAGAATAGCTGGAGTGTTTTGATAGTACCTCCAGTGCCATAATCCGCCGTATCCCCTGTGTCAGAACTCGAGTTAGAGATTGCGACACCGTTTTTATCGAGGCTATGTTCAGCTTTCGCTCATCCTTAGGAAGTCTGCGTACAATCCTGCCGCTTGCGTGGCAGAAGCCGTCCCACTGCTTGCCTATACAAATGTTGTTTTGGTGTGTTTGTGCTGTGGCGTTCATCGCCTTCATGCTCTCCTGTGTTCTATCTGCTTCAGCTGAACGATCCTCCATTCGATTCTGGTCTGCTCTTTGCGCAGTTCTGGCTACGACAGCTGTACAGAAGCTCAGTGTACTGCAGCTTGTAGCTGTTCTCTTCCTCCGAAGGCACTCTATCTGTGCAAACGTTGTAGAATTCCTTCTCAGGTGAGTTCATGTCGGCATCGTGGGATGAAGCCATGTTCACACGGCTAGCAACTGGACGGATAGTACGTTAGCGGTGATAGCTGCTTAGAACGGCCAGAGCAAGATTGTACCTGCGTTTCTTGTGGGTGCTGTCGCCATCAACCATCTCGTTCTTCTCGGAGTCTGCTTCATCAACGGTGGTCATCACACTAGTAAAACCAGGTATCCATTTCTGATGGCATTAATACATGTCCGGATGCTACCGGCAGCTTTGGCTTTACTAGTGTGCGCCGCCTCTACTAACGCGCAGTCTGAAGGTAAGTACTCACAGTTTACATTGCTGGCAGTAGACACTCATCTTCACCTCTAGTATCTGGCGAACCAGCACTGCCAATCTACTGTGCCACAGCCACGGCACTTTTGTTTATCTTTACAGGTCACATCATCTACGTTTGTAGATTGGATTCCTGCACTGTGCAGGTTACCGGCCCTCTGCTAAGATTGAGCGGCTGTTACTCCCGCAACTACTGTGCATCCAGTGTAAGTGAGAAGATCAATGCCGCGGGAGCTTCTCGACTTCAACGTAAGAGAGGAAAGTGGCTCGATAACTGCAGAGCGATAACTAAAACATTCCAGTCAGGTCCTGGACAATGCCAACCCTAGGACACCGTTCGAGTGGTCGTAGTATTGCTGCTCTCATGTGGCGCAACCTTTGGCTCGTGCGTCCAATTGCTCGGCTCACTAGCGCCTGACGAGCCAGGGAGTGTGCAATCTCCGTTACACGTCGGCTATATCTTCTTCCCAATCTCAACAAGCGTTGCTGGAATAGTTGCGGTGCAGCTGCATAGCAGTTAGCGCAGGTCTGCCCAGGGCTTGGACTCGATATTGTGTGGCGCCGTCATATCGACCTTTCACCTGCTCTGTTTCGTGCTGCCCGCCTTCGTTCTAGCCAGGTAGGCCACTGCTTCTGCGCAACGCATTAAGTTCCTGGATAGATATCAAGTTAGGCTACTAGCCATCGCTGTGTTTCTCCCGCTATACGCTATACAAACTAGCGGAGATAACTAGTAGGTCACAGATGACATGCCCATGTTCCGGCTAATGTGCTCCTAGGCCCGCAGGGATAGCTCTGCTGTTACTCTACGTAGTCTACGCCGTCTGTATCTAGTAGACTCTGCAATCGAACAAGCGAATGTCTAGTAGATTAGGAGTGTCAGCTTTGGATATAAGCTTGGTCCGGTCTGCGCTGCTAGGAGAAGGCTGAGTATGCATGTAGAAGATAGCAGGCGTGTTTGCAAGGTTCTCATATCCTTCCCATCCTTCCCAACCCCCCTTAACATTTATAAAGTTGTCTAAAGGCTTCTTGGATATCATTATACATCCATCGAGCTCTTCATCGTTGCCTAATGTGATCGATCGTGTACACATAAGCCACTTGTTTCCGCCAGCGAGTTTCGTATGGTTACGATATTCCTCGCTCGTAAGTACCTGCTATCCTACGAAATCCCCGCTCACGTGCGATATCGCCGTACGAGTAAAGGCTATCTACCTCCAACCGTTCATCGCTTACCCCTCTATCTCTCTGTCTTCATACATTTCTGCCAGTCCACAGGCTAGCTAGAAAGGTCGCACGACGAGAAAAGTCCATATCGTTCATCTCTGGGTAGGGTAGCACTCGCTGATTTAGGATTGACACTCCATGCTACAAGAATTGCAGATCCCTCCACGCCAGCAGCTTTTGTCGATCTTCGACACCAACTTTTTGGATTGAAAACGTGCACCATTCTTATTCCGCTACCATCATTAGAGCAGCATGTGAGCTTTGAGACGACCAGAATTCACTACATTGTACGAATCCCCCTATAGAGGTACCGAGGTAGGAAGTTGTCCAGCTACTTCTGCATCGACTAGGACTGAAGAGGTTCCAATGCCTTTACCGCTTAGTAGCTGAACACACGGCTAAAGGCCAACACAGGGGTCGAGTGGAAGATTGGACCTCTGCATCCAACAAGTCGTGTTTCGCCTCGCGTAGAAGCTTCCCTAAGACGTGCATGCTGTAGGACCATCACAGCATGCTCGTTACAAAGCCCACAACGTATGGTCACAAAGCATGGAGTACACTGTGTCTATAAAGCATATTTTTTATTGGAACGGATTACCAATCTAACCTATCGTAAATGGCTCTACATGTAGTGTCTGCGTGCGGTAACCAGTGTCATTTTTGCCCAGTCAAGCGGTCGTACTAACGGCAAGCAAGGCAGGGGCGACTCCCTAAAGCAGATTTGGCCCGCATAGGCAGATATCTGCCGTATATTTGCACGGAGGCAGTTGCTCTTCATACTACGTCCTAAACTAGCCAAGGGCACAACATGCAACGGCTACAATAACTAAGCCTAGTGTTAAACCGAAGAGAGCAGAGTTCGCAACAAGCAAGTAACTTGCAAGCCTTGCTTGCTTAACTTGGCTTGGCACCAAGTTAAGCAAGTTAAGTTCATCTACATAAAAACATCAAGCAAGTCAAGTTTAACTAGAAAACTTGCTTCGTAAACTTGAATAACTTGGGTAACCTTATGAATTTTTTGTTGTTGCAGGACAATAAAATTGTGATAGGATTTTTGGTGTTGCAGTAGGTGGGCCTATGCTTACGGTACGGTACGTAGTCAGCTTACGCGCCCTAACACGTAGCGTTAACACTTACTACCTACTTCTGCACCTATTGCTATATTAGCGTGTATTATCACAGTCTTTTCGAGCTATTGTTGTTATTATTGTTTGTTGCTGCCTTCTATGCCTGTTCAACGAGCCGCTAAAGGTACTAAACGTAGCGCAGGACTTGCTGAACAGCCCGCCAAACGCGTGCGCGTCACCCGCGGTACAGGCACTAATACGCAGCCGTTAGAGCTAGCTGATACTCAGCAAAGCTCGTCGATAATATCAGCACCTAAGCTACCTCAGCGGCAATCACCGCGCAAAGCCCTGGCCGACGCAGCGTCCCAGGCCACCGAACAGCACCCTTTCGAGAGCCAGTTGCTGCTTAACGCCGTGCCTAACGAGGCTATTGTACCGCCTATCGAGGGTTCCAACGCTGCCACGGTAGCCAGCGCCGCCGACGATAATCGCGAGGTCGATAGCTCGTTTGATGAGCGTTTCCTCGACAACTTTGACGGCATTGATTGGTGTCGATTGTCGCGCTTTTGCAAGCCTCTGCGCTCACAGAAACGCCAAAAAGCTGGATATACAACCATGGATATCGAGTTGCGCTGCGCAGTAACACTGATGAGATCTACTTTATCTGCAAGTTCTGCCATCAACGTCGCTCACACGATGGTATCCTCAAGGTTACGCAGTCAACTACATCCGCGATTACTCACCTAAAGCAACCGAAAGCAGGCCACAACTTTACAAAAAGCGGCTTACAAGCAGCGACAAAGCGAGCATTTGGCCAGCAATCGCTTGCGATGGTGACTGGATCTGGTGTAGCAATCAGCCAGGAGCTAGTTAATGAGCTAGGCAACTTCGACGTACAGGCCTTCCGCTACGCAGCTGTTACGTGGCTTATTGAGAACAACCACCCTCTCTGCGAGCTTGAAACACCTGCTTTCCGATCGATGATAGGCTTCGCAAGCCCTGAAGCAGAGAGTGCGTTGTGGACGAGCGCTAACAGCGTTAAGGCGTATGCAATACGGCTATATGAGTTCATGTTACCCCTGGTTGTTACTGCGCTGTCTAAAGCTATTAGCAAAATCCATATAAGCTTTGACGGGTGGACGACAAAGGGAGGCAAGCGGGGCTTCTTTGGGATTGTTGCGCACTACGCCGACGCGTCAGGGACGGTTTTCGACATGCCTATCGCGCTGCCGCAGTTAACAGGCGCCCATACTGGGGAACGGATTGCTGAGGTTGTTGGTCAAACGTTGCAGAAGTTTGGGATATCGCCGCTAAGGCTTGGTTGTTTCGTCCTTGATAACGCGTACGCCAACGACACAGCCGTTACCTATCTTGCTGGGCAGTACGGGTTTACTGCAGCTTACCAGCGCCTACGCTGTGGCCCTCACACGCTTAACCTCATCGGCCAGGCTATTATATTTGGTAAGAATCCAGATTCGTACGATAACGACGCAGCGGAGCGCGCAGAGGAAGAGGAATCGATGACGAATTGGCGCAAGGATGGCCCGTTAGGCGTACTTATCGACGTGATTAACTATATCAAAACGCCCCAACAGTACGATCTGTTCAACCGTTTCCAGCTCCTTGCTAACGCCGAGCTCCCCACAAACAATCAGAAGGCGATATTAGAGCCAATTAAGCCTGTTGTTACGCGTTGGAACTCATTCTATAGCTGCTTTGAGCGGGCCATTGAACTACAGCACGCTGTGAGCAATTACGCCAACTACCACATCCAGCACACGCGCAATCTCGACGATATCGCTAAGAGGCGCGGCAACAGGGTTCCTGACGTACCAAAGTGGATGCGATCAGACGGCCTTACAGCCGCAGATTGGGCGGTGATATCGGAGTATACAGAGGTGTTGAAACCACTTAAGCAGGCCACTAAACAGCTTGAAGGGCGCGGTAAATCAGGTCAATTTGGCGCCCTATACTCAGTAATACCGGTGTTCGAAACGCTACTACACGAGCTTGAGCAGCGGGTTAAACTATATAATCACGTCAACTACGAACAGATCAACGCTCCTGAGGATCATCTGCCCATCAACCTCCGCGCCGCCTGGGCTAAAGCCAACACCTACTACTCTAAGCTTGATAGCTCACCATTTTACTACGCCGCAACAATACTCCATCCGTACTACAAACGCTATTGCGATCGCAGCTGGCGCTCAAAGCCAGAGTGGTTACACGCTAACAACGTAGCTTTCCAGCAGCTTTGGCAGCAATACAAGCCAACTAACGCTGTACAAACTACTCCTAGGCCACTACAAAGCGCGCTCGAGGACGCTATCGCCGCGATAGCTGACGCCGACGATAGCAGCGACGACGAGGATATCGACGAGTTCCAACGCTGGAAGAAGCTTGAGCCAAAATGGACGCGCGAGCAGTTCACTCAAGGCTGTGATCCTATCCGTTACTGGATTGAACTACAACCAAAGTATCCCAACTTAGCTAGGCTGGCGTTTGACGTTCTAACGATACCTGCTAGCAGCTGCGAGTGCGAGCGATTGTTCAGCGAGCTCGGTGATCTATTAGAGCCAAAGAGACGCAAAATAGGAGCTCAATTACTAGCTACACTGCAGTGCATTCGAGCTTGGACACGTGCTGGATTCGAACGTCCAACTCCAGGGATCGTCGAGAAACTAGAGGCAACGCGTTCTGAGACGCTGCTGGAGGGAGAGTATGACCTGTGCAACTGGGAGGCGCACCCGCAGTAATCTGCATATATGTTAACTATGATAATTACCCAAGTTACCCAAGTTATGGAAGTTTACCAACCAAGTTGTGCTAATACTGCTTCCAAGTCAAGCAAGTTTCGTTACTACCGCAAAATCGTCCCAAGCAAGTCAAGTTGAGCCTCAAAACTTGCTTAACTTGCTTGTTGCGAACTCTGTATGATTCGGAAAAGATTATCGGTCGCAAGTTCGAGTGCAACCATTGCTGGAAAGAGTGTTAGCACACACAAATGAGGGGTTGAGAGGCAGTCTTACGAAGAATGCAAGAAGTTTTGCCTTTGCCCATCAACAGCTGCGTCACCGAGTTCTCGCCAGACAGAGGAGATATTGTCGCGAGCGCCACGTCAACCTGCTCCGGGCGAAGCATGATATCATTGTCGATCTCCAGAATGAGCCAATCAACATGGTCCTCAGGCTTCCAATTCGTGTGACCAGCGTTGACACGTTCCTCGGACAGCTGCTGGCTGCGACCGTTCGAACTAGCCCTCTGGATACGTAACAAGCGCTGATACCTCGTGATGGCCAGCCCCAGGTCGATGAGCGTCTTCTTTACACCAACGCCGAAACGTGCTCCTGAAGTACTACGCAGCTCTGATAGCAGAGTGCGAATCGTCACCCTCGGCCACAGGCCGACCAAATCGAGCCACTTTGCTGGCGCGTCCTGTCGACGCAACGCACCACGCATCTGCTCAATGATCATCCGCCAGGTTCTATCCGCGGTAACCAAATTTTCGGCCAACTTGGTGGGATTGAAAGGCTCTTGGGGGGGATTTGGATGGTTGAGACGCTTCACCAGCGCTTTGATACTGTCTTGCAGCTCAACACCATATCGTCTGTGGACCATGGAAGTTGAAGACTCATATGGTGCGACGAGTTGCGAGAGTTCCCCAACGGGTTTCGAAACATATGAGTTGGTCGGAAGAAGCTGCATCACGTTAAACACCCTGGGCTTCTTAAAGGGCTCAACGTAGTCGACTTCTCTGCTCTTAGCCGAGATGAAGGAAATATCTTTCGTCAAGACATCCTTGAGGAGCAGAGTCCCACCGCCCCCCATGGTTGACGGATACAGAGAGGATGGCGAAACATCAAATCGAGACTCAGTCTGATGCTCGGCTTGATTCAACTCTGGGTACGATGAAAGAACTGTTTGGAGCTCGACAAGGTGATCAGAGAAATCGTCGTTGTCAACCAACCTGTTCCACTCTGGCCGCACGAGCGCCAAGGCTTCTTCACGATCAAGCAAGCTATCGTTGACCGTTGTCAGGAGAAGACCGTCAAGGTCTTTGGATGGCCATAGGGCAACAATGGATGTTGCAAGCGTCCTGCATGCGTCCGTGGCATCCGTGTTGTGCCGCAACTCGAGATTCAAAACCCTGCTTGGTTTGGCCTTGACATTCGCGACGTATGGCTGCTTTGCATCCTCCATTAATTCCATGAGGCGATCCACGGTGGCCATTTCGTGAGATACAAAACGATTGTATGAAGGGCTCTTCGGAAGTCGCAATACTCTCAGGTCGTGAAGAAGAGCGAATGAAAGCGCACCTCGCAGTAACTGCATGTTCGCAGTGGGAGAGAACGCCAACAAGCAGAATAAAAACGTCAAGTGAAACTTCTTGTTGTCGGAGCATTTCAGGGCAGTGATAACCAGAGGTCCCCAGTGCAGCACCTGATCTGCTTCCAGGATATCCGTGATCTGAATCATGTCGAATCGCTTCACGTAGCCACTAATGACCGACGTGTTTTCGAACAGTCTCGCTAGCTGCACATTGCATACAGCTTCGTGGGTCGAGACAAAAAGGACCTTTGCCAAGCTGATAACGTGTTCGCGTTGGGTTCCAACAAGACGACCGTCTCTTCGCCGGTAAGCCTGGGCATGCTTGGATGTGCTGCCAGGAACCCGTGATAGAGCTCGATTTTCCAGGTGATCATGACCGGCACCGGTTGGACTTCGATCAACAGACTCGAACGGCGGTGAGAACTTCTGAAGTTGCGCGTTCCTCAATAGAATGTCGTTGACAGCTCGGCGGTACCTGTCATCCTGCATGTACACCGTCGTGTCAGAATCCCAAGTCACAGACTCCATCTTCTTCATTGTCGGTGGGTAGTAGCCTCTACGGGGCGACAGCTTTGCGATCATCAAGAGCAGATCCCGCGCGCTGGGATTTAACGGCGTCCATGGGCGGTAGGCTCCGGAAGTCAGATACTGAAGAGCTTCTTCGACTCCAGTTCGACCAGTGAGCACGTCTGGTATGGGATGAGCTGTCAACGCATGCCACAATGCCCTGTAGTACAGCATAAGAGGCTCCGCAGGACATTCGATCCGCCCAAGAACGTTGTTGACTTCGAACTTCAGATACTCGCCCTTGTTCCTCACCACGATCGATACATGAGGCCCGTGCCGCTTGATGACATGGCTACCCATGGGTAGAAGGACACTGAACTGCGTGGGACTCCCTATGGATCGCATGACCAATTTGCTTCGGAGACCATGCCATGTCCCGACATCCTGGTATGCAGTTTCGGCAACAATAGCCCTTAGTTGAGGGCAGAGGAGTGACCCATTCCGATTCACAACAAAGTGTAGTTCGAGACGATGCAACTCGACCCTGATATTACTGTTTGACGGTTGATATACGGTTATCATATTGGCAAACTCGAAGTAGGAAAAGTTTTCAGCAATGCTCCGGGCGAGCGCACAGTGAGGATCAACCAAGGTGGAGCCTGCGTTGCGTGTTGCGTTGCGTGTTGCGCGCCTAGTCTTGAGATCCAAACGCCAGTTCGAAAGCTTCGACTTGAACGGTTCTTGTTGTCGGATCTCCATGGTTTGGGCTGCGAGATCCACCCAGTGGTAGCACTTCTCGACGAGCGCAGCAGGAAGATCGTTGCTAAACAGTGATCTATCAATGAGTTCGAATACTTTGCTTTGCTGCTTTCCTCGCTGTTCAGCACGGATGACCAGTCGCTCGCTACGGAAACCTAGATGTAGCCAGTAAATGTTCGCCAGCGGCCGGCTTATGACCAAAGACATTCCCGGCATCGCTGACGGGAAGGATTTAGGGCTCTGAGACCCAAGAAGTTCTTGCAAGGTCGGCGAATGCAGATACTCGGGTGGTAACATGCCCATTGGATGCCCATCGATCAGCAGCATGCCATGAAGGATATTGTAGTGCACGTGGTGTTGACTGCCTTGCTCCATGGCTAACGTCATGACAAGCCACCAAGTGTCTGGCACGATGTACGTACGGGGAGCAATCGTGACGGGAGCTGGCCAGACTGCTTCCACTGCCTCAAGCATTGCGTGGCTATCGGAAACGATAATGGTTTGAAGTTGGTGGCGAGAGCTCCAAACCAGGTAGAGATCCCGCAGGATCGCGTTCCTGAGATTGTATGGCAATGAGTCGAACTCACCCACTAGACACTGCTGAAGGGCGATCGACATTATAATGAAGTCTGCCAGAATTTGAGACGATATGTCACAGTGTAGCGCCAACAGCGTGTAGACCGTGCGCTTGTACAGCACAGCTGCCCAGATGGCGTATATTGAGGGGCCAGACTCAGCTTGGTCACTTCCAAGGTTTTGGTTCTTGTACCATCCTGCAGCTATGGTGCGTGCTTTTCCGAGCAGTTTTGATACAACCCGACTGATGCGAGTACTAGAGTTCATCGCATTGACCTTGAGGAGGATGCCTAACAGGATGTCAAGCTGGATTGCCTCGCGCCAATTACGCCGAATGGTTTCCAAGCGGCTGTCTACTTGCTCGAGCAGCTTGAGGCAGAAGGTGACATCGTGAAAGATCGAATGAATGTCACGCAGGATGTCTTCGGTGGATGCGGGTCCAGCTTGCAGACAAAGCCTGAAGATGACGACCGATGTGGAAGCTGTCGAGAAATTCAAGTTCGTCGAGCCCATCTCCCTCAATAGACAGGGCCAGCGCAAGTAGGTTCCAAGCAACAGGCTATGCCAAGCTGTGAATTCGTGAGGAGTCAGATCTTGGGGACATTGTGTCTGCGTTGCGAGGGTCACATTTGATGTGGGCCAATGCTCGCCATCGTTTTGCAGAGAAAGGTACGGGGATCCAGTAGGCAGCTTCAAAGGGAGGAGGTGAGCAAATGAAGCGGCGCTTGCCCGAGAAGTCCAGGTTCCATCCCCGGTGTCATAGTATCCCAACGACATAGCGAAGGGGTAACATATGTCTTGAAATGGTGTCGGGAATTTCGAGGTCTCCCAATGAGTCTTTGTGAACGGTTTCCCGACCGAGCCTAACGTGACTGTGCTCCTCGTCTTATTGGCGAAACGACACAATCCCTTGTGAGCGCGGAGCAGAGGCACGCCATCTCCTATAGCCGTAACTGGTGGATGAGCCAGAGTGGATATGATCAGCCAAGTGGCGTCCCGGTACGCTGCAAACGTTGATGGACAGAGCAACTCAAAGACCAAGGCCTTCAGTTCTGGTTCTGATTCTGGCAGTGGGTGTTCATGCGTGTTGATCTTCATCTGTTTCATTTCCCAATTGAGCTTGTGAAAAGCGCACGGTGCCTTGTGGGGTCGCTTTCCGGTGCGAGCATCGACTTCAGTTCTGAAGCCTGGGCAGACGGTGGTTGGCAGTGCCAGCGTCCGCCGCATAGACTCGTGACGTGCACTTGCCTTTTCCCACTCCTCCTTCTTGGCTGTGAGTCGGTCCTCCGCATCTTTCTCAATCGCGCGCCGTAGTTCTTGTAGCTTGGACATATGGTCACATTCATCGTATGCTCGTGCGGCATACGAGTCTGCGTTCGGTGCGTCGAAAATGGTCTTTGATCCCTGACCACACCACCTACTGCAGCGTTTCGCTATGTACGATTGCACAATCTGAAGGCGGCTAAGTTCGTCTAACGTTGAGAGCTCGAGAACGTCCAGAACACGTGCATCGAAGCCTGGATGATACTGGGCGAGGAGCGGATAGCATTGAGTCGCGGCCTCGTCCATAGCCTTCCAAATCTCCATCAGAGTGAGAAGCTGACGACTTCTGAATTCCGGATACCCGTTGTACTGAGCCCCAACTTCTGCAACGTACGCTTGGATTGTATCAGCCAGCTGGAAGCATAGGGAGGAACCGTCTTGCGTCAGTGCTAAGCTTGTAGCCTCGGAGACCTTCTCCTCGTAAGCATAGAGGTAGAGGTAGCGGCTGGTGACAATTGTGATGGGCTTGTAGCCAGCAGACTTTTCGTACCGATGCAGTATCTCTTGCTGTGGGCGCACTCTGTTCTGTACAAACTTAGTGCATGACTGCACCGCTCTATCCAGCACTAGTCCGCTGTGCAACAGTTTCAACTCGAGGTCGCTAGCGCGTGCAGCTGGTGGAATATGGTGGATGATGCGCCTTATCTGCTTGGTGTAGGAGTCCCACTGTGATTTCAAGCTCTTTGTAGCAAAGAGCAGTTTGTCCGTGAACAGACGTCCCAAGGTGGAGAAGATCTGGTGATGCGTAACTCTAGCTAGTTTGGCACCTGTGGCATAGCTCTGCTCGAGCTTCGCAAGACGAGAACCGAGCTTCTGGCTCAGAAGATACGAAGCGTCATTCGGGATGTTGTGCAGTCCATCAATCAGCAAATTTGAGAGAAACATGCACATGATTGTCTTGAAATAGACTCTACCCTTCTCTGGGCCAAATAGCTCGTACAGATGACGTTGTATACCGACTCGGAGGACGAGGTAGAAGGGCGAGCGGCGCCAAGGCTTGAATGCCTTGTGGAAAGATACGGTATCGCGCACACGCTTGCGAAGACCGAGGGTGTCGTGGTACGCGCCGCTAGCTTCCAGTATAGCCATGAGCCACCCGGTCACGAGTGTGGGATTTGGTGTGTCGCGCACTTCTGTGATGGATGCAGAAGCTTTGGTGGTGACAGCCGCAAACTGCTTGATGGTCTCGAGGCTGCTCTACTCCAGGAATGCCACCAAAGCTTGTCGGAAGTCCTCGTCTAGAAAAGTTTCGTGGGGTATCGCTATAGCCTGGCCGGGAAAATCCCACTGTAGTGCACCATCGGATGCAAGAACTTCTTCGCTAGTTGCCGAAGTCTCGAATGCCTCGAAGATTATTGACTTGCGCCCATCGTTGCCACTGTGCATCTTGCGTTAGCAGCGCATGCAATAGTCAAACCTTGAAAACTTACCTTGAGTGTGGGTGGATTAGCAATGCAGCATTCTGCTCCGTCACATGAAGTATCAGAGCATGTCTGCCTTCGAGCTGCCATAACTCCCTCGCCAGTGCATGCTTGTCAATCCTTCCATCAACGTTGAGCGTCAGGCACGACGAAAGGGCAAGCCGAACTGCATGTAGACCCGCATGGTCATCCAAAGTTGCGTGTGGAATGATTTGTTTGACGGCATCGCACAGGCGCCGTACGAGCTCGGTGCCGAGCTGGTGCAGATTAGGATCCTCTTGGCCTGGAACATCGCGCGGAAGTACGACGTGGTTATAAAGTTGGTGTAGAAGCGCGTCACGCCTAGGGTCGGCCATAACTGCCGCTGGCCCTTTCGCTGGCGCGCGCTTGAGGCCGATTGATTCCTATCCAATATAGATGGGATACGTCGGTGTGCGATTACGGGAGAGGAAGTGGCAATCAAACGCCTGTTCGTGTCGCAAAGGGGTGACATCGGCGCTGGCCTGACCAGCACAGGCGAGAAACAAGCTTTGAAATTTGTTTGTTCGGGTCACTTAACGCTCCTCCCGGTAACGACGTTAAATGAATCACATGACGGCTTGTTCTGCTGTGATGAGTGACGCTACAGTGCCCGTGCGCGAAATGATCACCAACGCGAATTGATCACCCCCACCACCACAACAACACAACTTCAACGCGTCATAACTCAACCAATATGGACCCGATTCAAGAAGCGATTGAAGAAATCGAATCGCGAGAACCAGGAAAACAATTCTCGTACTAAAAAATTGCTAAAAAGCATGGCGTCAACCGCTGTACGCTCGCCCGAAGGCACAAGGGCATACACAAGGCACATGGCTTGCGCCGCCTCTCCCTCCACCCACAACACGAAACCGAGCTTGTACGATACATCAATACGCTTACTGAACGACGTTTGCCACCTACGAGGTTAATGATACAACGCTTTGCTTCAGATTTGGCTGGAAAAGCGGTTTCAGAAACCTGGGTTTCCCGGTTCCTCCGCCGGCATCCGAACCATCTCATCTCTGCCTACAGCAAGGGGATGAGCAAACTACGTTGCAATGCCGATTCAGGAGCCAAGTACAACTTGTATTTCAAGCTTTTGCATGAAAAGATAGAGGAGTACAACCTCTCGCCCACCCATATTTTCAATATGGATGAAAAGGGGTTTCAACTTGGAAGGATTGGCAGAACAAAGCGTATCTTCTCCAAGGCACTCTACGATCAAAAGGGGGTACGCCAAGCGCTTGAGGATGGCTCAAGTGAGTGGATAACAGTGGTGGCTTGTATCTGTGTGGATGGCAGCGCATTGAGTCCTTCTCTCATCTTTAAGGGAGCCAACGGAGCTATACAAACAAGCTGGGTTAATGCTGTACAAGCAGAAAACCACTCAGTCTTTACTACGTCATCACCCTCTGGCTGGAGCAACAATGATATTGGGTTGCATTGGCTCAAGGAGGTGTTTGAGAGAGAAACCAGACGGCATGCTTCAACTAGGTATCGATTACTACTCCTTGACGGCCATGGATCCCATGTTACAATGGACTTTATTAATTACTGCAACGACCACAAGATCCTGTTGGCTGTATATCCACCTCACGCTACCCATACGCTTCAACCGCTTGATGTTGTAATGTTCAAACCTCTGGCGAACGCTTACTCAACTGAGTTGGCTGAATACCTTCAAGACAGCCAAGGGATACTCAATATAACTAAAGGAGACTTCTTCCCGCTCTTCTGGAGATCCTGGACGAAGGTTTTCAAACCTCTCCTCATCAAGAGGTCCTTTGAAGCAACTGGTATACACCCACCCAATCCACAGCAGCAAGCAATGCAGCATCTAGCAGAACTAGGTCTAGCACAATGGCTGCGACACCCCCACCCCCCAACAGACACACACACACGCATTCTCTCTCTCTCTCTCTCTCTCTCTCTCGGCACACAGCTGCCTCCGAATGCAAGGAGATCACCCTAATGTACATACATCGCTCAGCCTCCCCAACGGGAAGGGGAGCTGTAGTTCTGAAACGGTAGTAATACCCGCGCAGGCAAGAAATGCTTTCTAAGGTAGTGTGTTAGCACTGTAATTCCATAGCTTAGCACGTCGTAAATGCCCTTTGGGAGGCGAGATGGCGGACTTAATCCCCATCAACTAGACGAAAAATGAATACCAACCAACCAACCAACCAACCCACCCAATCCAGAGGTTGTACTCAAGAAGTTTGCCAAGGAGGGATCAGATTCAGAAGGCAGTTCAACCTCTATACTCTCTGGGGAGGATTGGCTTAAGCTTAAGTCAATTGTACGCCGTGAGGTGAAAGATCAGACTAATAAGGACGTCAAGAAGCTTCAACGAAGTTTGCACCACCTTGCAGCTCAAAATACACTCCTCCACAGCGAGAACAGAGGTCTCAGGAACTCCCTAGCCATTAAGAAGAGGCGGGAAACCAAGTCCTGTACCCTACAGCTTGAGGATCATCCTGAGTATCATGGAGGAGCTGTTTGGTGGTCACCAACAAGCGTCAAACGAGTTCAGGATAACAAGGTACAACAACAACAACAAGCCGAGCTTGAAAAGCTTCAAAAAGCCGAGCAAGCCGAGGCCAGCAAGGCAGCTCGCCTTTGCCAGCTTCAACTTCAAAAAGCAGCCCGTGTTGAGCGGGAGAAGGGTTGGGAGGAGAACAGAAAGCGGAAGGCTGCTGAGAAAGCTGAAAGAGACCATCGTAGAAGCCTCCGCGACGCTGCCAAAGCTATACAATTGCCCCAATCGGGTAAGCGCAAGGCTTCAAAACCTTATAAGCCAGTTACAAAGCGTCAAAAGCGTGGTGGTGTTGCTCCAGCTGTAGTGGGAGCCGCAAGGGTTGCACCAGTTGCTCCACCGCGTAGTCGCCGTCAACGCCCAATAACGCCCTCCAAAAAAATATCTGAATAAGCCAAAACTTCTGTAGGCCTATATATAGTATAATCCTAGCTTTACGCAATTTTTTTACGATTTGTGGTAGCTCTACAACCTCATCTTTTAGACTATATTGGGTTGTTGGGGTGATCAATTCGCGTTGGTGATCATTTCGCGCACGGGCACTGTACCAAAAGGCGCTCAACCTTGGCTTCGGCGTGCCGATCGAAGACTCTACTCAAGTTTACCAGAAAGCGCAAAGGCTTGCTGGGCCTAAGAACTGGGGACAAGGCCCTACTCGCAGTCGAAAAGGAGATGAGATTGAACATCGCGAAGCTAGTAAACTTACTGGAGAGTAGATCTGTAGCCGGGGTTTATGAAGAGCTTGAACGGTACATGAAACTCACGGAGGAGCAGGCATGCATTGAGCGACAAACTGCTGATGTAGTATTGTGTTGTTTAGAAAAGTCGGGTTTCGATATCGAGGATCTTGGCTTCCGCTAGTCATAAAGTTGCTATACCGCTCGTCGCCCTTTCATTCCTCCAGTCTTGATTACCAGTCCACAAGAAATGCATGCCTCCAGGAGCCAAGTCCCAAAGTACGCTTTGCTATGACATGTGTCACAATTCATGAACGATACGTCTAGGATCACACAGTCGTACCAGTCATGTCATGTAAGCGGAAGCAGTAAGCGCTAAAAAGCAGCGCGGCTTGGACTTCAAGGATCAAGATTCCAGGGAAAGCTTAGTTACAGGATCAATCTTATGGCTGCCGTCCGCTGTAGTGAGTAGTAGAACTAGTGGAAAACTGATGTACAATGTGCTGGGCATCTAATATTTTGTGATGTCGAATACTAGTCTGCTATATATGCCGTGTAGTATTAAGTTGACATGACATTTGATATCTACATCATAGATCATTGTACCAACAACAACAAGTATCCGTCACATTAGAAAGAGGCTTATGCAACACAAGTAGCGCTTGATGTGTTCTATGTCCCACTTACAATACCGTCGCTTGCATACCATCCGCAGCCCTGTTTCATTCCTGAGCGGATCATCGTCGTAGTGGTCACGATGCTGACCGTGATCGCTTTGTCACTGGTTAAGTCAGTCGAATCTTCAGCTCTGGTGACACTGGCCCTGGTGATTGTTAGCATTCAGGGTAGCCCGACATCTTGCGGTATGAAGCATGCTTTCTAAACATTTTCAAGAGCAAAAAGCGCGGCCTTTGCAGCAGTGTAGACAGAATCAAAGTTACTAGCTCAACCTATCATTTTCAAAGTTATATCAATACCTGTACATTCCAAAATCCGCATCCGAAAATTCGCACAATCACCGCAGACAGCATTCGTAACACGTATGACCGGCCTAATAACCTCCACGGGTGGGCCACGGTAACCCTCGCAATCCTCTGCACACTTGACCATAGAGTTTGTACTGTTACGAATGCATTGGTGCAGTCTGCTCATCCTCTCATACCTTGCGTACTCTGCTTCGGGAGCTTGCCGTGCTGGCTTTTCTTGCAAAGAAGTATAGTGCCACAAAATGAACGCCATTAGCTGCTTTTCCGCATGACATGCATGAAAGCTGCCCTCCCGACCAAGATGATCGTAATCATGGCGTTTGAGGCTGTGGCCCACCATTCTGCTGAACTCAAATACCCTCTTCGTCCAGAGTTCTCGATCAACGCACCCATCGATATCTGCAAACTGCCCTCCACTCCAACCGCTGACTGCAAATACAAGGTTATATGCTTCTCCACGCTCAAGATATCCAAAAGTTTTACTCTTGTCGGCCATTGGGATTTGGTATGCATCACGGAATACAGTCACCATTGTCTGGACTACAGATCGGGAAATGGAGACCTTTGATGCATTGACCTTTCGCGCACGGTTTTGCTTATGTTTCCTTATGCGTTTCTGTGTAGCTTCGTGTACGATGCAAGCATTGATTATGATCTGTACGCGATCGATTTTCTCCTGATGCTCCCAATACCTCATGCCGACAGAAGGGTTCGGATCCTCGCAATATTCTAGAACGATGTTTCCATCGGTATCCTTGATAACTTCTGATTTTGCAAGCAAGCTACTGTTTGGAAAGGATGGCGTATGACAGTATATCCTGGTATCTTCCAGCCTCTCTAGAAGCACTTTGGCGTGAGAGAGTACGCTAACTCCACTTCCGTCACAACTCGAGATTGAGGCACCATACGAGGCGAGGTACGTTGCGACCTCAGTCCGACCGTATCGCAGTGATATGATCAATGGGGTCTCTCCACTCTTGTTCTTGGAGTCAATCAGAGATCCTTGTTCCACTAGAAATCTGACCATATCATAGTGACCTTCCATGCAGGCTAGAGCTAGCGCAGTGTTTCCGTCAGAGTCCTTTCTGTGAAGAAGCGTCTCGGCTGAATCCCTGCTCTCTAAGCAAAGTGCAGCTTGTTCGATATCACTGGTGACACAGTGGGATATAAACCACGTGTATGCTTCCTCGTCAAGTGCCAAGCGATTCAGTGGCTCCAGAAGATGCTCTTCGCTGGGATGACCGTGAATAGGTCCTTGCGCTGATTCCTCAAGGACCTCTTCTTCAGGGTCTTCGATATCGGTCCCAATGGTTCTCCAGATGCCAGCCTCTCTATCCAATTCAAATCCCAAATCAAGCTCTTCGGCAATGCTGTCTGCTTCGAATGGCCAGACTAGCTGGTACTCTTGCTGTAACTTGTCACAGTGTGAAAGCCGGCTATTGGGATATCCTTCGGGTGCCCGGTTGAACCCATGAACGTGCAGAATTTGGCAAGTAGGAAAGGGACAAACGACAACAGCTTTCAAGTCGTTCCACTTGAGAACTATCGCTGGTGCTTGCGTTCTGCGTTTTCTTATCGCCCATTCGGGAGTCTTGTGAGGCGCACCGACTTCAGCCATCTCAGGTGATAGGATGATGCTTGGAATATCAATGACAATGCGGGTGTTCGTTCAAGCAAGACACAAGGTCGTACTCTTCAGGGTGCGAACAACATCTTCCGAACAAAGGTGACGATGGGTTAACGAAGATAATACTAACTGCGGGGTAACGTGCCCGTGCGCGAGACGCCCGGATTCGCGAGACGCCCCGCCGAACACCATCTCAGCGATCTCAAATTTGAAGCCGTACAACGCCACACAATAACTTAATATTTATAAAAATACAGTGTTGCAGTAAATAGATGCTTGCGATCAACTTCTACTATCTATATTTTGATGGGATTGACGTTGCGGCCACGTGATGTGAGCTTTGGTAGAGGAGCTGGAGGCTCTTCTTGAACTTGAGCACCAGCGCGAGCAGCCCCAACGCGTTTTTGACGCTTGTTACTTGATGAGATAGCTGCTGAAGCTCTCCTCTTTCTCTTTTGGGGTAGTTGTATAGCTTTAGCAGCGTCTCTCTCCTCCTTCTGGCGTTGGCGTTCAGCTGCCTTCTCAGCTCGCTCAAGCTCCCTCATCTCCTTGAGCCTCTGCCTCTCCACACGCTTCTCCTCGAGCTCAACTTGACGCTGCAGTTGAGCCTCCTCACGCTGCTTCTTGGCCCGTGCTTTTTGGAGTTTCTCCTCTATCTCATCTCGCTCCCGTACTGCCTCTCTAGCTCGAGCCTCACGCACCTTGCGAGGAGACCATAAGACAGCGCCACCGTGATACTCCTGGCGCTGTTGCAGGTCAAGAGCTTTGCCCTTCTTCTTATGCTTCTTTTTATGTTGAAGAGCCTCCTTTAAGCCCTCGTTCTCATGCTGTAAAAGCTCATACTGCACAGAGAGATGGTGAACGCTTGAGCGCAGCTTTCTTGCCTCATACTGATGGCTATCATTGACAGCAGCTCGTACTAACCGATCAAGCTTTCTCCAGTCATGATCAGAGAGCCCTGATGATGAGCTTCTCTCAGCTTCTGGCGTGCTAGCAAATCTACGGAGGATAACGTTGGCATCCATCGGCCAGATCCCAGTAGCTTCAAAGGCCTTCAATATAAGGCTCTTCGTGAAGGAGGATATCCAGGCGCTCCAGAAGAGTAGGAAGAAGTCTCCTTTCTTGATTGGCACTAGGCCTTGAGCCTTATGGAGATGGTTGGTGAGCTCGTTAGAGTAGGCTTGGGAGAGTGGCTTGAACAGCACTACATCGAGCGGCTGGAGCGTATGAGTTGAATGTGGAGGAAGGATTATAAGGAGAATCCTGTGTCGATCACAGTAGTCGATAAACTCCATCGTGACATGAGATCCATGACCATCAAGGATAAGCAATCGCCATCTCCCTGATCGCTGCTTTGTGTAGCGATCGAACACCTGCTCTAGCCAAGCTAGGCCTAAGTCATTGTTTGACCAGCCTGTTGGAGATGATGAGACAAAGACCTCGTGTTCTCCTGCCTTGCTATCCTCTACCCAACTTGATCGTATAGCTCCTTTTTTAGCTGCGTAGATAAGGCTTGGAGGCAGCGAGCTCCCATCGGCGCAGCAGCAGGCCAGGAGTGTCAGAAACTCGCGTGATCCATCCTGGAGAGATGCCCGAACCTCCTTCTTCTCCCATTGACGCCTGCTGAAGATCCTCTTGCTTCTGCCTATTAGGCCAATTAAGAAGCCTTTCTCATCCATATTGTATATATCTCGAGCCTCAAGGTGGTATTCGGTGGTATTCGGTGATCTTCTGATGTAGTAGCTCGAAGTAGAGACGGTATTTTGACTCAGAATCAGCCAGGTGGCGCGTACGATCCATGGCGCTGGTCCACTTTGAGATGAGATGGATCTCGTGTCGGTTGATGAAGCGAGTAACCCAGCTCTCGCTGAGCTGCTGATGGGCTACTTCTGATGAGAAATTCCTGATCATCTCTCGCGTAGGAGGAAGGCCTCTCTCTGTAAGCGTTTTTATATATCTCACAAGCTCTAGCTCTTGTTGTGGATTAAGTACTAGCTTCTGGAGTGTGCGGGCTTGTTGTAGTACTTGAGAGCCCTGGTGTCTTCGGCTAAGTGTTGATCGATCAACGTTGTACTTAGCTGCGATCTTTGTACACGAGGTTTGTTCTCCTAGCTCTCGCGATTCAAATGCTGCAATCGCAGCTTGGATTGGGTCCATATTGGTAGAGTTATGACGCGTTGAAGTTAGTGTTGATCTCACCATTTGGTGTTCGGCGGGGCGTCTCGCGAATCCGGGCGTCTCGCGCACGGGCACGTTAATGACCCACCCCACCAAAAAACCTATTGCAAAAGATGAGGCTGTACAGCCACCCATAGTCGCTATTATCATGAAATTTCATGGAGTTGTAGTAATTTTAGCATTGCGATCATGATAGGCTACTTGTATTTACTTGGTAGCTTGGTGGTGCGGCCGTGGCGGGTGGTCCGAGTTGGGACGGCTAGTGCAGCCACCTCAGCTTGTACATGAGATGAATCAACAACAACACGTTTCTGACGCTTCTGCTTTTGAGAGGAGCCCTGTGAGGCTTTGCGCTTACCCCTTTGGGATAATTGTATAGCTTTTTCAGCCTCCCGGGCTGCCTTTTGAGCCTCCTTTTGAGCTATCTTGGCAGCTTTCTCCTTCTCCCTTACCTCCTTAAGCCTCTCTCTCTCAACACGCTTCTCCTGGGCTATTTGAAGCTTGTACAATTGAGCTTGCCTCTTCAACTCAGACCTCTCAGCTTTCTGGAGTTGTAATTGCTGTTGTTCTTGTTGGCGTTCCATCTCATCCATCTTGGCTTGGCGAATCTTCTTAGGTGACCAGAAAACAGCTCCACCATGCCAATCCTCATAGCTATTGAGTTGAAGCGTGTAGCTCTTCTTTTGGTGTCTCTTTTTGACCTTTAGAGCCTCCCTTAAGCCCTGGATTTCTCCTCTGAGTATACTATTTTGAGCTGAGAGGTGGTGGAGGCTTCGGCGAAGCTTTTTCACCTCCTTATTATTGAAATCCTTCACCTCTCGGCGTATAATAGACTCAATTTTGAGCCAATCATCTCCACTAAGGACAGATAAAGAGCTTTCATCTGAACTAGAGGCCTCTTGCTGGAACTTTTGGAGAATAACCTCAGCATTTGGTGGGTTGGTGGGTTGGTTGGTTGGTTGGTTGGTATTCATTTTACGTCTAGTTGATGGGGATGAAGTCCACCATCTCGCCTCCCGAAGGGCATATATGACGTGCTAAGCTATGGAATTACAGTGCTGCTACACTACCTTAGAAACAAATTCTTGCCTGCGCGCGTATTGCTACCATTTTAGAGATACAGCTCCCCTTCCAGTTGGGGAGACTGAGCGATGTATGTACATTAGGGTGATTTCCTTATATTTTGAGGCATTAGTGCGCTAAGAGAGAGAGAGAGAGAGAGAGAGAGAGAGTGAGTGTGTGTGTGTGTGTGTGTGTGTTTAGGGGGGAAGAGAGGGAGAGGGGTAGGGAGTGTTGCAGCTATTGAGGTTGCGTGGGTGAATACCAGTTGCCTGGAAGGACCTTTAGATGAGTGGAGGTTTGAAAACCTTACTCCATGCCCTCCAGAAGAGTGGGAAGAAGTCTCCTTTAGTCATTTCAAGCAGCCCCTGACTGTCCTAGAGGTAATCAGCCAGCTCAGCTGAGTAGGCATCGGCAAGGGGCTTGAACATGGCTACATCAAGGGGTTGAAGCCTATGGGTTGAGTGAGGAGGGAACACAGCTAATAGGATGCCGTGGTCGTTACAGTAATTGATAAAGTCCATTGTAGCATGAGATGAATGGCCATCCATAAGGAGTAATCGCCGCCCAGTTGAAGCGTATCGTCGGGTCTCCTTTTCAAACACCTCCTTGAGCCAAGCTAGCCCTATATTGTTGTTGCTCCAGCCTGAGGAGGATGAGGTGATAAAGATGGAGTGCTTGTCAGCCTCTATAACGTCAACCCAGCTTGATTGAACTACTCCATTGGCTCCCTTGAAGATGAGTGAAGGACTCAGGGCTAAGCCATCTGAACCAATACAAGCTAGCACTGTTATCCATCCACTTGAGCCGTCTTCAAGGGCCCGGCGTACCCCCTTTTGAGTATAGGGTGCCTTGTCAAACACTCGCTTAGTCCTTCCAACTCTTCCAAGCTGAAACCCCTTTTCGTCCATATTGAATATGGCTGCTGAGATTTGTCCCCAAGTTTTTGAGATTTGTCCCCAAGATGAGATTTGTCCCCAACGCTAGTGCTAGCGGAAATTAACCCCTCAATATGGCTTAGCGCGTGATTTATCAACGCGACATCGTCACGATACAGCGCGTCGTCGCAACAGATCAAGCACAACTATATATATGCTATTGCAAGAATTGGTTACAGCCTCAGGTAATTCCTACTTCGCTCCTATTGTCTTCGGGTTCTCTTACGCGGGCCAAGATCCTTCCAAGCCTCTGAGGCTGCCGCTGCTGCTGCACGCTTGGGACGCTGTCGAGGCTCATGCTGAGGCTCATGCTGAGGCTCAGCAATTGCATTCTGCGCATCAACCTGCTCAAATCTCTCAGAGTAGAAAGCATTCATGTCTCCAAAATGATAGTTCCAAGCCATAGTTGGTGTACAGGAAGCGAAAAGTCCTTCTGTAGCTAGGGCCATATTCCGCGCTTCTACTAGCTCTGCGGGATCATCCTGCTGCCCTGTCTGTGCCAGAAAGTCAGTAGCTGACATCATGTCGTTGTACTGATCTAGAACAGGTTGAGACCGTCGGCCTGCAATGTCGGCTAGGAATTCCTCCAACGTCGGAGGTTGCCAGGCAGGCTGCGAAGCCGCGGTCACTGACACAGCGATAGCCACGGGCGGAGATGACCGAAGAAATGTGGGAGGAGGCAGAGGAGCAGGTGCTGGTATTGACACAGATATACAGGTGGTTACAGGACCCGTATCTGGTGCAGATGTAGGAATCGAAATGGTGACGGAAGTGCTGACTTGCCGTAGAGCTTCAGCAAGTGTTTGGCCTTGGGTTTCATGGTAAGGTTGAAAGTGAGGAATAGAAGGTGGCACATGTCGTTCAAAAGCCGATGGGTCTCTTCGAGTTGATGCTTCGTTCCTCCTTGGCGCACCTCTTGTTTGAGCGGTAAGGGGTTCCAGAACAGACTGGTGCGGCCTAGGGGATAAGCGTACTGGAAGTCCTCGCTCACGTTGATAACGCCAGTGATCATCGTAGAGGTAGTTCAATCGTAGCGTAGATCTAGCAGCCATCACTTCTTGCAGTGTATGACGGCATGGAAGACCATTTGTTTTCTCGAAAAGGCCTGAACAAGGATGCCCGCCACGACGCTGCTGTTGCTCTTTCTGGCGCAGCAGATCTTGTTGCCTAATGCGCTCGATAGCTGGCGGTGTGAGGACATCGTGAATGCCAGGAGGAAGGAAGGGCATGGACTCAAGCTTGTGCTGAAACTTAGTGGTGTGTTTAGAAGAAGCAATCTCCTTTTTATACTTGTTGTATTGACTCTTCACCATCTGCTCAATCCTCCCAACAACACGAAGCAAGTCGCCAGTTGAGGTCATAAGATAATCCTTTAGAACCTTGTGCATTCCCTCTACAGGTGAGCTTGTGATCGTATTGTAGTGTCGATGATGAGAGGTCCACGCAGCTGCCCACTCCATGCGTGTCTGGTATTGGTTTTCTTGCAGGTACCTGCAAAGCTCTGGCTGGTGATTGTAGTCTTTGAGTAAATCGTTCCATTTAAATTGGAACTCTAACGGTCTCTTTGCGTAGACAAGCTGCCCTAGTTAGCCCAAGGTTATCGTAATTTGGAAAAGAGCTGCTCTAGAGTGCTCTCAACGTTAAGGGCTAGTGTACCTGAGTCCAGCGTTTCATGAATGAGGCCCTCTGTTCAGCGATCCTCTGCTTCTCCTTTTTTGTTACGCCATCAGCGTCTCGCCATGTCTGTTGTGCTTTTGTCTGAACGTTCTTGTTGATGTGCCATACGCATAAGAGCTGAGGAACTCCCGGAAGCAACGAGCGAGCTGACATCTTTAATGTAACGGTTTGGGCCTTGCCCAGATCCACTCTAGTACGAGTTAGGATAGCTCATGTACGGTCATCTATATATGTAGCTCAGCCCACCTCAGATAGTCAATTCAGCGCAGTCCTCCCCTACTCACACCGTTCCATTAATTGCCGTAGCATTAATGTGATGCTCAGCGTATAAATTGTGCGCGGCTTGAGGCTTTGTAGCGCGCTGAAAAGCCAAATGGTATGAGTTCCAACGCGTAATCAGTGGCTCCACCGGCTCAAGCGTTTGATGCCTCTCATTGCTTAGCAACTGGGCGTTGGCCTCATCTTGTTTCTGGCGGAAAAGGGCGTACTGTTGCGGTGTTTTGATGTGGTTGATTATATCAATCAGTACACGTAATGGACCATGTTGACGCCATTGCTGCATGTAGTCCTCATCAGTATCATGGTGCTCTTGAGCGTTTTGATAGGCGTCTTTGTCGGTGCCGCGTAGAATCTTCTGGCCGATGAGGTTGAGGGTATGACAGGCACAACGAAGGCTTCGGTGTGCTGGCTCGAAGGTGTAATCTCTAGCGATTGTGGTGATTGCGGTATTGTTATTGGCGGCGTTATCAAGCACAAAGTAGCCCAACTTATCGTGAGTGATATTATATGCTTTGAGCGTTTGAACGACAGCTTGAGCGATAGCTTCACCAGTATGGGCGCCTGCAAGCTGGGGTAGGTCGATTGGTAAGTCATGAATTACTCCATTCACGTCAGCAAAGCGAGCGATAACACCAAAGAAGCCACGTTTACCGCCCTTTGTTGTCCAGCCGTCGAAGCTTATATGTATCTTGCTAATAGCTAACGATAGCGCGTTAACAAATTGAGGCTGTAGGTGCTTGTAGAGCCTCATGACAAATGCGGCAACGCTCGTTTTACTCACCCATAACGCTGCCTCACCCTCTGGATTAAGATAGCTTACAAGCTCTCGAAAACGCGGTGTCTCGATTTTGTGCAGTGGCTGATTATTTTCGACAAGCCAGAGTACAAGAAGCTGCCGAAAGTACTTCACGTTGAAGCCTCCCAACGCGTTAGCGACATCTTGTTGTACGTCTCCACCAGCGGCGATAAACCGGCGTAGAGAGGGCTGGACGAGGCGATGTAGACTTTGATGTAGGCTTCGATGTAGGCGTCGATGTGGGTGTCGATATAGGTGTCAATGTAGACCGTGATGTTGGCCGCGATGTAGGCGTTGACGGCGTTGACCAAACGGCAGTGCTGCCGTCAGTGTTTTTCGATCGTTTACTGCATATAGAAATTGTAACACAGATAGCAAAGGCCAAGAGAAGTTTGACAGGCTAAGCGTGTTTGCTTCTCTCGCTTATGTCTTTGCTTCTTTACTTGCTTATAACCTGCGCTCTACGCGCAGGGAGATAGGCAAGAATTATTCTCCTACTACGATCTACCTAGTGTAGCAATACAGAGCCATCCCCCACTATCCTCTTGTAGTGTGAAGCAAGTACTATTGCCTATAACTACCCCTCACAGATACGCTTGAGCGAAGGCAGAACAGCGGCATTTTGATGAGGGTGTGGGCGTCTGTTCTAGGGAATGCTCGTTGCACAGTGTGAATTCCATGCATCATGCTTCGTCGCTTGCCCATAGCAGAGATAGCTAACCAGCGTCAAACAAAGTGCAGCTGGAACGTCACGATGACCAATATACATGCTTTCCAGGATTGCGAATTGTTTTGCTCTGTCCAAGCAGGGCGGTCCGGCTGCAACTAGCTCTTCTTTTCAATGGAATCTTTCTGACAAGATCTTGCTGCACGCGGAGATGCTATCACCTGTTGTGGGCATACAATTCCCGAAGCCGTTTTGTTAAGTCGAAACTGAGCCTCCTTTATTGGGAACTACGCTTCAACAGAGATGGCGAACTCCCAGACTTAGTCTACAATTTTGTTCTTGAGATTTCTTCATGGAAAGCCTCTCAGATGAGGTCCTAGATCTAGAGGACAGTGGAGTTCTCCTCGGCCATCGTGAAAGAGCTGCATGAATTTTCGATGAAGAGAATGCGACAAGCGCGCTAGGGGATGTCCGGTGGCCATTGAGGGTGCTAGACTACGCGCAGGAGAGCGACAAGTGAGGCTGTGATCATTGGGCGGCAAAGCAAGCGGCGGGATACAGATTGATTAACATAAGAGGATTAGAGACTGGAGATCAGGTACACAGAGGGCGATCACGGGATAAGATAGTGCAGGGTTGGGGTACTGGACGAGTTTTTAGACAGACGGGGACCGGGCGAACTGCGAAGAGAAAAAAAGACGTGTGACGTTTGCCGTGGGGCCACCAAGACATCAAAAACCAATACGAACAAGACTCACAGCATGACGTTCGTAACAGTCATGAATTGAACATCGTTCAGCCCGGTACCGCATCCAACCTCTCCTGTATCCTCTCCATGAATTCATCTTTTGCCCACTTCAAGATTCGAGCCAGGCAATACATCAGCTCCCGCACATCGGGTGGATGTGTCCTGCGCCACGTCCTGATATTCTGCATGTGGGTCGCCTCCCCAATTCTGAAATGCACCCACAACTCATGTATTGGACCCTCGGTCGTGATGGAGAAACATAGCAGTGGGGTGGCTGGAGATGTAGGTGCTGTGGGCAATGTAGCCTGATTCTCGAGATCATCCAGTATTCTTAGCATACAAGCGGCACCGATAGCAGCTTGATTCTGCGCAGCCACTAGACCCCCATTCAGGCTCAAACCCTTCGTCTCCGCAATTAAGAAGGGAAAACGCAGGCCCATGGCAGCCGTGTGCGGGTCGCTCAGTATCGATCCGTAGCTTTGGTGTTTGGCCTGCCGAACTCTATGCTTTGGGGCAAAAGCCCTGTCTTCAAGCCCTACTACAATGTCTGGCTTTGGTGTTGAAATGTAGAATGGGTCGGCAGCTTCGGTGCTGGTCGTATAAGTGATAGAAGGTGGATATGGTCGCAGCGAAGGCACCGGCCCTGGAAACCCGGAAGTTGATTGTGAATCGAAGTCGGGGAGCGCAGATTGTGGCTGCGGAAAGCGCGGTGTTGACGAACCGCTTTCATCGTAAGGTTGGGTCACGCCAGGCGGCGAGGGCTTGAGGTCGGCATTCCAAACTGAAAAGAGTATCAGCATCTCAAAACAGTGCTCCAGACACGGTTGGCGAACTCACGCTTCTCTGATGTATGGCATTGGACATTGCCTTGCGCTAAGTCACCGACGAGAATGAACAGAATGGATTTCCAGTCCCCTTCGAGCGAACAACTTCTTGCGTTATGACGCGATTGGACCAGTAACCTTTCCACATGGGACGCCAGCTGCGACTCGTGTTCCATTATACCGATCGTACCCTCCAAAGACTCAGTTCCCAGTATATGCCCTAGGCTGCGTTCGATCTCCCGCGGCAGCTCAGTCAGGTCGTCAATAAGGACTCCAGTGTACGACATGTTCTGTGTACGGCACATTTGCGGCGACGGTCGCTTGCTAGAACTGGGCGTTCGAGATGCACGTCCAAAATGCTTAGAGAGACGTCTCCCACGGCACTGACAAGCGCAGAGCCTATCACCCTGGGGGCTTTCGCAGGCAACACGTGTAACAGAACGGGTTAACTCTACTACTTGGAACAATAAACATTCTCACACTTATACCACCGCTTCAAGTACGTCATCCAGATTTTCAACGCGATGGTGGTAGAGGGCATACCTTTTCCATCACATAATTTTTGAAAATGCGGAAGAACGAGCTGATCTTGATGAGGCGAGGGCAATGTGGTTAGCACAGATCAGACGACCTAAGCGGGCTAATCAGAGCGAAAGAAATGGCAGGGAGCGGAACTTACGCTAATGAAAGATCCAGTGGATTCAAGCGCAGTCGCTTGGAGGTAGGTTCACATAACCGCCCTAAACCTAAGGCTACACAGCTGAGGCTCTTATCCTAGGCCTCTGCTGTTACAAGTAATAAGAAGGGTTCTCTCCTTGACGGGGACTAAGGCTTGAAGGCCTACCAGTGTCCACGTCAGAAGGTGACGACCAGCGCGGGGCGCAGATCACATGATTGACATCACGCCAAGACCAACCATCAGACGCTAGTATGTGATGGCAGCAGCTATGTGATGGTAACCATCGGAGACATCAGGCCATGGACTAAGGATGGATTTGATGGCACTGATGGCAAGGCACAGCTACAATGAGTATAAGAATGTGTTGGATTTCATTTTTACACGCGTTGTGGTCAACTCAAATAGTTCGTCTCTTATAAAGATTGTCAACTAGTTATTCTATCGCTTATAGAATTGGTATTGTTCACCTAGTGGTTAACATCGATCACTCTTTTCCACCTGAGCCTTCCATACGATACTGTTACGAACCTAAGAGAGAGGGAGACACGGACTATGTATGGAGGAGGTTGGCAGGAAGAGACCCCAGACAACCCGAACAAAGGGAAGGCCTTTGTGTACCAATGGATGACGCCACCCCGCAGCAGGCACGTGATCCCACGGGCTTGGCGGAAAGCCTTCATGGGACAAGTCACGTGTGTCCCACGATGTACCACAAAGTCCCACAAAGTCTTACGCATGAGACAACGAAGGACTTGTAAGACAACGTAACACTCATTGAGTATATAGCTTAGGCAATGAACCCTTATGGTTCATTGTGTTCAACTTCGTACAAGACTCTAGTATTCAATCTAAGGATTATACTTCATTCTCAACCCCCTCGTGATATTACATCGATCTACCAATCGTGCTATCACACCAATCCCCGTCCATTGCACTCACTCGTTCCTGAGAAACAACTCTTAGGTCATCTAAGGATAACCTTCACAGATACCTCACGGACTACCGCTTTCAGCTATCTCGCTTAGTACGGACCGAGCTTAGAGAAGTATAGCCCAACCCTGTGTAACATCTGCCTGTTACACTACATACGTTATATAGAGTAAAGGTATAGATATAAGTTTCTTAGGTATGTTAGGCTATAGTAGGTACTAGTTGTTATTAGTTTAGACTTAAATGCAAAGCTATTTTAGATGATAGGTATAACATTAAGAGATAGAGAAGGAAGTGTGTTTATAATAGATGATATATTTTGACTTTACAACGGCATTATAATTATGTATGCGGGCTTATTAGAGTTAAGGACTAGAGTAAAGATAAAATCGATGGATACGACATACACGCAGTAGTTTAGGACGGTTGAGGTGTTCTTCAGGTAGAAGACGGGTTGACATATGCTTTCGTTCAGATTAATACCTCATTCAACCACTTCTTTTATCCGTCGCGATATGTACAAATGACAGGGAACTGGATTCCCCGTAAGGAGAATTTGAGCACGGTTCAGCACCCTGAGAAGATTGTTCGCGATGCTATATCCTTCGCACGACCAAACAGGTTGCACATGATCACTAAGCGGCTCACAGTTCTGATGCGTCGTTTTTACTACATATAGTTCGTCTCAGCCCAGCTCTGAACTACACTCTTGATCGGAGGGTCGAGACCAGCAGTACACACATCCACCAACCTGAGAGCATCATACCTTGGTACACCGTTCTTCCAATAGTGGATTCTGCAACAATTTCCCATCTGCCTATAGCTCCAACTTGGCTCCTTGTCCACCGTATCTTGGCGATATAACAGAATAAAAAACGTTACCCGCAGTCATGACCATCACGGCATCGACGAACTGTAGCTCCTCTGTAGAGAGCTCTCTACTGGCTACTAATCTTTCTAGCTCTGTCTTGATTTCAGACTCAACGTCAAGCTGCATCAGATATGTAATTGACTTCGCCGCGCCCGAAGACGGGAGCGCAAGAAGGCGTTGCACAACCTCGACAGCGTTGATCATGTAGTACGCTTTACCACGGTCGTAAGCCTGCTTTTCCTTGTCGTATGATGCGAGATCGTTGGACAGCGAAATTTGATCGCTCACTAACCGAAGGAAGCGCTCCAGCTTCGGATTCTCGATGCGCACGCTCGAACCCAGCGAAAATTTGAGACATGCGAGGATGTACCTGGAACTCGTGTGAGAGGTGTAGCAACAAAAAGGGATGAGACTCACGGAACGGCGGCATCGATGCGACGATAGCTGAGGTAGTCACCCAGGTTGTCAAACGTCTTTTGAGGGGGCACGTGGTAACAGAAGTCGATCAGGCGATCAATCACCTCCTGGCCACCATCACCCGAGATTTTGTCTTCATCTTTTAGTCCCTGAACAGTGTAATCTATAAGTGCTTGCAAGGGTGTTTTCTGCTCAGTGGCTTCATCAATTTGACCTTCGAGCCGCTTGACAAAATCGTCTCGAACCACACCGAGCTTGTCTTCGCTATGCATCTCCCACGAATCTAAATCGTGGAAAGTTCTATATATCAGCATAATTCACAAAAATCAGCGGTGAGTCTGCTTACCATCGAAGATGATGACATAAACTATTGCAGCCGCCAACAACCGCATCCGCTGCTCATTGGCTTCGGGAAAGAGGTACGTAGCAAACTTCGCGAAGCGGTCATCCGCCTCGACCAGTAGCTCCTTTGATGCTATGCGAGCAAGAGAAACCCCGTTTTTTCTTACCGCTTGCGTAATTGTCGCGTCAGTAGAGAAAAGCTCCAGGAGTTCATTAGAGATGTGCATGCCGGCACGCCAGTGTCGACTCTGTCTGACTTTTGCGAGTCTGGTAGGCCACGGTAGGCCAGCTTGCGAGGGGTAAATGTCAAAGCCGTTTACGTTGTCGCATGATGTAATAACGTGTGTTGTCGAAGCTGCGCCAATGTTCTTGACACCATCACCGGGTGAGTCCGGTGGGGTTAAAGGTAGCTCCAAACTGTAGTCTAATGGTGACGGGGTGGGGTATCCAGGCGTCGCATCGTGAAGCCAGTCGTAGGCGAAGCGCAGCGGACAGAGCCATGACGCGTCTTCTGGCGCCGCGATATTGTCTAAAATTGTCAAAGACTACATGAATGTAGAATATTCTAGGACGCTCACCGTTCACGTCAGCGTATTTAAGAGAGTAAACAGTCATGATGCAGCGTTGTGGTATTCTATAGCCTTGGGGAAAATAAGGAGATCAGGATGGGCCCGCCTTGATATAGATTTTGACAATGTGTAAATTGCTATGAGGCATGATGTTGAAATGTGGTCCTAATTTAATCAGCGTATTAATGCAAGACCGCAAGCACAATGCTATTAGGTAGGGCGGTATGATGACCTAAACGCAGGTGTTTTGGCCAAACACCTCGCAGTTTGAATGTGGTATAGTCCAGGTAGATTTATGTGTTCCCCCGCTATCTGCAGCATTTGAGTTCACGGTACAATATCAACATGATGAATTTACGCTGATCAGCTTACCGAATTAGTAAAGTAGTACACTAACGCTCTTAGAGCCCGAGATAGCTTTTTTAGGCCCATTCTTCAGCTATCCACTAGGATGTCGTATTCTAAGTGACACGTCGGCGAGGCTTCTTACGCTAACGTGGCGTCTCCGGTCCGCATCCATAACATCTGGCAGTACCGGTAGATTACCGGTACATTTTGAACACACTCTACCGCGGGGTATTTTCCAACCTAAAATATCAATTTCATTAATAGCAACAACCATTATCTAGCCCACGATTATCTGTTAGGTTATTGACAAGCTTTTTTTCGATTATTATTCACATGAAAAGTAAGTAGATTTATTCATCGGGTAACTAAAGTCAACCAAAAGATCATAAGTCGGGGCATATCTTCGAAAAGAAATTACCGGCCCAATCCAAGGAGCAAGCGGACTTTATGTAGTATTAGCCACTTCAAAATCCTCAACAGACCGCACGGTTTTGGTTACATCGATCTCTTCTTTGATTCTGTGGAACAAGTATTGAAACCCATCGCCCTCTATTCTTTGAGCAGCATGTTCGCTCACGTCGAGGGTGTCGAGAGGTACTCAGCTTCTGTTGTGCTGGTGATATTCACCGCAATTTTTGTCACAGCCATCGATGCTATCCGCAATGTCTTCTTCCATCCCCTCTCTGCGTTTCCTGGCCCACGCTTAGCTGCGTCTTCCACCTGGTGGTCTGCATATCAGCAGGTCATCATGGGCCGGTCCATGCACCACATTTGCGAGCGTCTGCACGAACAGTATGGTAGGCTTCCCGCAAACTTCATCGCACCAGGGTGGTTGGCTAAACCTAGACCAGGCGACATCGTAAGGATTGGCCCCAACAGGGTGTGTTATGTGGAGATTGCCTTTCTCGTGAGAAAAGCTACTAAACTATTCTAGTTACATTTCAACCATCCCTCCATGTATGAAGAGATCTATCGAAAACGTTGGGACAAAGATCCGTACATGTACGCACTGCTTGGCGGCGACGGTTCTACTGTTACCTTTGTCAAATATGAGGACAACAAAGCCCGCAAAGACATTCTACATCCGTTCTTCACCAAAAGCTCTGTCTTGGACCGTGAATGGATGATCCAGGAAAATGTAAACACGCTCTCTCCCTCTCTCCTTTTGTATTACGCTTCTAAACATTGTTATACTAGATTGAGAAATTTTGCAATGTCCTTACCAAGCAAAACAGGGCCGGACAGTCCTCAGACCTTTCTTTGGGATTCCGCTGTCTAGGTCTTGAGACAATTACATCGACGTGCTTTGGAAAGTCGGTTGACTGCTTTAGCAATGACGACTTTCATAGTCCTGTACTCGAAGCCATGGAAGCTATGGCAACCTATTTCATGGCTTTCAAACATTTTGCTATTATTCGCATGACAATCTTAAGCTTCCCACAGTGGTTATCACTAAAGCTATTTCCCAAGGGCATCGCATTTGCCGAACTGAGAAAAGTATGTAGCAGCGGTTCTGCTTCAAGCTACTTTACTTACCATGCGCAGACGTTTGATAAGCAGATTGACAGCATCACTGCGCAGCTCGAAGATCCCAATGAGTATCGACATCCAATCATTTACCGTTCACTTCTCAGCCCGGAGAATTACAATGGACGCCCTTTACCATCTCGTGAAAGTCTGATCGAAGAGGCGATCGCCCTTCTTATTGCGGGGACAGATACCACGGGCACAACAATTACGATAGGAACATATCGGCTACTGCGCGACCCAAAGAAGTGTCAGCGTTTGAAAGCAGAGCTCAGGCAAGCCTGGCCCAATCTGGAAGACCGGCCTAGCTCAAAGATCCTCGAAAAACTTCCTTATCTAGTGAGTGTCATCACCGTCTATGTTTATCTACCCATTAGTAACGTTTTCATAGACTGCAGTTATCAAAGAATCTTTACGAATTGCACCTACTACAACATCTGAGTTTTCGCGCGTGGTACCTCCCCAAGGCGCCTGGGTTGCTGGCAAATTCATACCTGGTAATGTTAGTCACTCTCGCAACCAGGCACAATGTGCCGTCAAAGGACATGCGCTTAATTAAATAATACAGACAACTGTTAGCATGGGTACACTGTTCTCCATGAAACACGAGGACGCATTCGAAAATCCTACGAAGTTTGAGCCAGAGCGCTGGCTCGCCAAAGATGCAGCCGCTCTTGACAAGTACTTCGTTCCATTTTCCAAAGGCCCTCGCAGCTGTCTAGGCATTAAGCAAGTTGCTGCAGTACTCAAACTATAATGAGCCATTACTAATACTCTGGGTCACAGTCTTGCATGGTGCGAACTTTACCTTGCATTCGCGACCCTGTTTCGATGCTACGAGTTGTGCCTGGATGGTACGAAGTGAGTGAACTGTTCTTTACATGCAACGGTTCTCGCATACCAATACTGCCAGACTACTAACGTATGTATATTACCAGGGATTCCGATTTCGATTGGATTGACGGCGGTGTCGCGATTTTCCAGGGAGCTCACTTGCGGTGCTTCTGCAATCCCGCTGAGAACTAGAGGGGCAATGAGCAAATGGAGCCAGGGAACAAAATGATGGCTCCACAACGGCAATTGATAAAGGGTGATACGATAGTTCCCAAATCCTGATAATCGTTGAGATCGTCTCGAGAGCATTTTAAGCTCAACATTCTGTGTGTTTTGACTGGTTCTGCACCCGAAAAGGCTATCAAATTGACCACCAGCCGGGAATCGATGCAAGAGTTAATTGTGATAGTATTTCTACGCGCGATTGATTAGGAGAGAGCACCTAGGAGTCAGCATGAGGTGCAGGAGGAGAGTGTGAGCGGGCTAGTGCAATGAGCGTTTTTCTGCCCTAGCAGAGTTGGATAGGACCCCATATCCCGACGCCCCACAACGGAAGGCTGCATGCGTTACTATCGTGTGCGTACCGTCCGTCGCCCGTAAGCGAAAGGTGGCCCCCCAACGAGATGAATCCGACTTTAATCGAAACCAACCCTCACCATATTCATCTATGGACTTCTACTCTTGTTCTTCAGATCTTTCTCCATCGCCCTTCATTTTATGATAATCAAATTACGGTGGTTGTGGTTGCAACGACAGTCATGTCGCGCGCTGCGCTACGATCCACGTTGGTTCTCAGCCCTGCTCGATCACTAATTGCCACGGCGATAGATATAACCGAGGTGTACATCATTCACAGTTTTCAAGATGCTTGACCTTGGAGAACATATACGCCGGGCTTATCTCTGTGTCAAGTAGACCTCCGCTTCGCGTCACAGCTCGATCACAATCATCCTATTTCCTCAGCTGCAATGTGGCAAAAGAGACAAAACTGTCTGAAATACAGATGTACGGCAGTTTCAGATCTCTAGAAGCGTATGGGGAAGTGTGAGGTGCCTGTCGAGTCGGCCCATCTCGCTGAAGGGCGTTTCTCGGTTACGGGCAGGAGACGTTAACCAAGATGTTCTAACACAGTGCATGTCAAGTCAAGGACTGAAGAAGGACCGTGAGAGGCCGTAGTAGCACCGTAGCGGCGCTGAAATATCAGCATAGGTAGTACGTCCGGTCGTTTCGCTGTAGAATTCGATCTAGGCCTCTGACATCTATCCTAACACAGTAAGATACGATATTTACGTATTTCTCGGAAGTACTCTGTAGATCTCCACAATATACCAGGTACTTGGGTATCAAAGTTCCTCCCTATGTGCCGGAAAACCCCGTGTGCGGGAAACAGCCAATGAGACACAGCACCGTGTCGGGAAAGATGCTATCCCTGCTTTTTCATGGATTGTTTCCGGCATACAGAGTTTCCCGTCACACAGAGAGGGACCTTACTCCTGTGCAGCTTCTTCTATATAATGAGCGATTTTCCCTTTGTTCCGTTATTATAGCCTAAATTGATCTCAGCCTTATGGATGACGAAAGGACTATTGTAAAGATCGAATCAACATAACATCTCGAGCAGCCAACTCAATTGACCCATTATGGTAGGATCCATCTGGCCGAATGCTAGGAAGAATACTAAAGAATCTCCAGGATCTCAACTCAGCTGTCACCTATGATCTGGCTGCGAACACAGATAGTGCCGAAGCCCAGCCCCAGGGGGGATTGCCAGATATTCCTACACTGGGTTCATTCACGCTTGAGCAAATACTGCGATATCACTTATGTGTGAATAATGTCCTTGGCAAGCACGAAGTGCGTGAGCGATCGTTATCGGACAGTACGACGTTTCTCGGCGTTCTTGAGACTACGAGTAGGCTTCTCGTTATGTTCAACGCAGCAAAGGCCACATATTTCGATAGGGAGTGTCCTCAACCTAGCCTAGAGCGCAATCTGAATAGGCCGGGCCTTGCTTGCCTAAGAGATGCTATTAGCGTTGGAAGACATACACTTCAGGAGGAAGATGGCGATGTGATCGCAAGAATCGTTATAAAGTCTTCAGTCATTCAGCTTGGAAAAACTGTCGCAGACTTGAAGGAATGGTTCTATCACTCTAGAAACAGGAATGACCTTGCTGGGCATGAGGAACGAGACTCTTTGCAAAAAGAAGAATTGGAGAATGTTCTTATTAGCATCTGGGCCTTTGTAGCAGGCATGAAAGCATAGAAGTACTCAGGGTAACTGTACTAGTGGGCGTGTGATTTCGTAGCATATCAGTTAGGCGATGCGCTCTTGTACAAAAGAAGGCGCATAATACATCATCCAGTAATTCTACATTCATGGATCTTTATGAGTGCCCAAGATACTCTGCCATATTTCGAGTCAGGGTACGATTTTGACCAACTTGTAAACTACTTTTGCTATATACATAACGTGCCCCACCATCGAGATGCGCACACCATCGAAATGCGCACTCTGCCAAGCCCCCACCACTTTCAACTCTCTATCACAATGTCTCAACTACCAAATCTTGAACTGCTTTCTACTGAAGATAGAGTCATCCAGGCTATCCAAGCTATGAAATCCAACGCGTCGCTTACCCAGCGACAAGCCGCGCATCGCTACGATATACATGAAAGCACTCTCCGCAATCAACGCGCTGGGAAGGCTTCACGACGCGATACTCAACCTAACCAATCAAAACTCCAGAGGAATAAAGAGGAGGCGATTATACAATATATAAGGAAGCTTAATGCGCGAGGCTTTGCCCCTACGCTCAACTATGTGCGAGAAATGGCCAACTAACTACTAGCTATACGTAGTGGTGGCCAGGTTAGAGAAAACTAGACCTACAGGCTTGTACGCCAGAGACCTAAGATTAAATCTCAGTTAACAAGACAGCGGGATCACCAGAGAGTCCTCTGCAGCGACCCAGCTATTATTAGGCCCTAGTTCAATCTTGTGCACAACGTCAAGGCCAAGTATAGGATTATAGATAAAGACGTCTATAATTTTAATAAGACTAGCTTCCAGATAGGCGTTAGAGGGTCTGTTAAGGTAGTAACAGCCTCTAAGAGACGTCTCAAGCCACTTAGTGTTCAGCCTAGTAATCGTGAGTGGGCAACGCTAATTGCTAGCATCAACGCGATAGGGTAGTCTATCCCACCCTTCTTCATCTTCAAGGCAAAGAACCATAACCAGGCCTGGTATCACAACCCTAAAGATTGGAGGATAGGAGTTAGTGAGAATAGCTAGACAATAAACAAGCTTAGTCTTGCATAGCTGCAGCACTTTATCTAGCATACAGAGGCTCGCACAGTAGGTAGTCACCAGCTGCTTATTATTAATAGCTATGAGAGCCACAAGTCGCTCGCCTTCTAGGATCTGTGTAAGGAAAGCAGTATTATCACCCTCTGCATGCCTCTACACTTATCGCACATCCTACAGCTACTTAATGTAGGTTGTTTTGCCCCGCTAAAGCAGGCGTACAAGAAGGAAGTTAGGGGCTTAGCAGACAGCTACATCTACTACATTAACAAGAAAGCCTTCCTAGCTGCCTTCAAACTAATATTTAACAAGGCGTTCTCAAAGAACAATATTTTATTAAGCTTTTAAGCAACTAGCTTAGTCCCACATAACCTAGATGTGGTGTTATCTAGGCTTGAAGTACAGCCTCGTACGCCAACACCACCTGCACTAGGGCCTACCCCTTAGGAACCTAAAACACCAAGCAACGCCTAGGAGATAGAGGCTCAAACAACGCTAATTGTTAAGAGGATAACAGATTACAAGGAATTATTACCTGATTCTATTATTGAGATAGTGCTGCAGGTCAAAAAGGGATCAACTTTGAAGGTGCACTCACACACGTTGCTTGAGGCTAGAATAGCTAACCTTAAAGAGGCAAACCAGGCAGCATCTAAACGTAAAAAGCGCAAGAAAAAGCGAATCCAGAAGGGAGGGACCCTATCGCAGGCAGAGGCAGAGGATATAGTTGGGCAAAGGGATGTTAAGGCTTAGTTAGAGGCGGAGAGGCGTTAGCAGAGGGTGCGCGCAGGTAGTAGTGCAGGAGGTATCTGACGCTGCAAGAACTGCGGCGAGGCAGGACATAATAAGCGCACATGCAAGAAATATGCAGCAGAAGTAGTGGATTAATTCTAGCTATTAAACGCGTAGATAGCTTGTTGTGGTGTTAAGTTATTCGCATGCGAACATGGATTGCTGTATTTTGTGCGCATTTCGATGGTGTGCGCATCTCGATAGTGGGGCACGTTATGATAAGGATGAGGAGTATAGAACGTTCGGGTCTTGGCTGGGCCTGATGAATTCAACACTATAAGAAAGCAATTACTCTACGAGTAGACAAGGTGCCTACTTCGATCAACTTGAAATCGACTGTAAATTTCCTCGTGTCTGGATAGTATTTTTTAATAGTGCATCTCTGTTGTAGCTAGCCGCATTTTTTACTGAGCTATCGCCAGCTAACACGTGTTAAGTAGCTGGGTAGTAAGTAGGCTCAGAGAGATCTATAATCAATGCGCACAAGGGCCTTCTACAAGCATTATGTCCTGCTTCCCCTACTAATTAGCACGGGCTGCCACAGCCCAATTAGTCTGTTACCGTCTCTGATAGTGTTCTAACTGCCCCAAGCCTAGAGAGAATGTATTCGAGGCAGGCCATAATGTTCGTGGCTTAAAACTCAACAAGCATTCTCTATGGAACTTAGATTAACATTCTTATCTTTTCAGATATGACAGTGGAGAAGCCAGTATTGTTGAATAGGCACTGTAGATATATTCGTAATAACGAATGGCTTTGGAAGTCTGTGATCAACAGCGTTGGCTACACTTTGGCCGGCATTACATGGTAGAGATGTCGAATCTCCATCTTTCTAATACTGGAGACGCACTGTCAACCTTGATAGTAATCTTATTCTGTTTGTTTTAATATCAGTATGTTAACTGCTTATCGCATACTAAAGAAGCCCTATCTATAGCTCCACCATGCCTAGGACTGACTCTATCCTGTGGTGGATTCCTTGCATCATGATACGTATAGGTTGCTGAAATGCTGCTCCTCTCCATTCATCATCGTGTTTGGTTATCTTGTCGATGGTCAAAAGTAGCCTACTTAGTCTGAGCTTAATCAAGCTTCGTATGCATAATTCTTGGAGATGGCCGTCCAGGTCTAGCCGTCCGATACGAATGATAGAGCTATCTTCCACACTACCAAGCCCAACAGAAGACACGTCTCGGACTTCTTGTCTAGAAGGGAAACCCTGGAGAACATTTCTCAATGTCTCTGTAATCCAATCTGTAAATACAAATAGAAATGCCCGAGAATGTGAGGACTTCATGCGACAAACTCGACACTCTTGGAAACTTTCGTGGATTTCGTAAATGAAGCTCTCAAAGAGGAACACAATATCTAATGAGAGACGACTGCTTCGTGGATTCAACGCTGGATGGGAGACGAGAATCAGGAGCTTATTTATAGCTGCGGAATGTAAACAGAGACAACTGGTGTGAAGACGATTGGCCGGACATACGGCAATTTCTGGATCGCTCTGGCCGTTACTAACGATGAAACGGACTATGCTGTCTAGTTGTAGAGATTTGAGTCTTTCGGAGAACGCTCTCTCTATGTCAGAGAAGAACAGAGTTGTTTCATCTGGCCTCCCAGCTGGGTGCTGCTCGTCGTTCTCCTGACCCGTATTGGATCTTAGGGACGCAGAATCTGTCTGTAAAAGCGGTGTGTTGGTCGGGGTTGTAACCATCTCCATCAATGAGCGTTGCCCAGTTCCCCCATTTGGCGTGGAAGCGTGGTAGCCAACCATGAACTCTTCAATTCCTCCTTGAAACATATCAGAAAGATAGTCGGAGCTACTGTCGATCGGAGTGAGATTGTCGCTGCGCAGTAACGCCGGTTCAAAGAACCTTTCTCTCTGAACACCAGAGTCCAGCTTCGGTGACGGTATGACTTCTTCAGCTCGGGCTATGTTTACTGTATCTGCGAGGACGAAGTTGGTGCCGCTCTCATCCAACCCCCAGAGGCTGCTTAAGTGTTGCTGACACAGACAAGCCGGTGTTGACATTGTCCAATCTGGAGGGCCCGGCGGCTCGGGTTTTTCATGTTGATCGTCTACTCCTGGGCCTCTATTGCTTGCCTGAGAGCATTTCCTTGGTCGACCCGCACGACGAGCGACGCCGTAAACACATTGATGGCCCCTTCTATCGCAACGGCGACAAGATGGCTTTTCTTTGCTGCATCTAGCTTTGGACTGGATACACAAGTCACAGGATGTTCGAAGTCGACTATTCTTCTCGGACTCATGCTGCAGCATCGGGACCAGCGAGTTGATGTCTTCGTCTGAAGTATCAGGACGTAAAAAATTTAGAGTGGTAGCCTTGAGGTGTGTCGTATAGTTGAGGGCGGATGTTGTAGTTTCAGAAAATCGGGGGTGAGTATGTGCTGTACTGATTGTAGCATTCCAAACAAGGTATAATAAAGGTCATCGTACGACGTCATCAACGATAGGGATCGTGGAGGCGCTCGATCTGCGACGAGGTGCTTCATTGAGCTGCAATGCTCATGCAAGTATTGGGTAGTCTTTAACCCGATCCTTCTAAGTAGGTGGATAGATAACAAGCCATGTAGTTTTATTGGTGCCCTGCATCACTGAAGGTAAATCGTCTGTCGGATCTTCGGGACATTTACCCCGAAATGTTCGTCTATCGGATAACGTCATAGAGACCCATGCGGAGTCGTAATAATGTCTCTAATCATCAATAATTCATCGGACGAATTATGTATGAACGCGTAATCATGCACAGATGTTGCCTAGGCTGCATTGGCTTATTCTGGTTCCAGCATCCGGGCCGAACCAGCGTCCGGGCCGAACCCGCGTTCGGGAAGGTAGATCAGCCCTCGTCACAATCTTAGTAAGATCGACCCACGGTATTAAGGTATTTTCTATTGGATTTCAATAGCTGCAGGGACGCTGTTTCACATCACTACGCCAGCGGTCAGTAAACAACTAATTAAGTTAGTGCCAGAACGTAGCCCTGCACCACTACGCCATGCAACCAAAAAGATACGTGCGATCAGTGAACTACTGATTACGGAGCAGGATAGCATATATCGTCAGCCCGGTCTGACAGTTAGGGTGTAAGACAGTGTCTATCATCAGCCCAACATAAGAATGTCCTCTTTCCTTGCAGCGCATACCCTAGATACAGGCGTGCAACGAACATGCAGGTGATGCTAGACCCTCTAGAAGGAACTCTGTGTAACGTTTACTAAACGTCAGCTTACGTGAGAGCCTAATTACTATCCGCGATATTCCGTGTCTATCCTCGTAGACTACCTAGCGTGCCGAGATCTGGTAGCTTTACGAGGGATCAAACAACGCAACTCCGACCTAATCTAGTCCCTAGACCCGCTACCTAAGTGAACTAATTCTGCGCCTTTCTCTAGTTACATAACCTACCTGGGTAATAGTATGGCGTTGCGTATGTTAGATACAACTTTCGAATAGTCATTTTCGTTGATAAGATGGCCACTTATACCTGTAACCCGTGATTGGACAGTCTGTTGCCCCAGTACTATACCCTAGCCTTGCGGGATATGCTGCTTGGTATAAGGTGGACGTCGGCAGTTTCTGTCAACACTACTGCTCCCAATTTTAGTGTTGTTCCATTTGCATTCCCCTCGGCCCGGGAAATTCTATCCCTACAGACAAACCAAATCGAAGCCCACAGTTGAAGAACATGAGAAGCGCAGCATGTTCGCTATGTCGTGAGCGGAAGATGCGATGTGATGTGTTCCAAAATGTACCCTGTTCCCGTTGTGTCGAGAGTGGTAGAGCTAGTGATTGTGCTGTACCCCCCCGAGTAAAGCGGAAGTAGGTAAAGAGCAGACATCAATAATCACAATCGCAAAAAGATCTCGCTGTGCTAATATGGCCATTGCAGAATTTTTCGCCGGACCCAGCGCCAACCGAACACCCAGCGGAACACAGCGTCACTGAGCTGTCCTCAATTACTGGAAGACGCGCTATCCGAGGGCACAGTTGCCATACAACAAGAGAATGTAGACGGGATCGTAGATCCTGACGAGAATGTACTACAAGAGGCATGCGTACTCGCTCCAACGCCTCGCCAGGGCAAATTTGTCACGTCGACTGCGAGAGAAGGCTTGATTGGCATTGAGTATCAAAATCGCCTAGGTTTTGCCAGTATTCTAAGCCAAGTCGTCTCAGGTCAGGACGAGGTCAATCCCGTTGTGCACGTAGATTATCGTGTACCCAACAACGCCGCGGAAACTCCACTCACGCGACTGCATTACGAGATGTTAGATCTCAATGACGACGATACTAGATACTTGTGGAGCAAGAGTGCTTTTACTATGCCTCCGCATAGCATCTGGTAAAGGGCCTGTTCTACCACTAAAATATCTGCTATGCTGACATATGAATGATAGTGTCGAATTCCTTCGTGCATACTTCGTTTATGCCTTTCCATACGCACCTATCCTAGACCGCTACGACTTCTTAATGCGATATCATCGAGAACAGCATTCTTCGTTCGTGATGCAGGCGCTTCTGTCATACGCCGCTTCGTTTGTTGACGACCACTTGATCCATCGTGCTGGCTACTCAACGCACCAAGAAGCCCGAGAAGCATTCTATGATCGTGCTTTACTGCTATACAACTTCGATTGTGAGAAAAACCAACTAGACCTGCTACAGGGATGTCTACTCCTTGGTTTCTCTTACACCTCGCCTCGTAGCAACAAAGACTACCGCTACTGGTTTTCGAATGCGCTTCGCATCGCTGCGAATATGGGAATGCATCAAAGGTACAAGTCAATTTTCCTGTCCTGGGAGAAGAGGTTGCGATATTGACATAGCTTCTAGAGATCTCCAGAGAGAACTCGAACCTCGAACCTACAAGCTCTTGAAGCGGATTTGGTGCGTGATATTGGTACGTAGCGAAGCGGACCACGGTGCTTAAAGTGCCACTAACTGTCAAGGTCCGAGATGCAACACTCTCTATTCTGGGTCAAGTAAGCAGCTCGCAAATTCCACTGCACTACGACATACCCGACCTGACCGAAGACGACTTGTCCGAGGATCTGACACTGATCCCCCGAGACCTTGGAGGCATCTTGCCTGATACCAGTTCCCGCCATGCCCACTTCGCATTGCAGATGTTCGACCTCACTTTGAAAATCAAAGGATTCTACTTGTCGATTCTCTCAAGGAACCCTTCCGAGGTGAATCAAACCCAGATTGGACAAGCATTGGAATCGATGCTGGCCTGGCGACGTGCTTTTCCAACACTCTTGTGGCCGGAATCTGTTACATGCTGGTCTACCGAAGGGTTATGGACGTTAATTCCCCTTGCATGGTATGCGACATTCGAGTGCCAAATTCGACGCGCTCTTTGGAAGAAAACAACTCTTGCTGGTGAGGACGATAGTGCGACGCGTTCCCACTTCAGCAATGCAATTCTTGATTTCGACCTGTCGGTTAGAAGAGTTGTGTTGCACAAATTATGCGAGTATATGCCGCTTGCAATGTAAATCATCTCGAATACATATGCGTAATATTAGCTAACGTCTCAATCTCTGTAGGTCCTTTGCGGTCGCTATGAACATTGCTTTCTCTGTCGAGTTGCTAAGTGTCATAAACCTCTCTATCCCTGAGAAGGTTATTTGCGAAGAAGCAGTGCTTAATAGCATCTCATATCTTACACAAGTCGAACACAGATGGCCGAGAATTAGAGAGATGCTCCGGCTATTTTCTTGGGTTTTCGAGCAAAAGGGACTTCTTTTTGCTTCGAAATTGGAGTGTATGCAGTTTCATTCACCAGTCACGATAAACGCATCTGTTTCTCAGGGGTGTGAGTCATCTACAGGTAATTTCGCAGATCCAGATCTCCTCGCTATGTTCTCTGGACTTGACAACCCGGTCGCTATGTCAGATTGGCTGAATCTACCGTCCTTGCCCGGAGACATGGAGAATTAGCGGAACGCAAGTCCGACCGACTTTTTGTATTTACACATCTTTTTCAACTAATGTGTGACCTAAACGTTCGATATGTCATTCCTGTGAGGTCTGCAACGATGGGTCATGAGATTGCTCTCATTGCTGCCTTGGTAAAGCTCCCAAAGTGAGCATTTGCTTTGCTAACTTTTTTGAGGCTTATAGCATATGCTGCTATAGCCTTTCAGTTGTGCACCAGGCATCTTCCGGCATCCACTGGTAAGACCACACCATGTATCGCCGACGCATTCTCCCCAACCATGAACACTGCAACGTTTGCCACTTCACGCACATCAATGAAACGACCCACTCCATCACTCCTTTTTAATCTTTCGGCGCTTGGCAGAGCCTTGTCGACTGCACTATTGGTAAGGCCTGGACACACCGCGTTCAAACGAACTCTGTGTGAATGCAGTAAATCTAGGGCTACCGACTTCGTCATACCCACAGCACTATACGAGCTTATTGCCTGGAAGGGATGACCAGCATGAGTTCCGATGTTTCCATATGGGATTATATTTACGATCGATGCTCGGCAGGTAGGGTTAGACGTGAAATACGATATCTGGGCTTTACAAAACATCCATAGCTGTAGCATGGTTAGTGAGATATCTCTCTCCGTAGGCAACTCAGAAGACTCTAATACCTCTCGGGAAGAAATCTCCAGGAATTCTTGGAAGTCGTTGAGTGATGTCTCGGCTGTCGGTCTTGAGCTAGCTCGGGATAGAGATTGACAATTGATCACATAGTTGAAGGTTCCATACAATGCTGCAGCGTCAAGAACAGCTTGTTCTACATTGGGAAATGTATCTGCCGTACATTTGCATATTCGGACGTCGACTTCTGGGTATTGGTTGAGCAGGTGTTCTCGCGTGGAATCTAAGGCAAACAACGACTTCCCACTTAGGATGATTCGTCTGCAGCCTGACTCGATGAGTGTTTCGCCAATTGTACGCCCAATATCTGTCATTTCCATGTCAGCTCTCGTGAGGCTATGATATTGATTCGACCTTTACCTTGGTCGGCATTAGTCAGGAATGCTACTCCTGAGTATTTTTTGGCCATACTGCAATGCCGAAGCTTATTCTTCCAGTGCTCCGAATCGAAGATGTCAGGGTGAGAAACAAAACGTTGATTCTTGATTTTCTTGATCTGTGTCAGTAAATCTCTAGTGTTCTGTGTATGATCGGAGTAGTTTTTCTCTCGGGCCGACGGTCGTTCGGACTTTCAGTGGCGGGGTGTACCCTCCCCCGCCCCGACTCGGCTTTACAATGCGTATCTCTTGCAAGAGAACAACGCTACTAGACAAGGCCTTGTTCGATAGCGCAAACGCTTTCAACAAAGCTTGCAGCGAATGGGTGGTTGAAAATGGATGAGTCTACGCTGCAAAACCGAACCGGGGAAGAGGGTGTAGGTTTCCGTCAACATCCGCACAGATGCTGGAATTGAAGGAATGCTTCATACTATATAGAGACCTGAACCCCGATACAACAGTCTTTATATAACTCTTACAGCGAGCAACTATGCAGTTCAGTGCCAGCCTTTTTGCAATTTCATTTGTAGCCAGCGCACTTGTCCTGATATGGGTGTTTCGTATAGGAAGCCGGGCAAGCGACTTACCACCAGGTCCGCCGACCTTGCCGCTTCTTGGTAACCTGCATCAGATGCCAAAGAAAAAGTCTTATGAGCAGTATCAACTATGGGCCAAAGAATGTAAGTCGAGTCAATCTATCTAGAACAAGGTCGACGGTAATTAACAAGTGATCAGATGGCCCCATCTACTCTCTGATCCTCGGGCAGAAGACTGTCATTGTCCTTGCAGATGGAAATGTCATGCATGACTTGCTTGATGTTAAGGGCGCCAACTATGCCGACCGTCCCAATACCTACATGCGACATCTTTTCGAAAATTCCCGTACAGCAATGCGGAGTTACGATGACATGCTGCGTCTAGAGCGAAAGCTCTACCACGCCGCTCTCAATACGAACGCTGCACAGAAGTACATACCCTACCAAGAATTCGAGACATTAAAGCTCTGCGTTGATTTGCTGGACAAGCCACGCAGCTTCATCGAACACATCGGCAGAGCCATAGGGAGCATTTCTGCAAGCATTACCTATGGCTTTCGCCTTCCAGAAACAGAAAGTCAAGAGACCAAAGAGCTATTGGGAAACTCTCACGGGTTCGTACGTCTTGTTGGAAAATCTCAGCTTCTGGACATGTTTCCTGCAGTAAGGTCTGTACTTGACATCATTCCCCGTCAGTGGAACACTCTCGCTCGGGAGGCAGTTGAAGCTTATGAAAGCGAACGCGCCGTATTCTACAGATATTACAACAAGGCAATAAATGGTTCTCAAACCTGCTTCGCTCGCGAAATTGCCGCTTCTCAGGAGAAATGGAGAGGAACCGCGGATGGTGAGCTTCTCACAAACCACGCGGCTGCATACATTGCTGGCGTCTCTTTCGAAGCCGGTGCCGAGACTTCGATATACACATTGCAGACATTTTTCAAGGCAATGCTGCTTTTTCCCGAAGCACAGAAGAAAGCACAACAGGAGCTTGATGCCGTTGTGGGGCCAGATACTCTACCTTCATGGGAGCATCTTGCAGGACTCCCCTACCTCAACGCAGTGGCCAAAGAAACCCTCCGATGGCTTCCTGTCGGGCTTAATGGAGCAGTTCCGCACGCAACGTCACGAGAAGACCACTATCGCGGCTTCCGCATCCCGAAAGGCAGTACAGTCATCCTCGGCGTTTGGGCCGCCAATCACCAGGAGCAGGATTTCCCCAACCCACGAGATTTTGTACCCGAGCGCCAGGTCCAGGATACATCTATTTTTGCCTCTCAGTTCGCTGCCACGCCAAGAGAGCGTGGTGGTTACGGTTTTGGCTCGGGAAGAAGAATGTGCCCTGGCATACATGTTGCGACCAACAATCTTTTGATTGCCATGGCCAGGATCTTATGGGCATTTGACATTCGCCCTGCCACTGCAGCCAACGGTCAAGAAATACCAGTCGATCGTGATGCGATAGCTGATTCCGCAGCAGGTCACCCACTTGCTTTTGCGTGCGAGATCTTACCTAGGTCCATGAATAGAACTGCTCTTATCAGGAAGGAATGGGAACAGTCATCGAACCAGCGGCTTGAAGCCGATGGTAATTGGAAGAAGAAATTATAATCGAAATTTGAACGGCGGGGTCTTGACGGAGCATCTCTGTCAATGTCTATCGCCGGGAATTTCATGACTAAGAGGTCAAAGTGGCTTGTCCTACACGGTCAAATGTCAACAGCCTAATAAAAAACCATTAATTGCGGACTCCATCATTTCTCATGAGTTGCACTGATAAGTCCACGTGCGACTTTGCCTAGTAGAGTGCTGTATTCGGCTTCTCATTCTCGTGATGGACCGAAGTCGGCGTTGTCTCATCACAATCCGACGATTAAGAACCAGTCACATAAGTTGATTAAATGAAGCAAAAACAGGATGCTACTGTATTCTACAAAATTCGCAAATATCATACTTGATGCCTTTGCGAGATAGACGAACAGTCACGTGACAGTAGGCTGGTATTACATGATCACTCCGGTTCTTTGCAAATCCCTTCCGCAGCACTTCCCCGGCATAGCAGATTTCTACTACCACGTCTCCTTGTTAAGGTAAATTTTTCGAATAAAAGAACCACCATCGACATTCAATGCTACTCCATGAATGTATGAAGCGCAATGGGAGGAGAGGAATACGATCGCATGACCCATATCTTTGGAAGTACCCACCCTTCGCATAGGAATGGCTTGGCTCATGATGGCTTTCTGCTGGTCCTTTACTAAGGCTGAAAAGGCTTCTGTTTCAGTCGGACCGGGGCATATTGCATTGACACGGATACCTTGTGACCCATAGTCTAATGCGTCCGTTTTAACCATGGCGATGATGGCATGCTTCGTACTGCAGTACGCCGAGAGCCCAGGCGAAGCATTCAAACCAGCAAGAGATGAAACAGAAACAATGTTTCCCCGAATGCCTTCGGAGTTCGGGTCTTGCTTGAGCATCTGCCGGATCTGGGCGCGATGGCAGAGAAAGGTCTGTGTGAAAATAAAGAATTAGCAGGTTTGGCGCATTTGAAACATAGTACAATCATTCTACTGACCCCATATGTATTGACCTGCACGATTCTGTCGAAATCCTCCGGTCTCATGTCTTGAATGGGCATATTGCCCAGCTCGATACCGGCTACGTTGCATGCGTAGTCGAGCCGGCCAAACTTAGCGACCGTTTTTTTCACGGACTTCAGGACAGACTCCTCATCCCCGACGTCGAGACGAAGTGTGAGCAATTCGGCTTCGGGGGCAATTCCGAGCAGCTGATCTCGCGTCTGCGCCAACCCCTCTTCATTAATATCGCCTAAACAAAGGCGTCTGCAACCCGCTTCCACAAATGCAATTGCAGTGCCTCTCCCAATCCCTTAGACACATTAGATAACTGCATAATCCAGTCATGTTGTTCTGGGGTTCATAACTAACCTGCTGCGGCGCCCGTGATTAGTGCAACCCCACACAGCGCGTGGAGAGACATTTTGTTACTTGGTAGATTGGGGAACCCAGAACATTTTACAGAAGATGGGTGAGGACCAAGCCCTTCCCCATCGAATGGGTCATAAGCACACAGTTGTATTCTCTTGGGCCGGCAATTCAAATCACTACTTTTTCCCCATGGAATAATTCATGAAGACGTGGCTGTCCCCTCTCGGGCCGACAAAGGTCTGCTAGTTCGAAGAACGATACCTGGCCTAGGGAAAGTATATGATGATCGGGCCGAGTGAAATTCAGCAGATAGTACATGTTACTGGGGGAACTGTGGCCTTACCCAAGCAGTGTAATGGGCCGGCGCTCGGGCCGAGAGTGCATTTGCGGCAGCGTCTGACATCTGCTCAGTGATTCTAAAGACCCATATATGTCAGAGACACAGGCTGTCTAAGCTTAGTTGCTCATCAATGTTATCTATCTTGCACTTTCACTGTTAGGACTTGTTCATCAAATATCAGCCTAACAACATGGCGCCCGTCCCAGTCCATTATCCCATCAACACTCCATCTGGAGTAAACAGTCAGCTCATGAAGAACCAACTAGAGCCATCTGGTGCCCTTGATCGTTTCGAGCACACTGATCTGACTCCCGTCATCGGACGGGAGTATCCCACGCTTAATGTAGTGGAGTTGATGGAAAGTCCTAATGCTGATGAGCTCCTGAAAGAACTAGCCTACATTAGTATGTTTCCGTGTTCAATTGGACGTACATGTGCCCAGTGCTAACGATCTCTCTTCACAGTCGCTGCGCGTGGCGTTGTTTTCCTGCGCAAGCAAGACAACCTCACAGTCGAACTTCAAAAGCAGTTCATTCAACGCTTAGGCGAGCTTTCGGGCAAACCTGCTTCCTCTGGCTTGCATATCCACCCTGTCTTAACCGAGACCGAAGTCTCCGGCCAGGCCCAAGAAGATAAGGAGGTTTCAACGATCGACTCTGGTGTTTTCAAGCAACTCTTCCCAACGAGCAGGGTGGATACGACGCGCTCCCACAAGAAGCAGTCGTCTGACCTTTGGCACTCCGACTGCCCATATGAAAAAGTGCCATCAGATTATACCTGTTTACGTCTGACCACGGTTCCTCCTATGGGCGGAGACACAGTCTGGGCTTCCGCTTATGAAATTTACGACCGTATCTCCGAGCCGATGCAAAGGTTCCTCGAAACGCTCCGCTTCACCTTCCACCGCGCAGATTATACCGCGACGGCAAAAGCAAATGGCACACCCATCTTCAGCGGGCCGCGCGGAAGCCCCGAAAACGTGGGCGAGGAACTCGTCGCTATTCATCCCGCCATTCGCACTAACCCGGTAACAGGCTGGAAGAGCCTCTATGCCGCTGGTGCAGGAGTTGGTTACTTCAACGAAATTACGCCTGAGGAATCTGACATGCTTCTATCGTACGTTAATAACATTCTCAAAGACAACCATGATCTCCAGGTAAGGTTTCGATGGAACCACGTCAATGACATGGCGATCTGGGATAATCGTTCCACACTCCATAACCCAACGTATGATTTTGCTGGTATTGGAGAGCGGGTGGGGACGCGAGCTGTGTCGTGTGGTGAACGGCCCTACTTGGATCCTGCATCCTTGTCGAGGAGAGAAGCAGCTAAGGAAAAGGGAGTGGCGATTGGCGATTGGGTCAAGGTACAGTAGGGGACGTCCTGTCAATGTTGGGACCTCGCTCTGGTAGAGGTAATGCTTTGTTACTATGGAGCAGCGTATCAACTCGTTCTATCGCTATTGTAGCTTGATCGCTTGGTCTACTTCGCGTTATAACCAGACTTGTCAACAATCAAGCTAGATCAAGCTTATCAATCAAGCTGCAACAATCTATGTATCAAGCTAAGCCAATCGAGCGTAGCGCAAAAAGCTAACGTGGCAGCTCGGATTAACCTTTGGCCGGGGTTTAGGGGCTCGGCCTGAGCGTCGTTTAGACATGTATAGTCGCGAGCCGTGCGCTTGTGCACGTGACCGAGATATCATCGAGGATTCACTTACTAGGCTTCAGCCCATTACACCGTACACCTTATGCCCAGATCCATCTCAAACCCCGCGAACACTATCTTAGGGATTTCGAATTTAAAGCTATCCAACGGTACATAATAGCTTTATATTAATAAAAACGTAGGGCTATAGTGTGCCAGTACACAGGGTTGCGTGCAGCCCTTGTGCTTATTTATGCGTGGGTCACGTGTAAAAAGGCGCTAAGTAGTATATATCTGCAGTAAAGTGCGAAGTAAGAAGAGGTATCTATCCCTTAACATAGAATGTAGAAAATACAATCATTCTCTTCTTATTCTAATATATTCGACGTTACTAGCTATACTCGCGGTAATCGCTTTCTTCTAACTAAGTGTGAAGATCGTCCAAAGATGATCTAGGGTTGGTTCTCGGGAAATGAGTGGGCGACGATTGGAAGATCGATGTAATAGTACAGAGTGTGTTAGCGCGATTGAAAGATCGATGTAATAACACGAGGGTTTGGAAATCAAGTTGTCGCACGGTTGAGTGCGGGTATTGTAGATAGAAAAATCAGGAGAGAGTGTATGTTGTTGTATTGTTCTAGCACCATAGCTCAGCTTATATTCAGGCCCTCGCACGGCACGATTAGTAGGCTCGGCCACCCCACCACAACGCGTTACTCTGCATTTGGCGCTCTATATTGTCAACGCCACATACTCAACATGGATCCCCGAGAAGTTGCTTTTACTAATGCTATCAGCGATCTCAATGCTGGTATTTTCAAAAGCCAGCGACAGGCCGCACAGGCGTACGGAGTTCCCCGATCATCTCTCCAAGAGCGCTTAAAGGGCCGCCAACTACACGCGATAGCTCATCAACAGCAGCAGCGATTAACTCCAGAACAAGAGGCCTTTCTAGTAGACTAGATACTTGATGAGGACTCACGCGCACAACCTCCCTCCCATCCACGCGTACGAGAAATGGCCACCCGGCTCCTCCGCATGAACGGCGACCACGAGCCTCTCGGGCAACTATGGATACCCCATTTTATCGCCCGCAACCCACGCGTCGCATCTATAGTCGGCCGAACTATCGATAGCGCACAGACTACAGCAGCTAGCTATGAGACTATTCGAGCATTTCTTGAGCTGTTTGAGCGTACTCGAATAGAGCTAGGCATACAGTATGAGGATATATGGAATATGGATGAGACTAGAGTCGCACTAGGGGTATGTACGAACTCCTAAGTGGTTGCTAGCTCTTCAAAGAAGAAGGCTTATATCAAATCTCTAGAGGATCGCCAGTGGGTATTAATTATTGAGACTATCTCAGCCGTTGGCGTCAAACTTTAATGCCTAGTTATCTTTAAGGGCAAGCATCTACAATCAACGTGGTTTCCAGCACAAGGCACACCTAACTGGCTCTATACAACGTCAGAGAATAGGTGGACATTAAACTTAATTGGATATGAATGGTTGCGGCGTATCTTTATACTAAACACTTCACAATCCTCTAGCGGCTACCGTCTACTTCTACTCGATGGCCATGGCTCCCACATACCGATTGACTTCATGTGGCTCTGCAAGGTGAACAAGATCCACCTCCTGTACCTTCCGCCTCACACCTCACACCTGCTTCAGCCGCTGGATCTTGCTCCTTCCTTAGTACTTAAGAGCAGGTACCGTAATAAGATCCAAGCTCTCTCTGCTCTTGATGACGCAGCACCTATTAAGAAGGAGCGCTTTGTTGTTTCATATAATAAGGCAAGAGAGGAGGCTCTATCAGATCGTGTAATACGAGCTGGCTGGAGGGCTTCTGGTCTCTGCCCATACAACCCAGGCCTTGTACTGTTATCATCCTAAGTAACTGGCCGGCCAGCTACTCCTCCATCCACTAGCCAGGCGTCAGCTACCCTAGAGTTGGCATTCACTACACCTCGGAGCTCACAGGCCTTATATAGGGCTCAACAACAGCTGCAGTTGTCAGAATCTCTCTCACGAAGCACCCGGCTTGTGCTTGGCAAGGCAGGCAAGGCTATTGCAGAAGCCAACACTAGGGCAGCTCAGCTTGAGGCTGAAAATCAACGACTTAAATATCAACTAGATAGTACTATAGTTACACGCGTAAGAAAGCAAGTTCAAGTTAATCCAAATGAGCGGTTTAGCAACGTTGAGATTGTTAAGGCTGCTGTTGACCGAGCAGCAGCTCAACAGGCTCAACAGGCAAGCACTTTACTAGAGAACGAGACTCAAAAAGCAGCAGAAGCAGCAGCAGCACGTACTCTCAACTCCATGTGTACTGAGTGGCAAATATAATTGTTGTTGTCGACAAAAATCGCGACTTTGTACTGTGTGGCTGTTTTGGGTGGGGTGGTCGAGAAGTATATGTGGCCGAAAAGTATATGGCCCAGCTTAATAGTGGCTGTGCAACGTGTAGTCACATGAGGAACATCAAAACTTCACCTCTACCTTTCAACGCAGATATCTCAACGACTAGAGCCGCTATAAATAAACCAAGTGAAGATTTAAAACCCCGGCGTAAATTAGGTACCTAGCGCTGCCCATAGTCCGCTATGGAAGTTCTCGTTCCAGCCATCATTCATTCCATGTTACTTTGTCAAGTGCAGAAATTCCATGACATTGTATGTAGCGCGCAGGAATGTAAATGAACATGATGAAAATTCGAAAGATATCAACTCTGCTGTGCAACAGGCGATTAGCCAGATTAAGAAGCTCAGCAAAAAAAGAAAAAAAAAGAAAAAAAAGAGAAAGACACACTTCTAAGGCCATCTCATGACGTCGTAGGGGGTGCTCGTGTTGGCAAACCCTTACCGATGCGAGCAACCTGCTCTCCGTAGAAAGCACTCTCAGCTCCAGCACCTAGAACTTTTACTGGAATCTTACTGACCAACCAGCTCGGCTTCACCGCATCCAACCTCAAGACTACATCACCACCCGCTGCCTCCTCTTTCAACAGCTTGTTCGCCCAGTTCGCATCCACAGCAGCCGGTCGCGCCACACCGATCAAGTCACAGGCATTCTCCTCGAGCGCTGCGCGCATACCGGACAAACTGCGGAAACCGCCTGTGACCATCAAAACCACATCCGGAAACCTCTGCCTGACTATCCTCGCAAAATCGAGGAAAAAGGCTTCACGCTTTGCCGTGCGTTCTGAGACTGGCTTTTCGCCCGGCACCGGCTCGTCACCCTTCATCATTCTTGGGTTCTCATACGACCCACCGCTAATCTCCAGGAAGTCGATGCCGGTGGCTTTGAGGAGCTCGATCTGTTCCATGAGCTCTTCCATATCGGTCTTCTGTGCAACGTCCGCTGAGTTGAGCTTGATGCCGACTGTGAAAGTCTTTGGAACCACGGCACGAATAGCTTTGAGAATGTCGAGAACGATGCGGACGCGGTTGAATGCCGAGCCACCGTACTTGTCTTGGCGTTTGTTAGTGTTTGGGGCCATGAAGATGTTCAGGAGATATCCGTGTGCAGCGTGTAGTTCTATGCCGTCGAATCCGTTTTCAGTCAGGAACTTGGCTGCATCGGCATGCTTCGTCACAACATCTTCGATTTCTGCAACTGTCATTTCTCTTGGGGTGCCGAAGAGGAGCTTTTGTGCCGTCTTTGCCCAGATGTTGTCCTCGAACTCCAATGGGACAGGACTGGGTGCGATGTTCTTCTCGAACAGGCCTTTGCTACCCGCCCCAAGAGGGCTTTGGCGGCCTGGGTGGTTGAGTTGGACAATAGCTGGAGTGCCTTCGACATGGCATGCTTCTGCGTATCTGCGCCACTGGGCAATGACTTCGGGGTCGGTAGTGGGATTGATGGAGACATCGAGGGCGTTTCCGAGCCAGCGCTCATCGATCATCACGTTTCCTCCATATGTCAGTCTTGAGAATTATCATTTGGTGCAGATAGGTCTATACCTGTTATGATGCCTCCCCATCCTCCCTTCCCCCATGCTTTGTAGGCAGATAGGAGTTGATCTGTTGGGTCATGAGACTTCGACATAGTCTCTGCCATCGCTGCCTGTGCAAACGTTAGAAACATGAGTGCACTGCGTTTGTATTCTTTTCGCTGACCTTGAGTAGCCGATTCGTGAAGACAAGACCGGATGGCAATGCTACCGGATCACGTAGTTGACGGCTGGTCTGCATCTTGGATGTTTGTACTAGGGCACGTCTAAAGGCGCGTTGCATAAACTTTGAAGTTTGTCTGATGTTGTTGTTGGCTGATGTGGTCTCTCAATTCGATTTTTGTCTGGGTATCTTGTTAGCTCCAATGTTGGTTCTCGCATTTTTTTGTAGCTGTGCCGATGATGTTGTTGATGGTGATACTATTCTCTCCTTTTGAGCACCCGCATACTAACATGCATATACATTTCTCTATTCAAAGCTGCGGTACAACACACAACACACTTCGGTAGGAAGTTCGAGCAGTTTACTGATCGCGGATGACGTTTGGTTGGAGGATCTGAACTAATTCCAAAGTACAAAAGATGGATGATTAAGCGCTTCGGTTCATTAAAAGAAAGATGACGCATCGGCCCGATATTCGAGGAAAGCTCGAGACGCGACGAGCTCGGGAGATTTCGAAAGAATTGTCAGCAAAATAATGCGATCTTTTTTTCGGCATATTCATTTCTGGCTCGACAGCCGATAATTAAGAGCTGCTGCGACTTGATCTGAGTAGGTACTGTTCGACTGATGGAGGGCAGAGTTCGCGCGACTTTGGCAGGCGGATGAGGCGTTTCAGGGTCCGTGCTACAGTACAGTATGGGAGGTTTTCATAAAAGTGCGACCCCCCTGTACAGTCCGTGCGCACCCAACGAGCCAGTTCAGCCAACGAGCCACCCGAAGCCCCGCAACCTCATGAACCATCCCAACTGCGAAGCTTCATAACTCCACGACCATGGACCCGATTCAAGAAGCGATTGAGTATATCGAATCATGTTAAGCTGGAGATAAATTCTCGTATCGCCAAGTTGCAAAAATATTCGGAGTTGATCGAACGACGTTGTCGCGGAGGCACCGGGGCGCACAACAACCCCGGGGCACAGAGGCGGCCGAACATCGACGAAATCTCAACCCACAACAAGAGGATGAGCTTATTAGTTTCGTAGAAGGGCAAACAAGAGACGGCGTACTACCTATAAGGAGCATTTTGAAAAATTTCGGCAGCGCGGTTGCGCAGCATGAGGTTTCGGATAGCTGGGTTACCCGGTTTCGACACCGTTATCCCGATGAGCTCATCTCTAAATGGGACACCGGTATGGATCGTGAGCGTCACTTAGCGGACAACAAGCGTAAATACGAGTTGTACTTTAACTTGCTGCACTCTAAGATGCGAGGACATGAGATTGAAGAGCGCAACACGTACAATATGGATGAGAAGGGCTTCTTTGTCGGCATCGCCCACCGCAGGAAGAGGATCTTCTATAAGGCAGTTTATGAGTCAAGGGAGCGTACCACAGCGATGAAAGATGACAACAGGGAATGGGTAACGCTGCTGGCTTGCGTATGCGCTTCTGGAGAGGCATTGCCGCCCGCTCTCATCTATCAGGGCATCTCCGGGGTTCAATCAAGCTGGGTTGACGACCTGTTGGCCGAACAGCACCAGGTTTTCGTATCCCACTCGGCTTCGGGATGGTCAAATAATGATTTAGGACTTGCCTGGCTTCAACAGGTCTTCGAACGCTATACAGCAGCTAAAGCTCGCCAGCAATGGCGCCTTCTGATCCTTGATGGGCACGCCAGCCACCTCACGCCTGAATTTTTGGAGTTTTGTGAAGCCAAACGTATTATGGTTATGGTGTATCCTCCCCATTCAACCCACAGCTTGCAGCCGTTGGATGTGGTTCTCTTTGGGCCGCTTTCGAAGCACTACACTGTGGAGCTTACCCAACGACTCCAGCGAACCCAAGGCCTCTCGAGGATCACCAAACACGACTTCTTCAGCAACTCTTGCCCGACTTGGAGCTCTACAATGACTCACGAGCACATATTGAAGAGTTTTCAAGCTATAGGCGTATGGCCGATGGACGCAGACCCGGTACTTCAACGCTTCAACAACCACCCACAACAACAAGACGACGAGCCAGAAATTGGAGAGTAAGGCAACGGCGATACCTGGCCTCAGCTGCGCAAAATTTTTGACGCTGCGGTATCTGACAAGGCCAAATTTGAAGCCAAACGGCTGTCCCAAGGCCTGCACTCGCTGCAAGTCAACAACGAGCTTCTCCGCCTCCAAAACGCGGAGCTACGCGCTGAACTCAACCTCATTCGAAAGCGCCCGATCAAGTCTACAACACTAACTACACGAGAAGGCGACGATTGGCACGGCGGAGCTGTATTCTACAGTCCCGAGAAGCTTGCCAGCGAGCGCGCGCGCAAGACCGCAGAACTAGACGAAGCCGCGGAGCTACAACTCCAAAAAGCTCGCGATAGAGAGATCAAAGCGGCAGAAGCAGCTGAGAAAAAGCGCTCTCAAGAAGCTGCAAAGGCGGCTCGACAACAAGCCAAAATTGCTAAGGATGCGGAGCAGTTACAGCAGCGTGAGGAGAAAGCTGCCGAACGGGCACTTAAAAAGCAGCAACAAAAAGCAGCAACCGCTCAAATAAGTCGCGATACAGCAAATAAGCGTAAGCGAAAAGTCTCACACAAGGCAGCAAAAAAATCAACAAAGCGTCGTCGTATTGCTGCTGCATCAAGTCGGGTTGACGCTGGTCGGCCTGAGGCGCCCTCCCCACCCAGACTTGGCCTGCGCGAGCGCCAACTTAAGACACCCGCGAGATACAAGTAGTGCAAACGCTTTAGTAGCGTCAATATATTAATATACCAAAAAATCTCATGATAATAGCTATTGTGGGTGGCTCAATAACCTCATCTTTTTTGTCGTCTGATCTTGTTGGGGTGGCTCGTTGACTGAACTGGCTCGTTGGGTGCGCACGGACTGTATACGGTTAGCGTTGCCCGCGCGAACATCAAACCCCACCCAAATTAGTATACAAACTGATGCAATCAAGGGACTCACGCACCCCCACCCGGGCTCAAAACCTGTGAAGCTTCTCGTATACGCCAAATCATCAGTATAGCTCAGTTCTTTAGTGTTGATGTTCTTATAGGCTCAAAATTACGCCCTAGGCTTCAAATCATGAGCCTAAAACGAGTGCGCGTCGCAACACAGCCATTCGAACAGGGCGTTAACCCGGGCGAGCCGCGCCCATCGAAGAAGCGCAAGCAGTCCTCAGGGCATACTGCCCCCATGCAAGCTACACCAAAAAGGGGTGCTCGCCTTACTGACTCAGCCTCTGCCGGAGGACTCGCCTCGCCCCCTCCCACCTTACCTCGTAATCAGAGCCCGCTCTTCGAGCCCGAGCCGCCGCATACGCAGTCCGCTGTTACAATACAAGCCGAGGATATAATTGATGGCGAAGATGACGATCTAGAGGAGGAGGAGGAGGAGGGCAACAACGGCGGAGTTGAGGAGGAGCAAGAGCTGCCAAATCTCCCATCGTCGCCTATACCTATTGTCTCTCCTGTCGTTCATGTTAGATGGCGGGCTTACTTTGGTGATATGGAGAAGAACGCAATAACTGCAGCGTACAACGTTGCGCGTGATAAGAAGTTTGACGATCTTTTCGAATTTGAGCTGTGGGACTGGGTTGATACAGTGGTTGATGATTTGAAGCCTCGTAAAGTAAAGAAACCTACGCTCTGCGCGGTAGTATATCCAGCTCGTCAGCTCAAGCGCGATCGCGCAATCAAGGCGTTGCGTAGAGGCGATTTAGATGATTGGCACGCGCTGAAGGAGTTAGTCAAGGCCATCGATGAGGCTGCCAACGAGTACATACATGTCGACTTCGATCTCATGCTCGCTGAGGAGTTGAACGAGGCACCACGAGCTGCTATTATCGGTGCCGGTGCTCGCGCTCGCCCGGTGACGGCGACGATGATACAAGAGGATGGGATAGCTGGTGTTCTAGCTGCTGAACGAGCAGGCGGCGGTCATGCTATTGGACTTCGAGACCGATGGCGCTGTATAGATAAGCATTGCAGTAACTTCCCATACAGCTGTTGGCTGCGGCCAGGGACGGTGTCGCGATTCGAAAACCACCTACCTATTAACGGCAATATTATCGCGATCCGGGCGAGGGATATACACAACAGAGTAGCAACCTACGACGACCCAACAGATGATGTAAAGCTTGCGATACTAAGGCAGAAGGATCACGCGGATCACGAGAAAAACCGACGCAAGCGCAGTAGTAGGGGAGGCAATAATAGCGGGAGTAGTGGCGACGAGGATATTAAGAGCCTTACTAAATTGCTGATCGTCGGGCAACTCAACCAAATGAATCGAGAGCCGCTTAGGGAGATACAACCGCAGGCGCGCAACGCAAACGCATCTCCGCAAGCACCTCCTAGCGCATCAGTATGGGTGCCGATCGAATACGAGCATATCAAAGAGATCTTAGAACATACTGAGAACTTCTGGAGCTCTATGCGCCGCGAGTATCCGCACTGGGATGCTGAGTTTGAGGATCTATACGAGACCGTCGTAACAAAAGGTAACTTGAATATTAACATGCTTTTCTGTGAAGGCATAGGTGATTCATGGACGCGGGATCTTGCACTAGGCTCGTGTTGGCTTCTCTACATCACAGATTGCGCTTTGAAGTGGCAGAAAAGCTATACTGGATTGCAGGATTATCAGATACGACGAGTAGAACGTGCTAAGAAAAGAGATAAGAAAGTGCAGGCAAGAAATCAGAGGCAACCAACGAGTAGTGTGGTGGGCAGCGACGATAAATAGAAGCTCGAAATTCTATGGCCTGAGCGTTTCTCACGATAGTGGCCTGTGCCTGCCATAGTATTGAGAAAAACTACGTTAAAAAATGCAGCAAAACAGAAGGTTAGTTCGATCGCCACTACGTATATCACTACTACTATCTGCGATAGCTCTAATACTCAGTATAGTACTTAGTCTATACTATTAGAAATAGCTTCCTAATTTTCTTATTCAAAATCACGATTTAGCATTGCGCATTACTGTTACGAGCAACAAAAGGAATCATACCCTTGATGAAGGAGTCGGGATCAGACGCCGTCCGGCGACCACGTCAGAAGGTAATGATCAGCGCGGGGCGCTGATCACATGACTGACATCCCGCCAAGTTCCGCCATCCGGGATGGCAGAGCTATCACAACCATCCCATCTTGGCAGGATGTATAGGATGGCAGGAACAGATTGCAATAGGTATAAAGGACGGACGGATTTCATTATTACACTCGTTGTGGTCAACTCAAATAGTTCATCTCTTACACAGATTGTTAACTAGTTATTCTATCGTTCATAGAATTGGTATTGTTTACGTATTGGTTAACATCGATAACTCTTTTCCACCTGAGCCTTCCATACGATACCTCACGAACCACCGCTTCAGTCTACCTCGCCTTAGTACGGATCGAGCCTAGAGAAGTATAGCCAAACCCCGTGTAACAGTAAAACCCTGGGTCCTGGGGTTGTGATCGTAACACTAAGTAGAAACGCTGTCCTAAAGATAAAGTACACTTATATTACAAGTAGCACAAATGATTCTCTCCTTAACAAGGGTTGTAAGTTAAGGATTAACTACAGCTACGTTAGAAGGTAATAATTGTCAGGCCGGGCGCCCCTCCAGGGCATACCGGACCTTTTCGGGCCCTTCTGGGCCAGAACGCTAAGGAGCGAGGTATATATACGCATAGAACGCTATCTTGGCTCGATATCGGTCCGTCTCCAGTCTAGATATACAACATATCACGTACCTATCGACAACAGTGCACCCAGTATCTTGATCGACGATATTGTTTGACACTTACTTAGGAAAGGAACTTATTTTCTAACTTATATACTTTACTTTCTTCAATTACTTCTTAATTAGGTCTATATTAGTTAAGTTATAATGCGTTAAAGTTGTGTTGTTATTGTAGTAGAGGTAGGCACTACGCGCACCTAGGCACTACGCGAACCGGCATTGTAGAGGGAAAAGTTGATAAACGGACTATCTTTCTAAGTTCATGAAACCGCCGCAGGTATCTCAAAACAGTTCTTTTGGTTCATTGGCCCTGCTGCCTTCAGGTGCGCGGATATGAAAACAGCGCTGACAATTCGCATTCGCATTCATTCCTCGGCCGTTCCCAATCATACACTCAAAACACTCTCCTCAAACCTCTCACCATTCCCCTCATCAAAAAGTCCAGCAAGCCAATACCCACCCCCCGCATCCCTCCCCACACAAATCTCCACACCCCCCGTCCTAACCTCATTCTCCAGCACCCTTGCATCCGTCCAATAGCCAGCAATCCACGTCGGTTTGCCCCTCCTCACACCATCCCCAGGCTCCAATTGACCACTATCTACGGCAGCAGCCGAGAAATCCGTCTCAAACAACTTCGCCTTTGCCCAATTACTAGATGAAAAAACCACAGGCGCCATCGCTGCATCACGCGGCGCCGTATCAGTCTTCTGCTCACTACGACTAGCGCGTTGGTTCGCTTCGATAGCCTCTCTCGTCGCTTGTTCAACGAGATCTCTGCGTAGACGGGCTGCTACATGACCCAGCGGCAAATTGAGAAACTGCTCCATTGTAAATTGGCTCGTGACACCCGCCCTACAGTTCCCAACATACGCTTTTCCCCTCGGGATCAAAGCTTCGTACCCGCCAGTAGCTGTGGAGAGCACATCTCGCATGCCCAAAACGTTGAGGAAGAGGAGGGGGCGCGTAGGTGAAGAGTCAAAGAGCGTGGGGTTGCAGGTCACCAGGTGTCGCGTTAACCATGCGGAGAATATGTCGCCGTCTGAGAGGAAGGGTTTGGGTGAGGCGGAGGACGTTTTGTGGTAGGTTATCTGGGAAGGGTCGAGTGAGGCGATGTCGCGCATTGCTGAGTTGCGGAGGCGCGCCATGTAGGATGCGGGCATGTAGAGCATGCGCCAGCTTTGGGTTTTTTTGGACTTGAAGATACGAGAGTAGAGGTAGGCGAAAACGTACTTGAGGTTCAGAAACCTTTGTAGTCCGGCTTTGATGCTTGAGATCGTCATTCGAGCCCAACTCTTCCTCTCATCGGTTCCAGATACCTGCTTCTCGGCGATGCTGTCTTTGCTCGTCGTGTCGTCGTGCTCTACAGGCACACCGAGCTTCTCCAGGGGATCAAAGTCGTAGCCCCAGAATTCCGGTACGTCTCTGTCTCGCCCTTCTAGTACCGCTGTCCATGCTCTCAAGAGCTCACCCTGTCCTACGATATCCAGTAGCGTATGCGACCATGTCAGAGTGACAAGAGTCGCATCCTGGAAGTTCACCACGTGTAACCCTAGTTGCGCTTTATCGCTGTAAAGCCAGTCATCGAGCACCATAGTGCTGCCCTCCGTCTGCGTAAGCCCTCGCAGTGAGAACAAAACGTCAAGAACTTGTATCTGATCCGTGTCCTTGACTCTTGGAAACTTGCTTCCTATGGGATGTTCTTCCAGACGCATATCGTGCGAGCTTCGTGTGAAGTTGATTGGCGGGCGGTCTTTCGTGTACTGAGCAGGAATATGGTATTCAAGTCTTCTGCTCTCGCTGTTCATACGTAGCCTTGCTCCGAGTTTTCTCCATCCAGGCTTCTCGAGTAACTTCCAAAGGGCATCGGCAAGCTTCTGCGTGTCTAGGACATCGTCGAACCGCATAGCGCACTCCACTGAGAATCTGCGATTCTGGTGTGTATCATCGTGGCTGTGCAGTGGTACGATGATATCGGTTGGTATGCGCTTCGGCATTGATGGTTTCCCGAATAGCATATTGGAGAAAAAGGACATAGTAAAGCTTGTGGTAACGTTGGGTAAACTTCTCGAAGACTATGCGTAGGCGAAGACGGAATTGCGAAGCGGCGTACAACTTCGGCACGACTTCAGACTCTTAATTTTTTGTAAGCGATCAAGTGCAAACGCCTAGGTGTTGCGTAGGAGGCGAGATGCGGAGTAAAGTCACGCGAGCTATATGCCTTGCACGGACGGATACTTGCGTTCTACGCTCTTTGGCCCTACCTACTTATAGATGGTAAAAGCCGGATTTGAGGCAGCTATGCATACCTAGCTGCATCCGGAACGGCTAATACACATTCGTTCTCAGCTAGATGTAGGCAATATCGAGCTAGCGCTTACCGTGCTCGTGCACTTAACGAGCTTCTTCGGCCGACGAGATACCTAGAATATTATAATAATATAACTATTCTAACTTTAACGCGATATCATCTTACTACTATAGTAGAAATTTGGTGAATAATTAAACTTATTAGATTGTATAAAATAGGAGACTAAATCTTATACTAAAACGTTATTCAAGAAAAACTAGAGTAAACTAAATAAAGCTATTATAGTAGCACTAGAATTCTTAGTGTCTACGTAGAGAGAAGTAGCGTAAGCGACTATCAATTAACTGTAATGGGCTGGAGCCCAGTTAATAGATCCTCGACGCTGTCTCGGTGCGAGACCAAAAGCCGTTCAGTCGCCCACAGACCCGATTAGCGCTCAGGCAACGCGCTTAGGCCACCTGGCATAACCTTTCTCTGACAAGTAAATGAACACCGTGCAAAGAATTAGATAGCTCTCTATCGAATACAACCTCTGTATACCAGTGCGATAGCTCCCTGAGCGCAGCCCCTTACCGAAGCGGACACATCCTCTAGGAGAGGACGCGAGAATGCCACTTTAATGGCTTTCTCGCCATCTCTGCTGCTGCCGTCGCAAACGTCGCAGCGAGGAGTGCCATAGGAAGCTCAGCTACGCCGGACCTCACTATCACCTATTTACAGATGTTCCGGAGCTAGAGGAAAACCAAGGGATGCACTCTGTCGGGAAAATTCGTGGAGATAGCGTTGTTGCTAGCCCAATTGATCGTTTTCTGGATGCGCCATCTCGCGACTCGTCTCTGAACGGCTCGGGCCGAGAGCGAAGACGCCGTCACCCACCGCCAGCTGCTAACGATCACCGCGAAGTTCATTTCGAACGGCTCGGGCCGAGAGCGAAGACGCCTTCACCTACCGCCAGCTGCCAACGATCTTCGCGAAGTTAGTTCCAGAGCAACAGCATACGTTGCATACCGTCCTCGTAAGCTTTTGAGCCAAGCACAAACGGGACAATCGGCTAAGCTCTCCGTCGCTGGATTGGCGTATATCGCCAACGTAACGATCTCAAAGAGATCACGTTAAGCACTCGAGTTGTAGATATTTAGACTTAGAAAGTACCGAAATCTAATGAAAGAACGCTTGATAAAAGAGTACCTACATTGTGGAATAAATTATTTTGTGGGCACTGCGTTCGATTGAAATAAACTCGTAGCTTGACGATCCAATAGTTCGATGATCCGACCCTCCGGTACTGCACTGATCCTGGAATCAAGAGATAGCGGCAACCAAATTAGAAGATTCAAATAGTTCATTCATCCGTTCTCTCATTCGGATAATATTGCTATGTTATTGTGTGTCCAGTTCATACTATTCTCTCCAATTTCCTCCCTACTTGCTTTCTATAGGTTTCTGTTTTCTCTATCGGAACCATGGCTGCCAACACTTCTTACTTCGGGCTTTGGCTTTATGCCTCTACCCTCGCAGTATGTTGCTATTGTGTGCTCGTGGTAGTGCACGACATTTGACATGCTGACATCGACAGGGATCTGCTTACATTCTCGTTATCATCGTCTACCGAATCTGGTTCCATCCCTTGTCTAGATTTCCTGGTCCTAAGCACATGGCGATATCCGATCTTTTTAGTCAATGGCACGCTTTTGTGAGCATGGACATGGCGACTTATACTCCTATGCTGCACCGCACATACGGAAACATTGTGCGCATTGGTCCTAATCGTCTTGCTATTGAAGGCAGTATCTGCTGGCCGGAGGTATATGGTGCCCGGAGTACTAGCGATGAGGATGAGTTTAGCAAAATAAAGGGTTTCACGTTTGCGAACGATCACCTAGCCTTGATCGGAGCTAACCGAGAGGACCACCGACGCCAACGACGTCAAATGGCTCCTGCATTCAGTGCCACTGCGCTTCAAGAGCAATCTGGAATTATTACGAATTACATCGACAAACTCATAAGCCAGCTGACAGCTTCTGCTAAGCAAGGCCAATCAGTCGACATCGTCAGCTTGATGAACCGTACGACATTTGACATCATTGGCGACCTCACCTTCGCCGAGTCATTCCATGGTCTGGAAGGAAACACGACTTTTATCGATAACATATACGGTGGTCTTCTCGGTGCAGCCTACCGACGATTCCTGCTCCAATTCCCTGTCCTTAAGCCAATTCTCGCACTGTACGTAGGCTTAGAAGACCTTCACAAAGCGAGTGTCGCGAGGAAAGAGAATTTCTTGCTGGGGAGCCTCAAAGGCCAAGCACGCATGGCAATGGGAGCGAGGCGCAAAGATGGACGCCGTGACTTCGCTACCTACATGCTTCGTAAAGTCGAGAGTGAGGATGCGGCTCTTAGCGATAAGGAGGTTCAAGCATTATCCTCGGTTTTGGTGATAGCTGGAAGCGATACAATTGCTACTGCACTTTCGGGATTCCATTTCTTGATTGGGATGTACAAAAAGAAGAAGAAGATTTTGGTCGATGAGATTCGCTCATCCTTTACAGATGAGTCTGAGATCACTGTAGCGAGTACAGCAAAGCTTACGTACTTGCGTGCTGTCATCGAAGAAACATTACGACTATACAGTCCCGTCCCTACATTGCCACCCAGGGTCAGCCCGGGAGCTCAGGTCGGTGGCCAGTGGATACCACGAGGTGTAAGTCTGAGTTTCATTAGTACTTTGTCAAAAGGACAACGCAAGACCTCGGCTAATTTGATACTATCACTTTAGACTATCATTCAGACCTGGCAAACTGCTACGAACCGCAATCCGGATAGCTTTGTGGATCCCGACTCATTCGAGCCTGAGCGAGTACGTACACTAATAGACATAATCACCGTAGCTTATAAGCTAATCTTACTTGTAGTGGTTGTCATCAGAGCATTCATTGTCTAATGCTCGCTTCTTGAAGGACAAGAAGAATGTGGTCAAGTCCTTTGGCAATGGCTCTCGTGATTGCATCGGCAAGAATCTAGCTTATGCCGAAATGCGCACCATTATCTGTCGTATCCTGTTCCGTTTTGATATGGAGCTTGTGTCGGGTCAAGAGAAGTGGTTGGATCAGCGGGCTGCAATTGCGTGGCTAAAGGGTCCATTGATGGTTCGTTACAAGCTACATCATACCCTAGAGGAGGCCTGGTAGTACGCCGTACTACCACATTTTTTTTTAGGCGCGATAACCTGTCCGTGCGCGTTTTGCGCATGTTCGACTTTTGCGCACCCAGCAACACCAAAAATCTCAAAAAGATGAGGCTGTACAGCCACCAACAAAAGCTATTATCACGAGATTTCTTAGAGTTGGGCTCTATATAGTATTGCGATCGATTTGTGCTACTTATATTTAGCTGGTATCTTGGTGGAGCGGCCGGCTTTTGTCGTTCGAGATGAGACGACAGGTGCAGCCACCTTAGCTTGTACATGCGATATATCAACAATACTACGTTTCTAACGCTTCTGCTTCTGAGTAGAGCCTTGTGAGGCCTTGCGCTTACCCTTTTGGGATAATTGTATAGCTTTTTTTGCGGTGTTAATAGCTTTCTGTTGCTCCTTCTCCACTAGCTTTTTGGCCCGCTCCGCCTCCCGCTCTATCTTGAGTTTCTTACGCTCTACCCGCTTCTTATCTTTCTGCTGAAGCTTATATAGCTGAGCTTGCTCCCTTTGCCGTTTGCTCTTGATTTTTTAGAGTCGTAGCTGCTCGGCTTGGTGTTGTCGTTCTATCTCGTCGAGCTTAGCCTGTCGTACTTTCTTAGGCGACTAAAAAATCGCTCCACTATAGTACTCGTCAGGATTACTAAGCCTAAGCTTATATTTCTTCTTCTAGTGTCTCTTTTTTACTAAAAGCGAGCTCCGTAAGCCCTGAACTTCAGCTCTAAGTATACTATTTTAAGCTGAGATATAGTAGAGACTCCGCTGGATCTTTCTTACCGTCTTGCTGCTCGATTTATCGGTGGCCTGGTCAATAAGAGTCTTAATTTTGAGCTAATCGTTACCGCTGAGGTGAGAGCTAGAGCTATCGTCTGAACTATCGTTAGTACGCCGAAATCTTCGTAGTATAACCTCAGCGTTCGGTGGGTAAATACTAGTAGTTTTAAACGACTTTTTGATCGTCTCCTGCTTAAATGTAGTACGCCAGGCCTCCTAAAAAAAGGAGAAGAAGTCTCCTTTTCTTATAGGGCTAGTGTTTTAGTTCTTAAAAAGATATTTTTCAAGCTAGGTAGAGTAAGCTAATCCGAGCGGGCTAAACATCCTAACATCGAGCGGCTAAAGCGTATAGGTAGCATAAGGCGGAAATACAGCTAACAGGATCTTATAGTTGTTACAATATTCGATAAAATCTATAGTAACATGGGATGAATGGCCATCCAGGAGCAGCAATCGGTACCTAGTAAGAGCATATCGTCTGGTTTCTCTCTTAAACACCTCCTTAAGCCAAGCCAACCCAATATCGTTGTTGCTCCAGCTAGTAGGAGATGAGCTGACAAAGACGGAGTGTTTTTCTAGGTTAATCGAGTCTACCCAGCTTGATTGTAGGTCGCCAGAATTCGATTAAAAGATAATTGCTGGGCTCAAAGCTGTTCTATCTAATAAAATGCAAGCTAGAACTGTTATCTACTCTCGTGAGCTATCTTGTATAGCTGTAGTTACCGCTCCTTGCTTGTATAGCTTCTTGTCGAAGACTCTCTTCAAGCGGCTAAGTACTCTAAGTAAGAAGCCCTTCTCATCTATATTGAAGATATGAGACGGTTGTACCTCGTACTCCGCTATTTTTTAATGCAAAAGCTCGAAATATAAGCTATACTTAGCTTTAGAATTGGCCTTGTAGCGATCCCGATCTATAGCTTTCTGCCAGCGTGAGGTGAGCTTATTAGAGTTCCGGCTTATGAAGCGAGTAACCCAGCTTTCTGAAACTTCTCTACTAGCTAAAGTTGAAGCAAAATTTCGAATTATTCGACGGGACGCTGGAGTATGCCTCTTGGTGAGCGTTTTGATGTACTGTACGAGCTCTATCTCGCGTTGTGGGTGGAGTTTTTGGTGAGCGATCGCGTGCGGCCGGCTTTGGCCTTGGTGTCTTCGCGTGAGGGTAGAGCGGACTACACCATACTTTTTAGCAATTGCTAGGTACGAGAATGGTGCTCCTGGTTCTCGCGATTCGATTTCTTCAATCGCTTTCTCGATCGGGTCCATATTGGTGGAGTTGTGACGCGTTTAGTATTGGTGGTTGAGTTGGTGGGGTGCGCAAAAGTCGAACATGCGCAAAACGCGCACGGACAGGTTAAGGGCGCGATAAGGATTTGCGTCCTACTACCAAATTTAGGGTTAGCCGTTAGAGCAGCTATAAAAATTCGGGTTAGGGTTAGGGTTAAAAGATGGAGAAGAACTCCGGGCAATAAACTCGATTAGATTTGGATACTAGTAGCTAACCCTATCACACGAAGAAAGGGAGTGCCTTTCTTTGCTTTCGCACCAATTTCTTTAGCGTAAGCACAGACCAGCGGGTGCCTTTCTTTGTATTTTCAATGTGCCTTCTTCTTGCTAATAACGTGCTCTAAAATCGATGCAACTTACACACAGCGTGCACATAGCCTACAGCTATACAATGTGCAGAACAGAAGGGGGTTGAGTATTATTTGAGTGTGTCGTCGTGGGGGAGATGTTTGGTGTTGCTGTAAGGAGTAGTTGGGCAGGCACTGAGATATCGGTATAGGCTTGTATTGAGACGAATCCTTAAGCAGCTATCAAGCCTCTCAGAGGGATGACATATATCTACGTCACGTGATCGTGGCTGGTGTGGGCCGACGGTGCCCCGAAGGGTTCCCGGTGGCTCCCCAGTCTGTGGCTGGAATCTTGTGGTGAGGGAACATCGTGACATCATCTCTCACACAGGTTGTCAACTAGTTATTCTATCGTTTATAGAATTGGTATCGTTTACCTATTGGTTAACATCGATAACTCTTTTCCACCTGAGCCTTCCATACGATACCTCACGAACCACCGCTTTAGTCTACCTCGCCTTAGTACGGACCGAGCCTAGAGAAGTATAGCGAAACCCTGTGTAACATTTCTTAGTTCTTATTATATATAAATAAGTGTTTCTAGATTTTTATAGAGTATAAGTGTAAGAGGCTACGCCGGTAAGTCGTACGACGCTAGGAAGGGAGGAACCTTTCTCCGTACACTCTTAACGCAAGCAGCGTACGAACGCCTAGCGCTATAAGAAGAGAAAGCTACTATTGCTTCTTTCTTTCTCTATCTTTCTCCTTCTGTATATAGGACAAATGCATACTCGTTAGTAGGCCTCTTTCCGCCCATAACAATACTATCGTAACCGCGATTCTTAATTAACTCTAAACTTTTTTACCACTTAGTAGTAACATGGATGGCAAGCGAGCGGCGCAGGCAAGCGAGCGGCGCACCCTACTAACTTTACTTACCTTACTAATCTTAATCTACAATAGCTTAACGCAGCGCTACTTAACTACTATTAAATAAAGCAGATATCCAGCTTGCTATCTTATTTATTAATGCGCACTAGATTTAAGGTACCTGTACTGCTACAGTAGTCTACAACGTAGCTAAAACAACGCTCCGCCGCTAACGCGCTAGTATACCTGCCTAACGCGATTGCTAGCCTAACTTAAGGAAGCTTACCTAGAGAGAAGAGGAGGTAATTGTTAGCTATATACTTTAGCTAGATTAGCGCGGGTTTGCGCCTACCTACGCAGCTGCACGTAATATAGCTAATAAGCTGCTAGCTGCACGCGGCGCTAGCTAGGTTAGGCAGAAGTAGCTAGCTAACTTTGTTAAGCGTACAGATAGTCTTTGGACGTGTTTTAACTAAGCGTATAATAGGCAGAGAGCTCTGTGTAAGGATGCGACATTAATAAAGAGGTAGTTTAAGCTTGTAGAAGAGACAAAGGCTAAGCTTAGTATTTGTAATAAGGACATATACAACTTTAATAAAGCTAGCTTTATAATAGGCAAGATTACAACGCAGCTAGTTATTATAGGATTAGAGAGAAGAGGCAGGCGGAAGAGTATTTAGCTAGGCAATCGCGAGTAGGTAACGCTAATTGCTGCTATTAGCGCTGCTAGCTAGTTAGTCCTACTATTCCTTATTTTCGCTAGCTAGTACTACCTATCAGCCTAGTATAAGGAAGCTAAGATCCTACGCAACTAGGCGATCGTAGTTAGCGACAATAGCTAGACAAATAATAAGCTTAGAGTTAAGTAGCTAAAGCACTTCAACGCTTACACGCAGGCTCGTAGTGTAGGCACGCGTCGCCTACTTATTATTAATAGCTATAAGAGCTACTAATCTCTAGCGTTCTAGGAGCTCTGCAAGGAGAACAATATCTATACGCTCTGTATACCTCCTTACTTATCCTACCTACTACAGCCGCTTAATATTAGCTGCTTCTCGCTATTAAAGCGCGCGTACAGCCGTAAGGTAGAGAGCCTTATACGTAACTATATTAACTATATTACTAAGCTAGAGTTTCTGCTAGCGTTTAAGGCAGCGTTTAATTAAGCGTTTACGCTAGCTAATATCTACTTAGCCTTCCGCGGCGCAGGCCTTGTTCCTCTACAACTAGAGGCTGTTCTATTAAAGCTAGATGGATAGCTACGTATACCTACTCCTCTAGTAGCTCTACTAGAGGCTCCCTAGGTAGCTTAAACGCCGAGCAACGCGCGTAAGCTTAAGGCTTAGTTAAGCCTTATATGTAAGCGCGTGCGCTAGTACAAGAGCTTATTACTAGCTTTAATTATTAAGGCAATTAACTAGCTTAAGAAGAGCGCTAAGGTAATAATGCTCTTAGCTAAGCTAATGCGCGATTAGATTACTAGCCTTAAGAAGGCTAACAGCGCAGCCTTAGCGCGTAGGCGGCGCTCTAAAAGGCGTATACAGAAGTATAGAGTACTTATAAAGGGCGCTAGAGAGGATATACTAGCTTAAAATAAGGCTAACTAGTAGATTACTTATAAAGAGCGTTAAGGAGGAGCGCGATTAGGCCTTAGCTAGCGCGCTTAAAGGCGCTGCACTAGGTGCAAGGAGACTAGGTACAACTCGCGCATATGTAACGCAGATACTATTAATATAGAGTAGTCTACTATATTAATATCTAGTAATAATATTATCGCGTTGTTAAGATATGTTGCTTTAAAGTTATAAAAGTTAGTAGGGTGCGCTACTTGTTACAAGTAACAAGAAGGATTCCCTCCGTGATAGTGGAGTAAGGGCGGAAGGCCAACTAACGTCTACGTTAGAGGATTACCACGGGACAGAGGTCACGTGACAGGCTTCACGCTAAGGCCGGTGCGGCCCCACCCGTATGTGAGGGCTAGGGAAGTTACATGACCGGGCGTCTTTAGGACTTTAGAGATTACAGGGATAATTCGATGAAGACCGTGAAGACAGGACCAAGGACAATAGGTATAAGAATGGGTTGGATTTCATTATTACACTCGTTGTGGTCAACTTAAATAGTTTATCTCTTACCTAGATTGTAACTAGTTATTCTATCGTTTATAGAATAGGATTGTCTTTACCTCTTAGTTAACCTCGATAACTCTTTTCCACTACGAATCGCCAGACAACCCTTACGGCCTACCGCTTAAGTCTACCTCGCCTTAGTACGGACCGAGCCTAGAGAAGTATAGCCTAACCCCGTGTAACACTACTCGCTTACCTACGCTGCTCGCTTGCTATCTATGTTAGATCTATAATAGTATAGTAGAGTTTTTAGTTGTTCTCTATTAGAATAGGTGCTTAATACAAGTTAGTTGTGTTATTACTATGTATAGCTATTGTTAGTTATTAAGTAATTGTTGTCTGTGTTATCTAAAGGCCTATTAGCCTTTTTCCGTATCCTCTAATCTAATTCCCCTTTAGCTCGCTCTTCTTCCTATTTTTCTCTACTACAGTAGTAGAAATATAACGTGTTAAAGATAGGACAACAGGCAATATTAAGGTAGTAGGGTAGCTTGTTACGCGCACGGACACTATAACTAAAAGAAGCTAAATAGGAGAAATCTTACTCTTTACATAACTTTACTAGGCTCCTTTACTATAGTAAGAATACTACTCGCTAATCCTTTTACGTACAGCCCCTTCTTTAGTGCTAAAACGCCCTGTTATTTACCTACTACTAGACGAAAGCAATGTAATTGCCTACGTACCTACGCGTTAAACCTAATAAGACAGCTAGTTCCTTTAGGGGACTTATTAACGCCTCTTAGCTCTAACGTGTTGTATAAACGTGCGCTAAAGTTAATTACAAAAGCAGCTCGCAATCTCTACAGAACAATTTACTAGTAAGGCAAGACTATATTTATGTACGGAGTTAGGAATAATAAGAAGCTAACTGTAGTATTAAACAAAACATAGCCGCGCATAGAATTGCTTAGTATAAACAGGAGGAGACAAGCTCTATAGTAGAGTTACTATTAGTTAACTAGTTAGTTATTAGTTTATCTTTGCGGTTTAAACTATTAGTCTAGAAGTAGTAAACTAACCTAATTAACTACTAAGACATTTTTTAGAATCGCGAACTAAGACTAAACTAACTACTAAGACCGCTATCTTAGTATTGCACTAACTAATTAATTGCTATCTAATTACTATAGTTTAAAGTTGTGTCTATTAAGATAGGCTTGTACTACGGTAATCTTAGCTATTGTATGCCCTCCTGCTAGTGTTTTAAGACCTAATCGCCGCTAGCTTTTTAAGCACTACAGCGCGTTAAGCAACTTAGGCTTTATTTACAGCTGCCGTGTGCCTAGTATATTACTAAGCTCGCTAAACGTACGCTTACAATTAGTAGCTAAGGCTAGTATTATAAGCACATTAATAGCAAACTTAGTAAGCGTTAGGTATTGTTGCGTCTGTAACTACTAGTACTTAAGTAGATTAAGAGCTATTAGATTGTCCTCTACAATTGCTAGTACGCGTTTCTACTGCTCGTACTTATTACTAAGATGCTCCTCTACCTGCTTAACAGCAGCGTCTAATTGCAACTTTAAGAAGGCAGATCGCAACGCTATTAGACTAACAACACGCGCTCTCTTTGCTAGGCGCCTCTTATTACTATCGCTTGTCGCACTACTAACTACTATTACTTCTTAAAAGCCTTTCTACATAGCTATAAAAGCGCAATAATTGTTTATAAGCTATCTATTACGGTAGTAAGGGCCGTCGCGCTACGTGTTGTAATTATTAGGGACTTTCTATAGTGCCTTAAGGTAGTGCTTGTAGTGCGGATAGAGCACTGTAGCAGCGTAGTAGATAGGCGCGTTGTTAAACTTTAAGTAGTACTACAATAGTTTCTTGTAAGCTAAGTTAACGTTAAGTATAAGATAGTCTTCTAGCGCTAATAGATTATTATAATCAATATCCTTTAAGCGCTCTTTAAGAGCTTTAAGCTTGTTAAGTAGCTACTTAAAAGTAATTAGAACTTCCTATATTGCGCCGTAGCGGCCGTGTTTATCGCGTCCCTCTAGCAGCTTAGAGGCCTCTGTAAAGGGCGCTAGAAGCCTTATATACTCTGTAATTACTGCCTAGTCGCTAGCATTTAGGCTACCCTTACGCAGGAAAAGCCTAGATTCCTAAAACACGCTATCGCTGCCTCTAGGTCGTCGTAAGCGGCGAGTAATAACCTCGTTGTAGTAGCCCTTAGAAAGCTTATACTTAACGTAGTTATTAAGCGGGCCTTAGAGCTTAACAGCGCGTGCAAAGGCAGCGAAGTATAAGTTCTAGCGCGTCTTAACTAGCCTAATTAGCTCTTAGAGGACAATAGGCTTACCTAACAACTTAGCTTTAACTCGTTAGAGCTTCTATAACAGCTCGCGCGATTAGAGCGTACAGATAGACGCGATAATATCAAATAGTACACTAATAGGCCTATACTAACGCTACTCCTTTATAAAAGCCTCCTTGTCTTTAAGGCTGCTACTAGCGTTCTTATATGCGTTATAGTCTTTGCCCTATATAATAAGTTAAGCTCTAAGGTTAAGTATATAGCAGCAGTAGCGTAGACGCCGCTTAGAGGCGTTAAAGCTATATATACTAGCTAGATAATTAATAGTAGTATTATTGTTGTATACGTTGTTAAGCACAAAATAGCCTACTAACGCCTTGTTTACCTTAGAGTTTGTTAGCGTTGTTGCAACAACAGCGCTAATATTATTACTACTATACTGCCTATAGAGCTCTAGTAAGCCTAGAATAAAGTCCTATATATTGCCTACTACGTCTATTAGATGTACGCAAATACCTATAAGTCTATACTTACTACTAGTTAACGTCTAGTTATTAAAGGAGACATAAATAAGGGACTGCGCGCTACTTAGGTAGCTTTAAACAGTAGGTATATACAAGTAATACTTAGAGATAATTGCGTCGTGGAGAGACTAGTAGTTACGCCAAAGTACTGCTTCTACTAACGGGTTAGTAGCTTAAATTAACTAGCGAAAGGTAGGCGTTTTAATAACGCAGAGGCTTTAGTTATTAGTAGCTATCTAGTCCTTTAGCGCGTCTTAGAACTTGCGCTTTGTAAATAATAATAATATCTTGTTTGTAACCTCCTGCAATACATTAACACTACTATCGCGCATAAGGCTAACAATAGAGCCCTAGTTAGGATCGCGGCTTTGTTAGAGGGGTCCTTAGGCACTAACGCTGTAGCCGAGCATACCTTTAGCTAGGTAAGTAGCTACTGCTAACGTTAATCTAGCGTTGTACTTGCCCCTAAGCTTCTTATGTATATAGTAATAGAAACAGAGCTAGTAGTTACAATATTTAATATAATAATATACTAGCTAGCCGTACTTGTATATCTAACTTAGGGCACCTCTAGCGTGCTCTTTCTATCGCCTCTCTAGGTACAGGACCCGTAACTAGTCTAAGCCGTTAAAAGAAGTATTATTAGCCTTATCTATAGCCTTGTTAATTAGCGCGTTAATTGATTTGTTAATGCAATCAAGCTTAGTGTTGTTGTTAACAGATAGCGTAACTAACGCGTTCGCGGGTAGATCTCTGTGTTTATCGCGCTTAACAAGTCGGCGGAGGCTCTAATTTGATCGCTAGGTTATATTAGCACCAAGAGAAACTAGTATAACCCGTAAGTAGGCGCGTTGATAGATAGTAGCGTTAGCGTAGAGTTAGGATTCAGAGCGTTGCGCGATTAAGCTACAACACTAAGGTTTAGCGCTAGCCACTTTCAGAAACTATATTAACAGCCTCACTAACAGCCTTATTAACAGCCTAGAATAAGCCTCCGCAACACTATGTATCAATCTCATATCAGTCAATCCAGTCAGTTTAAGAGCTCTAAACTAAACTGACTGATAAGACGAGAGCTCTAAACTGAACTGACTGATAATACGAAAGCTCCAAACTGACACCAAATTGACTGCCAAGCAATCAGTCAGTCAGTCAGTCTCATCAGTTTGGATTGATTTTTAGCAACTCTGGTAGAGCACCATTGTTGGCGGACGATTAACGGCTGGCGCATCTGGTCGGGTAATACGCGGGTTGTAGGCAATCGACCCGAACGATGTAAGCCAAAGACCCGACGATGAAAGGAAATGACCCGACGATGAAAGGAAATGACCCGACGATGAAAGGAAATGGCCCGACAAAAGCACAACTGCAGTATTCACTTACCGGAACGACCATTTCATACCTCAGCTGTACCATCTTCGTACTAGCTTGCTTCAGCTCAAGTTGAGATCGGCGTTGCAGCGTGAACAAGCGAAAAAGAAATCCAAGACACCCATCTTTTCCAAATATCAACAGTTCGATCTGTTGATAGCTCAATCGTATATCCTGTTCCACCTTTGTCTGTAACAAAGCCATAAAATCGAAATATGACCGGGATTCAAGAGAAATTGTTCATCAACAATGAGGTAAAGGCAGAGACAATAATGAGCATAGTGTGATAAGAACTAACGAAACTGGTTATAGTATGTCGCGTCGCATACCAACGAGAAATTGAAGGTGTATAATCCCTACGATGGAAGTCTTGTCTCGAACAACATCGAAGTGGCGCTAGAAGAAGACGTCGACTTGGCTGCGTCGGCGGCGCAAGCAGCGCTTCCGATATGGCAGGCGGTGACGGGTGCGCAACGCAGTACGCTGATGCTTCGGTATGCCGATTTGGTCGAGAAACATACAGAAAAGATAGCTCAACTGGAGTCGCAGTGCATGGGATCGCCTATGATGCTGGCACGCAGAGTTGTGGGAAGTCACGTGGCTATTTTTCGCTACTACGCTGGATTGACGGACAAGATCGCAGGGACGACGTATACGGAAGACGGCGATGGCTTCTTCAAGATGGTGCTCCAGGAGGCGATTGGTGTATGCGCAGGCATCGGGGCATGGAATGCGACGCCCCTCTTTGCGGGATGGAAGGTGAGAATGCCGTTCACTTGATGACTTCCAGCCACTCGCTGACTAGCGTGCAACAGATCGCACCCGCTGTCGCAGCAGGTAATACCTTTGTATTCAAGGCGTCAGAGAAGTCACCACTGGGCGCGTTGTACTTGGGACAGCTTTTTCGCGAGGCTGGCTTTCCGCCAGGTGTAGTGAACATGGTCTCAGGGGGGCCAGCGACAGGCGCTCTCCTGGCTTCGCACATGGGTATCGCCAAAATCGCCTATACGGGCTCTGTTGGTGGTGGTCGTGCTGTACAACTTGCAGCTGCAAAGAGCAATCTGAAGCCCGTTACACTTGAGCTGGGAGGCAAGTCGGCCGCAATCGTCTTCGATGACGCCCACCTGGAGAGCGCCATTACGCACTGCTCGCAGACATTTGCCCTCAATGGCGCCCAGGTGTGCTCCGCAGCCTCCCGAGTGCTTGTCCATTGCGACGTCGCCGACACCTTCATTGCAGGTGTGAGCACCGCTTTTAAGCAATTGGCTGCAGCCCACGGCCCGCCCACCGAAGCACTCTTCGGCCCGCTGGTCGATCAGCAACACCATCAGAAAGTGCAGGCTTTTGTGGATGACGCACGCGACGGGGGCGTTGGCGTAGTTGCAGGTGAGGTGCCGACTCATCCTACCGCCCTATTTATGCCGCCAACGCTTCTGATTGACCCCCCTACCAACAGTCGCGCATACCGCGAGGAGATCTTCGGACCTGTTCTGGCGGTCAAAACCTTTTCCACAGAGCAAGAGGCCATCGCGTTGGCTAATGACTCATCTTACGGACTTGCCGCCGCCGTCTTCACGTCCAGTATGCCGCGTGCCCTGCGCGTTACCCGTGCTCTCCAGGTTGGCGTGGTGGGTGTTAATAGTCCCGTCATGCCATTGACCCAGCTCCCATGGGGCGGATGCAAGGAGAGTGGTTACGGCCGTGAGGGAGGTTTGGCTGGTCTAGAAGAATACTTGCAATCTAAGACGGTCCTGATCAGTATGAAGGACCCGCAGGCCAGCCCGGCCAAATAGATAGTCCGCAGCAGCGATGCTGTATACCCCATAGCGCATAATGCATTGCATTGACACATACACGCATCGCTGCTTTTATTCACATGAGCATGAAAGCCGTAGATCATGAGAACACCTTCTACTGGGTTTACAGGATGCTATCACAAACACGCTGTCGCGCGTACAAAGACAAGTTCTACGACCAGACTTTGGTGTGCCTCAAAAGTTCCGAACGGAACCGGAACTTTCCGACGCATTTACGTGGGATTTGTTTGTGGATCTGCTTCCTTAGCACTGCAATAGCTTTGTATCGCTACACACATTTATCGTTTGACCTCTGTGAGCACTATACAGCTTCCTTTGAATCGAGCCTTCAGAACGAAACTTTATTTCTCAATTCCTTTGCGACCAATGTCATCGCCAATATTGTAGTGCAATCAACATCACGGAACAGCCGGAAATGAGGAGCTACGAATCGCGTATACAGCAGACACAAGATGGCAAGAGCCCATTCTATCGCAAGGATGTTTCTGCAACTCCAATTTCTACATGATCCACGATCAAAGCCCGATTCACCCTGCTTTCCGCTCATCTGGGAAGATGAAAAGCATCCTTTAGCCGACATCATGGATCCAAAAACAGCACTTTTTTGAGTTCGCGACTGGTGTAGAACCCTATAACAACTCCCATTCTTTGAACCGAATATACAATTCAGGTCGGTTGAGTGTCTGATACAATTTGAAAAGCCCGGTGGAGGAATTCAGACTCCACAACTGATTCTTTGCGCCCTTGACGCCCTCCGTCTCCAGCTCAAAGTCAAAAGCCCAGAGTAGATGCGCCACTATCAAACGAATCTCATAGTATGACAAGCTTTGGCCCATGCACTGTTTTGGTCCAGCTCCAAATGGTGTCGACGCGGACAACTTGTCATTCTCAAAAGCTGGGTCCCATCCCTGTTCGGGATGGTTGCACAGCCATCGCTCGGGGTGGAATTCGTTGGGCAGATGGAAGTTGCTTTCAGACCGTACTTCTGCCCATGGAGCTACGGAGATCAGCGAATTCTCCGGAAGTATATGCGGACCAAGTTGTGCACCCTTTGCGGAGACTGCACGAGGAAGATTTGAACTGACTGGTGGGAAGATGCGCAGCGCTTCTTTAACGCACGCGTCGAGGTAAACCAATTCTTCCAACTTTTGTAGCGTGATGTCACTTGGATCCGCGAAGGTCGTGCGAATCATGGTAGCGAGACGTCCATGAATCTCGCGATGGACGCAGAGATTGTACATGAAGGTGACGCGAACAGTAGAAATGGTTTCGGAGCCCCTGATGACAGGGAGTGTCATATTGAGGAGGAGCTCTGTAGGTGCAAGAGTATTTCGTGCGTCTTTGTTGCGCTGTATATGATAAATAACGTCCTTGTGAGAAGAGGTTTCGTCGGCAAGACCTTGGAACATATTAGCTGACCTTGCCGTTACAGAAATCTTGTCACGACTTACGATCGAAGGTTTTCTTCTTCGTGTTCATAAAGGTTATCATCCTCCATTTCATCGCTTCCTTTGGCATGAGCTTCTACGCCATCTTGTTGAGCCATGTACCGACTCCCGTGGCTCTCCGAACGGCCATATCCAGACTTGAGAAGATGAGAAAATTCGCAGTTGCCAGCGCCCATTCCGTTGCAACACCCTCATCCAAGCAATAGAAAGACTCGCCGAAGCATAGATCACCGATGATGTCGAATGTCGTAAAGGATACTGCATTCGATTAGACCATGTCGCCATGTTCAGTGGGAAGGAAGCAGGAAGAGAGTCGTACACCAATCGCTCATGTTCAGAGCTTTACTGTTCTTCCCTTGAGCCTTGACGGCGTGTATCAATTTGGCAGTCTGGACCTCCAATATTTCCTGCTGCGCCATGAAAGCAGGTTTCGTAAAGCCGACGGCCATTGCGCGTCGTTGTCTAGTATGCTCAGATCCCTTAGCGAGGCCAATGCCAACACAGCCATCTATTGGCTCTACAACGCCGATAAAGAGAAGCGCTTTCTCCATCACGTCGTCATGCTAGACAGAATGATCAGCCGACATTACCACCAGTTCGTAGACGATCCTGAATGAGCATACACGATTACCGTAGATCTGCTCCCAAGCATACGACTCGGTGAAGCTCAGTTCATCGGGAGAGATCCGAACTACTGGTCCGTATCTCTGATACAGTTTGTAGTTGTACAGGTGCTGGACGCCGCGGAAAGCTGCAATTGCGCTTGGAATACTCGATACGCTGTTAAACCAAGGTCCTGGGTACTTGCTTAGGCTATGCAACCACCGGCGATACACAGCTTGTCCTAGGTTGGGTATGAAGATCTTGGGGCAAATTTCAGGATTTGTTCCATATATTAGGAACTGTCTAGCTCACCACCAGCAGAATGGTCCATCCTGTGAAAGGGATATGGGAGAAGGTGAGTTCCATCTTTGTCGTTAATGTTACTAATACGTTCTGTTCAGAGATGCTGAAATGTACGGGATTGCTGCAGAATGCGCCAAAGGGTGTCAGCCGCAGGTATACCACCTATATTGTGCTTTTGCTGACAAGATGCTGATAGCTTATCAGACTGTAACGAATTGAACCGCGCCATGCCGGAGGAAACGAACTCAATGTTCAATACTGCATGACAGCCTGGAAGATCTGGAATATACCCCGCTGCTACGATTCGGGAGAAACATCGGTTTCGGGTCGATTCGTAGCTACTCTGATTTAGGATGGAACGCAGACCATTGGTGGATGGCCTATGAAACGCTAGGGGACGAATTGGGTTATGCATCGAAACGACCATGTGTTACCAAGGTACCAGCATCGGCAACATGTACTCTGATATAAAGGCGGCGCGCCACGAAATTACTATGATCACTCTCCATAACAGCCAAAATCATCTCGGATTATTCAAACTCTCTACAGAGAAGTTTCTTTGATACCACCATGTCTACCTTCATGACTAAAGTTTGGGCAAACGCCATAGGCTTCGGGATCGTTTGGACAGGGGTCGTGTTCTTCAGTGTACGTCCAGTACCGTTCAACATTGAGAAGGGCTCTAATCAGAAAAACAGTGTCTCCGCTCTCAAGAGATCCAGGACTTCTTTCCCAAAAATGATCAGAAATGCGCTCCACAATCTGATAAATCAGTGGAAAACAAGGCCGTCGTCGTTCATGAGCGCTGATACTACCCGTCCGACATCGCGAATGACTTGAAGGATATAGATCTTCCAGACCGGGTCAAACAGGAGATCTTTGCCACGGCTTGGGAATATACTCGTTGTGTCATTCCTGAATACTCGAATTGGTCACGATATGTTGCGTCCATGCGCATCACTGCCATGGGAATCATCGCAGAATTCAAGGGTAAGCTTATAGACGTGGCCAATGACGATAATGTCGTGGGCTATAGTCTTACCGAGGTGTTAGATACATTGTGTGGAGGAACAGCAGGCCAGTATGTCACCCCTGTCAGGCAGTTCCGATCTTCGAAGTCTCCTCACTAACACGTCCCTTCCAGTGCCGAGATGTGCCCCGAATACCACTGCTTTCTGTTGATGTCGTCGCAAAAGTCACGTCATCAGACAAACGCCATGCTGTTTCGCCGTTACAGTGTTGCTCTTTCCAAGAGTCCCTGGCAATTCTTCCGCATGCGCGATGCCGACGCGCTCGCTCGCTTCACCATTGGTGGTGCTCTGGTCTGCAATGACCTCGACCACATCTGGTTCACCAACGACCAGTTCGACATCATGGCCGAAATCGGCAACACAATGTACGACGGTATATCATACTGGAAGCATCGTTCCGAGGGAGAAATCAACAACACCTTCGCATATGTCCCAGAAAGCAAGCGCGTAATGGCCTATCACAAGTGCCGCGAGGCGCTCTAGGCACTGGACGTAGCGTGGGCAAGACAGCCCGAGATGAAGTGTGTCATCAACTTCGTCCGCTATTTTGGCGGCCCAATGCACATGATTATGCGACGGTACCGCTTTGTGGAAGAGGGCCTTATCCTAGGCAGACCCGAGGACAAGCGCGTCATTGAGCAAACGAGGAAGCACGTAAAGTTATGGAATAGGCTTGACGAGCAGAAGAAGACCAAGAAGCAGGAAGCCGAAGGTCTCCAGCAGTATCGCCACGTCCTCTCTCGGGAGAAGATCCTGTCGTTCAACGGCCTCGGGGCGATGTTGAAGAAGGCTGGCGAAGGCTTATGCTCCCAGTGCAGTCACCGGGAGACATACGGCGCGCCACAGGCTCATACTTTCTGAGGTGCTGTCCTATGTGCCGCAAATAAGCAGGGCTGGGCGGACCATACGGAAAGTATACTTCAGCGCATGGTCCGAAGCTTTTCGGAGGCTGCCGAGGCCATTCGTATAAGTGAGATGCGAGCGACACGTTCAGTCGCGCCATAATCCATACAGGAAGTAAGGCAAGAGAAGGAAAGATGATCGGATTGGAATACATGAGCTAGTGCTGGTGTTGCCAAGATTGTACTCAAGAATACGCGGAGTTGTGGGATGATTAGAGCGCGGCGGTCGAGATGGAAGGGTCAAGCGAGACTGACATATCATGGTACGCGGCTGTCTTCAGTATGTAACTTAGAGGGAATGGGATACTCTGGTTTCGTTGTACGAAGGTGGTCGCCAGTGAACAATGTGTTTCTGATGCAAGCCGTAGAGCAGAGTTGCTAAAAATCAATCCAAACTGATGAGACTGACTGACTGACTGATTGCTTGGCAGTCAATTTGGTGTCAGTTTGGAGCTTTCGTATTATCAGTCAGTTCAGTTTAGAGCTCTCGTCTTATCAGTCAGTTTAGTTTAGAGCTCTTAAACTGACTGGATTGACTGATATGAGATTGATACATAGTGTTGCGGAGGCTTATTCTAGGCTGTTAATAAGGCTGTTAGTGAGGCTGTTAATATAGTTTCTGAAAGTGGCTAGCGCTAAACCTTAGTGTTGTAGCTTAATCGCGCAACGCTCTGAATCCTAACTCTACGCTAACGCTACTATCTATCAACGCGCCTACTTACGGGTTATACTAGTTTCTCTTGGTGCTAATATAACCTAGCGATCAAATTAGAGCCTCCGCCGACTTGTTAAGCGCGATAAACACAGAGATCTACCCGCGAACGCGTTAGTTACGCTATCTGTTAACAACAACACTAAGCTTGATTGCATTAACAAATCAATTAACGCGCTAATTAACAAGGCTATAGATAAGGCTAATAATACTTCTTTTAACGGCTTAGACTAGTTACGGGTCCTGTACCTAGAGAGGCGATAGAAAGAGCACGCTAGAGGTGCCCTAAGTTAGATATACAAGTACGGCTAGCTAGTATATTATTATATTAAATATTGTAACTACTAGCTCTGTTTCTATTACTATATACATAAGAAGCTTAGGGGCAAGTACAACGCTAGATTAACGTTAGCAGTAGCTACTTACCTAGCTAAAGGTATGCTCGGCTACAGCGTTAGTGCCTAAGGACCCCTCTAACAAAGCCGCGATCCTAACTAGGGCTCTATTGTTAGCCTTATGCGCGATAGTAGTGTTAATGTATTGCAGGAGGTTACAAACAAGATATTATTATTATTTACAAAGCGCAAGTTCTAAGACGCGCTAAAGGACTAGATAGCTACTAATAACTAAAGCCTCTGCGTTATTAAAACGCCTACCTTTCGCTAGTTAATTTAAGCTACTAACCCGTTAGTAGAAGCAGTACTTTGGCGTAACTACTAGTCTCTCCACGACGCAATTATCTCTAAGTATTACTTGTATATACCTACTGTTTAAAGCTACCTAAGTAGCGCGCAGTCCCTTATTTATGTCTCCTTTAATAACTAGACGTTAACTAGTAGTAAGTATAGACTTATAGGTATTTGCGTACATCTAATAGACGTAGTAGGCAATATATAGGACTTTATTCTAGGCTTACTAGAGCTCTATAGGCAGTATAGTAGTAATAATATTAGCGCTGTTGTTGCAACAACGCTAACAAACTCTAAGGTAAACAAGGCGTTAGTAGGCTATTTTGTGCTTAACAACGTATACAACAATAATACTACTATTAATTATCTAGCTAGTATATATAGCTTTAACGCCTCTAAGCGGCGTCTACGCTACTGCTGCTATATACTTAACCTTAGAGCTTAACTTATTATATAGGGCAAAGACTATAACGCATATAAGAACGCTAGTAGCAGCCTTAAAGACAAGGAGGCTTTTATAAAGGAGTAGCGTTAGTATAGGCCTATTAGTGTACTATTTGATATTATCGCGTCTATCTGTACGCTCTAATCGCGCGAGCTGTTATAGAAGCTCTAACGAGTTAAAGCTAAGTTGTTAGGTAAGCCTATTGTCCTCTAAGAGCTAATTAGGCTAGTTAAGACGCGCTAGAACTTATACTTCGCTGCCTTTGCACGCGCTGTTAAGCTCTAAGGCCCGCTTAATAACTACGTTAAGTATAAGCTTTCTAAGGGCTACTACAACGAGGTTATTACTCGCCGCTTACGACGACCTAGAGGCAGCGATAGCGTGTTTTAGGAATCTAGGCTTTTCCTGCGTAAGGGTAGCCTAAATGCTAGCGACTAGGCAGTAATTACAGAGTATATAAGGCTTCTAGCGCCCTTTACAGAGGCCTCTAAGCTGCTAGAGGGACGCGATAAACACGGCCGCTACGGCGCAATATAGGAAGTTCTAATTACTTTTAAGTAGCTACTTAACAAGCTTAAAGCTCTTAAAGAGCGCTTAAAGGATATTGATTATAATAATCTATTAGCGCTAGAAGACTATCTTATACTTAACGTTAACTTAGCTTACAAGAAACTATTGTAGTACTACTTAAAGTTTAACAACGCGCCTATCTACTACGCTGCTACAGTGCTCTATCCGCACTACAAGCACTACCTTAAGGCACTATAGAAAGTCCCTAATAATTACAACACGTAGCGCGACGGCCCTTACTACCGTAATAGATAGCTTATAAACAATTATTGCGCTTTTATAGCTATGTAGAAAGGCTTTTAAGAAGTAATAGTAGTTAGTAGTGCGACAAGCGATAGTAATAAGAGGCGCCTAGCAAAGAGAGCGCGTGTTGTTAGTCTAATAGCGTTGCGATCTGCCTTCTTAAAGTTGCAATTAGACGCTGCTGTTAAGCAGGTAGAGGAGCATCTTAGTAATAAGTACGAGCAGTAGAAACGCGTACTAGCAATTGTAGAGGACAATCTAATAGCTCTTAATCTACTTAAGTACTAGTAGTTACAGACGCAACAATACCTAACGCTTACTAAGTTTGCTATTAATGTGCTTATAATACTAGCCTTAGCTACTAATTGTAAGCGTACGTTTAGCGAGCTTAGTAATATACTAGGCACACGGCAGCTGTAAATAAAGCCTAAGTTGCTTAACGCGCTGTAGTGCTTAAAAAGCTAGCGGCGATTAGGTCTTAAAACACTAGCAGGAGGGCATACAATAGCTAAGATTACCGTAGTACAAGCCTATCTTAATAGACACAACTTTAAACTATAGTAATTAGATAGCAATTAATTAGTTAGTGCAATACTAAGATAGCGGTCTTAGTAGTTAGTTTAGTCTTAGTTCGCGATTCTAAAAAATGTCTTAGTAGTTAATTAGGTTAGTTTACTACTTCTAGACTAATAGTTTAAACCGCAAAGATAAACTAATAACTAACTAGTTAACTAATAGTAACTCTACTATAGAGCTTGTCTCCTCCTGTTTATACTAAGCAATTCTATGCGCGGCTATGTTTTGTTTAATACTACAGTTAGCTTCTTATTATTCCTAACTCCGTACATAAATATAGTCTTGCCTTACTAGTAAATTGTTCTGTAGAGATTGCGAGCTGCTTTTGTAATTAACTTTAGCGCACGTTTATACAACACGTTAGAGCTAAGAGGCGTTAATAAGTCCCCTAAAGGAACTAGCTGTCTTATTAGGTTTAACGCGTAGGTACGTAGGCAATTACATTGCTTTCGTCTAGTAGTAGGTAAATAACAGGGCGTTTTAGCACTAAAGAAGGGGCTGTACGTAAAAGGATTAGCGAGTAGTATTCTTACTATAGTAAAGGAGCCTAGTAAAGTTATGTAAAGAGTAAGATTTCTCCTATTTAGCTTCTTTTAGTTATAGTGTCCGTGCGCGTAACAAGCTACCCTACTACCTTAATATTGCCTGTTGTCCTATCTTTAACACGTTATATTTCTACTACTGTAGTAGAGAAAAATAGGAAGAAGAGCGAGCTAAAGGGGAATTAGATTAGAGGATACGGAAAAAGGCTAATAGGCCTTTAGATAACACAGACAACAATTACTTAATAACTAACAATAGCTATACATAGTAATAACACAACTAACTTGTATTAAGCACCTATTCTAATAGAGAACAACTAAAAACTCTACTATACTATTATAGATCTAACATAGATAGTAAGCGAGTAGCGCACCCTACTAACTTTTATAACTTTAAAGCAACATATCTTAACAACGCGATAATATTATTACTAGATATTAATATAGTAGACTACTCTATATTAATAGTATCTGCGTTACATGTGCGCGAGTTGTACCTAGTCTCCTTGCACCTAGTGCAGCGCCTTTAAGCGCGCTAGCTAAGGCCTAATCGCGCTCCTCCTTAACGCTCTTTATAAGTAATCTACTAGTTAGCCTTATTTTAAGCTAGTATATCCTCTCTAGCGCCCTTTATAAGTACTCTATACTTCTGTATACGCCTTTTAGATGTTATACGGGGTTCGGCGATACTTCTCTGTTCCTGGTCCGTACTAAGGCAGGCGAGGTATTGTATGGCGGTAGGCCCGTAGAGTTGTCTGGCGACTAAGTAGGATAGTAGGTATTTGGGTAAAGACAATTTAATTCTATATAAACGATAGAATAACTAGTTAGCAATCTAGGTAAGAGATGTAACTATAAGAGTTAACTACAACGAGAGAAATAATAAAACCTTTCTATCTTTATATCCTTATCGTAGTTGGTCCTGGTATTATGCCTAGGTCCTAGAGTTACTAACTCCTCCTTGTTTATGTAAGGCCATGTCCTTACATGTTGGGGGTGGCATTACTAATGCCTTGGTCTTGGCGTGATGCCAATTACGTAATCCGCGCGCCCCGCGCTAATTATTGTCCTTCGTCTCGTGCGACGGTTAGCTGCCAACATCGCATCCTTCGTTTAGGAGAGACCTTTGCTTGTTATCTGTAACACTACCTCCCCTCTTAGGGTTATCGTCCTAATACCCTAGGTTATCGTTTTCCTGTGCCGAGAAGGTAGGTCGCATATATAGCTGTGGCGTGCCCGCGCTAGTTTTCTTGTTCCTAAGCCTTCCTAACTATGCCTAAGGTCTAAACGTCTCGTCGCGTCTGCGCCTAGAATTCGACTTCCTAACGTCGCGCTTGAGCCGCGCGCGTAGAGCAGGAATCCCTAGAGATAGACTTTTGTTGTAAGCGCTGCGAGGAGAAGAACCTTTAGTGCTTTGTTGAAACAACTACTAGTTGTTGTGCGGGCTGTATTTCTGTCTCTGCGGACTGTAGTTTGTTTGTTTCTAAGGAAGAGTAGGAGAAGGTGCAGCGTAAGCGTTGTAAGAAAGAGCTAGAAGTTGCTTGTCTAGAGGCTCGCCTTGCTTAGAGTAAGGTTAATCTTCTAGAGGTAAAGAATCGCGAGCATTCCTTCGCTTAACGTGATCTTGCTTTGCTAGATCTCTAGGAGCGTGCGAAAGAGGGGGTCGAGGGGAGTTCTGCCCTAGGTGCGGACCTTCCTGCTGTTGAACTGTCGCTACCCGAACTATTAGCTAATCTAGGCTGGTTACAGGCTGACGTTTTTAATCCTTCTTTTAATTACTCCTTCCTTTTTGTTAATACGGTCCCTATTCTGTTAGGAACTCCTGGTGGTACTGCTGTACTAGTGACTTGCAGTTTGTTAGGTTTCCTTTAGGTTCCTAAGTGTTATAGCTCTTGGGCTATCCCTTCTACTTAACTAAGTACTTCTGCTGACCTTTGTATTCCTGTAGGTCCTTAATTTCCTCGACTTTGTACTTGTCGTCTTTGAGCTCTATATCCGTTGCTAGCTCGGCGTTTTGGGGTGCTGGTTCTAGTAGTTTCTTATGGAAGACGGGGTGGATGCGCATGCCTAGTAGCAACTGGAGTCTGTAATTTACTGGGCCTACTGCCTCTAGAACTTCAAACAGTCCTATTTGGAGGTTGTCTAATTTTCTGCATAGCCTCTTAACTTTTAGATTTTGTCTTAATAAGAGAACTTTATCCCCTCTCTTAAAGGTTAGTTCCTTAATCCTTTGCTTATTTGCGCTCTTAGATGTCGTAAGGTTCCTCTAAGCTATGTTCTTACTTAGTTCTTTGTAGAGTTCTCGCATAAGGCGGGCTTTGTCGTCTGCGCCTACTGCGATACTTTCTATGTCCTTTGGATCTTAGTAAGCGATTAGCTTATATCCGTAGTTTGCGTAGTGCGGCGAGTGCTTTGTGGTCGCCGACTTCGTGCTGTTGTAGGCTAATTGTGCTGTTAGCAGGAGTTTAACCTAGTTGTCCTGCAGCTTGTTGGCGTATATTCTTAGATACTGTTCTAGTGTCTAGTTCGTGCGTTCTGTCTAGCCGTCTGTCTTAGGGTGGAAGCTGGTTGATAGCTTCTTTTTTACACCTAACTTCGCTAGGAAAGTGTCCTAATATTTGGACGTAAATAGTTTGTCACGATTTGTGATAAACTCTTTAGGCATCCCGTGCTCTGATACTAGTGCCTTAGTGACTTCGTACGCGCATTCTTCCGCCGTAATGGTCTCTTCCGTGGGCACAAACTTTGTTGCTTTAGTTAATTGATCGACGATGACTAGTACTGTATCGCATAGTCTTGCTGATCTTGGTTCTAACGATTTTGGGAGCTTTATAATGAAGTCTATCGTTACGCTGGTCTATAGTCTTTCTGGCGGCTGCAAGGGTTGCAGCAGGCTATAGGGCTTATGTCTCTTAGGCTTGTTCTGATGACATGCTAAACAGTTGCCTAGGATATCCTGCACCTGCGCTCGTAAGCGTGGTATAGCGAACACCTTTGTTAGTTGTCTGACTATTTCTTCTATACCTGTATGTCTATATTCCGGGGACTCGTGTAGTTCTGTGATAAGATCCTTCCTTATGTGCGGGGGTACGTATGTCCGCTCTTTGTTGGTTATACTTTGGTACTCTTTTATGTCGTTGTACAGGTCGTCGTGACTTGTATCGTTGTGATTTACTTCCTAGCTGGCTGCTTTCTGCTGCTACTGTTTCTGTAGAGTGTCTACCTGCTCGGCTACCTTAGCTACTTGGGCTAGTTCTGGCTGGTTGTACTTAAGACTGCCGTTGGGTATCTTCTTGAGTAAGGCGTCGTGTGGTTCCTGACGGCCTTCTTCTTGTAGGTTGGACCTTTGGCTTAGAGCGTCTGCTGCTCCGTTAAGCGATCTGGCTTGGTGAGTGATCCTGAAGTCGAACTGAGAGAGCATCTCAGCCTATTGGACTTGTCTTCTGGTGAGTTTCTTGGTCGTTATGAAACTTGTTAGGTTCTGGTGATCGGAAAACACTTTGATCTGTTCTGGGAGTCCTAATAGGTACACTTCCTATTGTTGCACAGCTGTGACAATACAGCGCCGAGTGCATAATTAGACGCGTTAGTCTTAACTTGCGTCTTGCGTCTAGGGTCGTACATCTCGAGTACGGGGGCTTTAAGGAATACCTGCTTTAATTAGTTAAAAGCCTCTTGGTGTTCCTTTTCCTATTTAAACCCTACTTCTTTCTTTGTGATCTCTGTGAGTGGTGTTGTAATCTGGGAGTAGTTCCTGATGAACTTCCTGTAAAAGTTCGCAAATCCTAGGAAGGATTGCACGTCCTTGACTGTTTTAGGGGTTGGCTATTCCTGTACAGTCTGGATCTTCTTTGGATTTATTTTTACACCTTCTGTTGAGACAATAAACCCTAGGAATTCTGTTTCCTTCGTGTAGAATTTACACTTTGTGGGTTGTAGGTACAGCTTGTATTGCTTAAGCTTCTGTAGTACCTTCTTTACATGTTCTATGTGTTCTTCGAGCGTGCCCTTAGAATACACTAGTATATCGTCCAAGTAGGCTGTTACGAAGATTCCTAGATACTCGTGGAGTGCCTTGTTAATAACTGCCTAAAAGGTTGCTGGCGCGTTTGTTAATCCGAACGGTATAACTGTATACTCGTATAGTCCGTACTTCGTCTTGAAGGCTGTCTTCTACTCGTGTCCTTTGGCGATTCGAATACGGTAAAATCCTTCCTGAACGTCGAATTTCGTAAACTACTTTGCTCCTTGGAGTTAATCTATGAGCTCCGTTATTAGTGGTAATGGGTATTAATTCTTTATTGTGCTGCTGTTTACCTTACGGTAGTCGACACACAGTCGCTACTTTCCGTTGGCTTTCTTGATAAATAGTATAGGCGAAGCTATCGGGCTATCGCTCTCGCGTATGAATCGTTTACTTAGGTTCTTTCTAAGGTACTCGCGCAACTCCGGCTTATGCTTAGGCGCGATTGGGTACATTAGTCCTGGGACGAGCTTGGCTCCTTCTTAGATGTGGATCTTGTAATCCTACTCCTAGTAATCTGCCAACTTAGTTGCTTCTGTTTCCTTAAACAGTTCTCTAAACTCGTTCGTGTCGTATTCCTTTGGAATATCTAGTAGTACGGGCCCTTCCTTCGTGGTCGCGGCGCGTTTTAACTATATGACTCCTATTCTCTTAGGGTCCTTCTTATAGATCTTCGCGATCTTATAAGGCGAGATCTTGCTAATCCTCCCTTTCTTAGGTGAGCTCTGGACTGTTGGGCGTGTCTCTTTCCGTACTCTAGTAACCTTGCGCGCAGGTTCTCGGCCGAGTATCGTCTTCTTTAGCTAATTAATAGCTGGGTTGTGCTTGATTAACTAATTATAGCCGATTAACATGTCTTCTTCTCTAAGATCTATAATGTTAATAGTTGTCTGGTCCCTAATCCCTGCTACATCTAGTAACACTAGTTGGGTCTCTAGTCTTATTATGCCGCCCTTATATTCTATAGGGCTATTGTTGGCTAATACTACTCGCACTAGCTGTTCCTTAGCCTAGTAGGGTATATTATATCTTTCTACTACTTGTAACGAGATAATTGTCTATACAGCTCCGCTATCGACGAACGCTGTAAGTTTGTGTCCGTGTACTAAGACTTCTGTTTTTAATCTAAGATTCTGCGGACTCGTGTCTCGTACATTGTAGAGGGTCGTTTTAGGACTGCCTGCACTAGCGTGACCCTGTCCCTAGCGGCATCCTAGTTTTTTAACTGCCTATCTTTCTTTTTCCTAGGAAAGTAGCCTGCGCTGTACTTGGCGTTGTAGTAGATTCTGCAGTTATCCTTGTAGTAGAATGTCTAATGCAAGTAGTTGTAAGGAATAGGTTCTAGACCTGTAGGCACGTTCTTTGTGTACTATTTGTCCTTGACTGGTCTATCCTTGCTTGTATCTTCCTAGGCTTGGTTCTTTCCTTTGGCCTCTAGGGGGTTTCCTTGCTTAGATAGGTGCCTATAGCAGTTTTTTACCTAGTATTCCTTGTTCTTGAGGAACCTGTGCTAATTAGCTTTAACTTGCTTGCTAGCGGCCTTCTGTTAACCTTTGTGAAAGCGGCATTGTAGGTTACAATCTATCTAGTGTTTTGTCTAATGTTTGGGGGTACGCTATTGCGGTACTTGAGGTTCTGCGGGTACTTCCGCTAGATCTTCTAGTTCCTTAAAGTATGGTTGCTGCTTAAAGGCTTCTTGTATTGCTTCCTTGGCTTCGCTGCTAGAAACGGCGATTCTTCCTTTGTGGACGTATTTGTTCGCTAGGTGCGTATTCTATCTGTATTTCTAACACTGTTAGTTTTGTAGGCGTTGTTGTACTGTGGTTACATTAACTTGTAAGTTAGTTGGCTGGACTTCGTCCTATACCGTGACTTCTTTGGCTTTAACTACTTGGGGGAGGAGCTTATACGTGGCGTTATCTAATAGCTAAGCTTCCTTATATAGTTCTATGTCGCTGACGTCGCTGTTAGTAGACTGTTCCTAGGGGTAGGGCGTGCCCTGTCTAATTATCCTAATCTTAACGGCTCCCTATCGTCCCTTGTCTTTCTCTAGGCAGTCTCTGCGGAAGTGTCCTTCCTTTCCGCATTAGAGACATGCTTTGTTGTCGTAGCGTTTCTAACGCTCTTCCTTAGAAAGTCCGTTGTTAAACTTCCTTCTAGGCTTACAATCCTTAGCTTGTACTTAATTAGTTATAATTACGTCTCCTTCCTTATCGATCTAAATGTTCTGGCGGAACCTCTTCGTGTTGGCGGGAACGAAGCTGTCTTGAGTTTTCTATTAATAGCGTTCCTGCAATCTATTGTTAATGCGGGTAGCTAGTTCTACTAGCGAGTGTAGATCTGCTAGCTTGTCGTAATGTACTAAGCCGTCCTTAATTGTTTCCTTCAGACTATTCTTGTATACTGTTCGAAGCGCTGCATTGTCCTAGTTAATACGCGACTGCAACTGCTTAAACTTAGTAGTGTACAAGGATACTAACTTAGTCTGCTTTAGGCGCGTAATTGCTTTTTCCGCCTAGTTCTAAGTATCTACTTCCCTAAAGATGCGTCCTATCTCTTCTCTAAAATTAGTCTAGCTTGTGAAGAGGTGTTGTGTTTCTGCCTTAGTACCTCCCCTAACAGGATTCTTGAGGTAGTCCTCTACGTAAGGCTGCATCTAGCTAGCTGCTTTCCCTTTTATGTGCATGCTAGCTATAATAATCTTTCCTTAATTATTAGGTGCGCCGTTGAACTCGCAGAACAGTTCGATGTTCGTAAGGAACAAGCGGAGTTTAGTACGGCTGCCGTCGTACTTTTCTGGGGCTGCTATCTTAGGTGGTGGTTTAGGGCGCTTGTTAGGCGTAGCTATAACTTGTGCCGTAAGCTAGTTTACTAGCTCTATTAGGGCGGTAGTCTGCCTTGCCTAAGCCCTAAGCTAGCGCTTAAGATCCTTAACTAACTCTGTCTGGTTGTTGTCTTTATCTTTAGACTTAGAGTTCTCGAGCATTTTATCGTTAGTAGGCGGGTAGGTCCTACTAGGGCCTGGCACCGCGGCTGGCGTAGCCGGTGCGTGTCTTCCGTTGGCTGCTGCTAACATGATAGCTTTTGATCTTTTCAAAGCGTACTGTTGGTGAATACCTTCTATAGAGTCTGTGGGTGGTTAAAGTGTTATACGGGGTTTAGTGATACTTCTCTGTTCCTAGTCCGTACTAAGGCAGGCGAGGTATTGTATAGTAGTAGGCCCGTAGAGTTGTCTGGCGACTAAGTGGGATAGTAGGTATTTAGGTAAAGACAATTCAATTCTATATAAACAATAGAATAACTAGTTAGCAATCTAGGTAAGAGATATAACTATAAGAGTTAACTATAATAAGAGAAACAATAAAACCTTTCTATCTTTATATTCTTATTGTAGTTGGTCCTGGTATTATGCCTAGGTCCTAGAGTTACTAACTCCTCCTTGTTTATGTAAGGCTATGTCCTTACATGTTAGGGGTGGCATTACTAATGCCCTGGTCTTAGCGTAATGCTAATTACGTGATCCGCGCGCCCCGCGCTAATTATTGTCCTTCGTCTCGTGCGACTGTTAGCTGCTGACATCGCATCCTTCGTTTAGGAGAGACCTTTACTTGTTATCTGTAACATTAGAGCGCTGCCTACGCGCTAAGGCTGCGCTGTTAGCCTTCTTAAGGCTAGTAATCTAATCGCGTATTAGCTTAGCTAAGAGCATTATTACCTTAGCGCTCTTCTTAAGCTAGTTAATTGCCTTAATAATTAAAGCTAGTAATAAGCTCTTGTACTAGCGCACGCGCTTACATATAAGGCTTAACTAAGCCTTAAGCTTACGCGCGTTGCTCGGCGTTTAAGCTACCTAGGGAGCCTCTAGTAGAGCTACTAGAGGAGTAGGTATACGTAGCTATACATCTAGCTTTAATAGAACAGCCTCTAGTTGTAGAGGAACAAGGCCTGCGCCGCGGAAGGCTAAGTAGCTATTAGCTAGCGTAAACGCTTAATTAAACGCTGCCTTAAACGCTAGCAGAAACTCTAGCTTAGTAATATAGTTAATATAGTTACGTATAAGGCTCTCTACCTTACGGCTGTACGCGCGCTTTAATAGCGAGAAGCAGCTAATATTAAGCGGCTGTAGTAGGTAGGATAAGTAAGGAGGTATACAGAGCGTATAGATATTGTTCTCCTTGCAGAGCTCCTAGAACGCTAGAGATTAGTAGCTCTTATAGCTATTAATAATAAGTAGGCGACGCGCGCCTACACTACGAGCCTGCGTGTAAGCGTTGAAGTGCTTTAGCTACTTAACTCTAAGCTTATTATTTGTCTAGCTATTGTCGCTAACTACGATCGCCTAGTTGCGTAGGATCTTAGCTTCCTTATACTAGGCTGATAGGTAGTACTAGCTAGCGAAAATAAGGAATAGTAGGACTAACTAGCTAGCAGCGCTAATAGCAGTAATTAGCGTTACCTACTCGCGATTGCCTAGCTAAATACTCTTCCGCCTGCCTCTTCTCTCTAATCCTATAATAACTAGCTGCGTTGTAATCTTGCCTATTATAAAGCTAGCTTTATTAAAGTTGTATATGTCCTTATTACAAATACTAAGCTTAGCCTTTGTCTCTTCTACAAGCTTAAACTACCTCTTTATTAATGTCGCATCCTTACACAGAGCTCTCTGCCTATTATACGCTTAGTTAAAACACGTCCAAAGACTATCTGTACGCTTAACAAAGTTAGCTAGCTACTTCTGCCTAACCTGGCTAGCGCCGCGTGCAGCTAGCAGCTTATTAGCTATATTACGTGCAGCTGCGTAGGTAGGCGCAAACCCGCGCTAATCTAGCTAAAGTATATAGCTAACAATTACCTCCTCTTCTCTCTAGGTAAGCTTCCTTAAGTTGGGCTAGCAATCGCGTCGGGCAGGTACACTAGCGCGTTGGCGGCGGAGCGTTGTTTCGGCTACGTTGTAGACTACTGCAGCAGTACGGGTACCTTAAATCTGGTGCGCATTAATAGATGAGATAGCAAGCTAAATATCTGCTTCATTTAATAGTAGTTGAGTAGCGCTGCGTTAAGCCATTGTAGATTAAGATCAGTAAGGTGAGTAAAGTTGGTGGGGTGCGCCGCTCGCTTGCCTGCGCCGCTCGCTTGCCATCCATGTTACTCTTTACAGTGTCGACTGATATAGGTTTCTAGCTCTTGCATATCATTTGTTCAAAGTGCACGTTCGTTGTCCTAACCGCGAGTTCCGCTGCCTAGTAGTCTTTATGGTTAGCTGCTTCTACGTAGCGTACGCACATATAGTGTCTTAGAGTGTGACTATGCGCTTTAATCAAATTGTAACGTCCGTCTGTGTCAAGAGAACGACAGTAGTTACCGTGACACAACGTAAGACTCTCTTGCCTTAGTGCGGACCAGGGTTAAAGCAGTATAGCCCGATGCTGCATAATATATTACATATTTCGGTGTTGCAGATTAAGCGTTGCAAATTAAGCGTCGCGGATTAAGCTTTGCAGATTAAGCGTTGCAGATTTTAGTGTGCTAGATTGTCATGTCGGGCTCTTAACTAAGTTAGCGAGGGAGTACAGCATCCCTCCCTACGCGACGAACAACCCAGTGGGCCGAAATTACCTAAGGGAAGCGCAAGAGTAGCAGATATCCCGACCTTGCGATACCTCTTATTGGTTGATATCAGCCCACTGGGTTGTTCGCCGCGCAGGGAGGGAGTTTAAACCTCTTAGGATAGATTCTAAGCCTACGATGTGCAACCACATCGAGTAAAGGCCCGAAACGAGGTCATCATAGAGTTCTACCGTTCCTAACAATTACATTAGTTTGTGTCGCATGATAGATACCCCGGCTCTGCTCTCTAATCACCTCATTCCGCATGTTGAAGTGATTCGAGTACTGCCCTACCTGACAGAATTCTTCCAACAACGCAACTGCCTCATGCAATCTATACTGGGTTCCTCACGAAGCAGCAGGCTCGGCTCTATGCTTCCTTCCTTTTTTCGGGCGAGGCTCTGCCAACATTCGTATGCAGTCAATCGCCTCCATCAGTCACACATCCATACTAGAGTCCCTTACGTCGAAGGAGCACAAGTTGACTTCCGTCAATTCATTGAATTGCTACGTCACGATCATGATTTAGTTGAGATCGACCGCGAGATCGACCCGCATCTGGAGGCTGCCGCTATTGTGCGAAGGGTAGCTGAAGTCAAGGGCAAAGCACCTTTATTCAACAATATCAAGGGTGCTGAGCCCGGGGGGTTATTCCGCATATTTGGCAATGCTGCCTCTCTACGTAACTCAACAAAGGAACGATATGGCCGAATCGCGCGAACTTTTGGATTGAAGCCCACTGCGAGCTGGGAAGATATTTCGTTGCGACTTGCGTGGGGCGCTAGTGCTCCTGCACAGCCGCCTCGAGTGTTGCCTACAGGGCCATGCAAAGCGAACATGTTAAGAGGTGACATGGTGGACCTGCACAAGATACCTGCTCCGAAGCTGCATATGGCCGACGGAGGCAAGTATCTGCAAACGTACGGAGTCCACATCCTTCAAACACCAGACGGACGATGGAGCAATTGGTCTATCTTTCGAGGAATGGTCCATGATAGTAAGAGCTTAGTCTGCCTTGTAGGTAACGGGCAGCACGTCTCTATCATCAGGGACGAATGGCTTGCACGCGGTCATACTAGGATTCCCTGGGCGCTAGCATTCGGTGTGCCACCAGCCGCTAACTTTGTCGCCGGGCTTCCTCTACCAGAAGGAGTTTCGGAGGCTGAGTTTACCGGAGCCCTGACCGGACAGCCGTTGGATCTGGTGAAGTGCGAGATGAGCGATCTACTTGTGCCAGCGAGCAGTGAGATAGTCTTCGAGGGGACGATGTCGTTGACGGAGAAGGGCGATGAAGGTCCATTCGGTGATGCACTTGCCGTAGTGTTTGACGGAAACAAACAACGACATCCATTGTTCCGCGTGGAGATGATTACGTACCGGGATAACCCAATACTTCCCATCTCAGTGCCGGGGAAAATTTGCGACGAAACGGTAAGTGAACCTTGGAAGTATTTTCTTCTAGAACACGATTGGGTAGCCACAAAAGTGCCACTACTAAAGTAATGATCATTTATAGCATACAACCGCCGCATTAGCCTCTGTCGAGATACTCGCGCTCTGTCGAAAGATCGGCCTACCGGTTCTCTCTGCCTGCGTACCGCTTGAAAGCTACGGAACTTGGTGCGCTCTTCAAATCGACACGGACGCTCTCTGCGATCTCCATACCACCGCACCAGTGTTTCGTCGCATGCTTGGAAGCTATTTATTCAACAGCAAACCCTGCATGCTCATCAATCGTCTCATTCTCGTTGGCAAAGACATTGATGTTTACTCTTTCGAATCAGTGACTTGGGCGCTCGCAACGCGCTGCCGTCCTGGTGTAGATGAGGAGATTTTTGAGGACGTTCCAAGTTTCCCGATGACACCGTACATGAGCCATGGCAGAGGTCCGAAAGGCAATGGGAGACAAGGGGGGAAGGTAATCAGCGATTGCGTGTTGCAGATGGAATACGAGCGCGGCTCTCGTGCAACATTCAGTACGGTAGGATTTCAGACGAGTTACCCCGACGAGTTGAAGAAAAAGGTGGAGCAGACGTGGGTGGACATGGGGTTCGATGAGGTTTGAACGCGTAGACGTGGGATGACGAGCAAGCGGGCACTGCTCGGCATGCAGAACTTGATCAGGCGCTAACGTGAGCCACAAGCGAGCTGATCACACAAGCGAGCTGATCACTTTGCCAAGACAACACCACCTCCTGCTATCCATCACAATGTCACAACTACCTGATCTTGAATCACTTTCCCGCGCAGATAGGCTAATCCTTGCCATCCAAGCTATGAAATCTGATACATCACTAAGTCAGCGACGCGCTGCTGCTATCTACAACGTTCCTCAAAGCACGCTTAGTACCCGACGCGCCAAAACACCTGCCCGACGCGATATCTATCCCAATTCATCAAAGCTAGTAAAGCACGAGGAAGAGACGATAATCTAGTATATAAGGAAGCTTGACGCGCGAGGTTTTGCTCCTACGCTTAGCTACGTACGAGAAATAGCTGATTAGCTACTTGCTGCACGTGGTGGTACCCAGGTTGGCCAGAACTAGGCTACCAACTTTATACGCCGCAAGCCTAGTATTAAATCTTAAGTAACTAGGCAGCGTGATCTCTAGAGAGTTCTATGCAGCGATCTAGCTATTATTAGCCCCTAGTTTAATCTTGTACGTAGCGTTAAAGCTACGTACGGTATCTTAGACGAAGATACCTATAACTTTGACGAGACTAGCTTCTAGATGGGTGTTAGAGGGTTAGTAAAGGTAGTTACAGCTTCTAAAAGGCGCCTTAAGCTATTGGGAGTTCAGCCTGGCGATCGTAAGTGGGTAACGTTAATTGCTGTAATTAGCGCTGGAGGCTAGGTTGCTCTACCCTTTCTAATCTTTAAAGTAAAGCACTACGACTAAGCCTAGTACTATAACCCTAAGGATTAGAGAATAGGTGTTAGTAATAACGGTTGGACGACAAATAAGCTTAGTATCGCCTGGCTACAGCACTTTATCTAGCATACAGAGGCTCAAATAGTAGGTAGTTACTAGCTGCTTATTCTTAATAGCTATAAGAGCTATAAGTTACTTGCCTTCTAAGATCTATGCGAGGAGAATAAGATTATTACCCTCTGTATGCCTCCGCACGCTTCCTATATCCTACAGCCCCTTAATGTAGGGTGTTTTGCTCCCTTGAAGCGGGCGTACAAGAAGGAGATTAATGTCTTAGCAAATAGCTACATTAACTACATTAACAAGAAAGCCTTCTTAACTACCTTTACTTAGGTATTTAGTAGCGCGTTCTTAAAGGAGAATATTATATCTAGCTTTCGAGCAACTGGCTTAGTACTATATAACCTAGGGGCGGTGTTATTAAAGCTTGAAGTTAAGCCTCGTACGCTATTACTACCGCTACTAGGGCTTACTACCTGGCAGCCTAAAACACTAAGCAACGCTATTAAAATAGAGGCTTAATTAGCGCTTATATTTAACTGGATTCAGAGGCACTATAGCTTATTACTAGCATTAATTATTAAGATAATAAGGCAGTTTAAAAAAGGGGCGGATATTATAGTACACTCTTAGGTGCTTTTAGCAGCTAGGGTAGCTAACCTTAAGGCAGCAAATAGAGCTGCTTCTAAGCGTAGGAAGCGTAAAAAGAAGCGAATTTAGGAAGGAGGGACCCTATCGCAGGTAGAGGCTGAGGCAATAGTTAAGCAAAGGGACGTTAATAGTTAATTTAAGAAGAAGGCGCGTGATAGGAGGCTGCGCGCAGGTAGTAGTAGAGGTGGTATCTAACGCTGTAAAACATGCGGTAAAACTAGGCATAACAAGCGCACATGCCAAAAAGATACAGTAGAAGTAGACAATTAATTTAAGCTACTGTACGTTGTAATAGCTTATCGTAGTGTTAAGTTGTTCGCGTTTGAACGTAGGGTGCCGCATTTAGTAATTAGCTCGCTTGTGTGATCAGCTCGCTTGTGGCTCACGTTAATAGAACATCGATATTTAATATGCACCCTAGAGGGTAATGTCCTAGTCTGTCGTTAGCTAATTAAACAGCAGTATACTATATGCAATAATTAGGGTATAGTATACTATAGTTTAATTATTGTATTTTATTAAATAGCTTATAAAGTAAGCTTAATATTTTTAAAGTCGTTCTAATATTATTATATTAAGATATTATAGGTAGACTTTAAGTTTAGTAGAGTCTTAGTAGAAAGGTTCTACTAACTTAAAAGCTCTACTTGCTATACACCTACGTTGTATAAAATAGCCTCTTTACATTTTTTCTATTCGAGCTTAGATAGTTGCTAAACTCTACTACTCTACTCTGCTCCTTTTGTTCTTAGCGCTTCTTATCTCTCCTACCTACGAACCTCGACTCTAGCGGAAAAGAGTATAATCGCTTGGAGGTAGGCAACAGTAGATAGGAGAACTCTAGTGTAGTCACCCCAAGTATTAAGTAGACATAGGTAGGAGGTTATGACACAATGTTAGCCGTCGTGCCTCGTCTTGCGAAGATTGTTGCCAGTGCGACGATGATGAGAGCGCGGACAAGCGGACTCCCGAGTCGCCTGCATGTTCCTCCGAGCTGAAACGCAAGCGAAGAGACACGATGACGGCGACGATCAGTGCCACACATTGGTTGACTCCGGCTGACGGCGAGAAGTAAAGCATGCAGGTGCTACTCGCCATGCGACCTCCCTAAGTACAGACGTGTTGGTGGTAGGCGCAGAACAGCAGGTTATGGACGGCTCCTTGAGGCTGTAATAGCCTTTGCCTCACCACCACCACTACCACTCTCGCTCTTTACGAATCGAATGATCATGTTCGCGTCTCCTGCGCCATGGCTGTTGTTCGCGCATGTCTTCGCGCTGGGTGTCGCTGCGCATCGGGACTGGTGGCTGCAGGGCCTGCCGCAATGTTGGCGGGATTGCTTGGGTAACACAGAAGACGGCTGCGGTTATAGAAAGTGTGAGTCGGCCCTCATTACCACCCACCACAACGTGGACTAATGGCCATGTAGGCATATGCCAGACGAGCGAAAGCAGCGCCTCTTATCTTCCCAGCGCAGTCGCGTGCGCCGTATCCAACTGCGATGCGGACGACTGGGCCCTCGAACTCGTCCTCGGACCGCTTGAACTGTATTGCGATGCGATAGGCTGTACGATACCGGCAGAGGTGGTGGACGATGCATACGCTGCTGTCTCGAGTAGCTATGTGCCACCAACGACCACACGCGAAATCCCCCCTACAACTACCGCCCCCGCGCCCAAGCCAACGAGCACCAGCGAAAGCGACGACGATGACAACGATGGCTTCACAAGCGCAGTCAGCACAATTATAACCCAGACCACCACCAATGGGGATGGCAACACGCTACAGATAGTTGTGCCGATAGTCATGGACCCGACGGGCATCAGTACTGGCAGCATCGTTACATCGACTGTGGCTGGTGGCTCGCCAACGTCCGCAGTCTCATCGCCTAGCCCAACTGCCCAGCCTTCGGCCCCGGCGCCGACACCAAACGCCTCATCAACTTCAACCTCAACTTCATTGGCGTCGGGGTCGGAAGAGACGGATGCTCCGGCCAACGGCAACGGTAGCCCGTTCGAGAACATGCAGGCAGGTGCAGGGAGATGGGCAGTGTCCATACCAGTCATGGCATTTGGTGCACTCACCGTGCTACTGATGCGTGTGTAGTTGGCGATCATATCCGAGCAGGAACTGCTTCATTGCCACAAAGGAAGAAACGCGAAGATTTTGTCATGTAGTGGGCGTCAAGGGGAGGTGTGGACGACCTAGGGAATGCATTGTGGTTACTTTTTTGCAGGTCTGAGAAAGAGGAAACAACAAAGAAACATAACGCACGTTCAATATGAAGAAAACCAAATCTGCCCTCGTCGGCTACACTCTCGAAGAGTATGGTGACAAGCCCTCATGGCTTCATGTTCGAAGATGCCGATGGCCAAAGTTGCCAGCCGACGTTTGGTCCACAGGCGTCATTCCACCGCTTCGACGCTGCAGCCAATTGCGATGGAGCTAATGCCAAGTTGCACCACGCACGCATTGCGTAACATCGTCTCTCGCAAGCTGCACCTCCCTGAGCAGCAGCATCAACGCTTGCAATCTCACCCTCCCTCGGTTTCCAGTTCCCATCGCGTGTCTTCGGTGGCTTTGCATGTGCTTCAGCCTTGAGCTCGGCCGACCCCATAGTCCCTCCGTACCTCCGACGTGAAAACCTCCGACGGCCATAACCCGAAACGGAAACCGTAAAGCACCGTGCTCGATTTTCACAACACCAACCGAGGTATCTTTCTCTTCAAGCACCAAAGTGGTCCCAACGCATCCAGGCGGTAGCACTCGGAGCGCGCGAAAGGAGTTACTCTGTTTCAGTGCGTCATTTCGCAAACGACGTGGCATGAGTTCATTATTTCTGATTCATTACAGATACATAGCTCTCCGGTCAACCACCAGCGGCACACACATCTTCAACATCTTGCACACGTCCATCTTGGCTTTTAACCTTTTTAATCGCTCAGTACTGTTGATTCCTACATCAAAATGACGGAGCTGGAGCCAATTCCTGGCCCACCAGGCCTGCCCATCGTGGGTAATATCGCAGACATTGACGCAACAAACCCCATACAGTCCATGTGCAACTTGACACTAAAATACGGTTAGTAATAATCGTGAGGTTTATATTCATTCTGCTCCTGCCGTTTTGCCATGCAGTTGGAGTTGGGATGGAAGCCGAAAGAGAGACGACTGACCAGTGCAGGTCCGATATGGAAATTCTATCTCGGCGGCGAACGTATCGTCATCGCGAACCAAGCTCACATGGACGAGATATGCAACGAAGAGCGGTTCTCAAAGATCATAGCAGCGTCACTCGAACAAGTCCGAAATGGTGTTCACGATGGCTTGTTCACAGCTTATGGACCACAAGAAGAGAACTGGGGTATCGCACACCGCGTCTTACTTCCACAACTAGGGCCGCTCGCCATTCGCAACATGTTCAACGAAATGCACGACATTGCATCTCAACTCGTCATGAAGTGGGCAAGACACGGCTCTGACCATACCATCCACGTCACAGACGACTTCACACGATTGACCCTCGATACAATCGCTCTCTGCGCCATGGATTACAGGTTCAACTCGTACTACTACCAAAAGATGCATCCGTTTGTTGACGCAATGGCCGACTTCCTCAAGACCAGTGGAGACCGCGCAAGGAGAGATCCTATTTCGCAGATGTTTTACGGCGCGGAGTCGCAAAAGTACTGGAAGGATATTGAACTGCTGCGCAAGACCAGTATGGATGTTATCAAGACTAGAAGAGAAAATCCGACCGACAAGAAGGATCTGCTCAACGGCATGCTGAACGGTGTTGATTCCAAGACTGGCAAGAAGATGACAGTAGGCTAAACACGATCACCAAGACGAACGAGTACACACTAACATTGAACAGGATGAGAATGTCATTGACAACATGATCACGTTCTTGATTGCTGGACACGAGACGACTTCCGGCTTGTTGTCGTTTACTTTCTATTACCTACTGAAAAGCCCTCAAGCATACGACAAGGCACAGCAAGAAGTGGACGATGTAATTGGCAAGGGCCCGATCACCATCGATCACCTGACCAAGCTCCCTTACCTGAACGCTGTACTCCGTGAGGCTCTCCGTCTCCAGCCGACTGCACCTTCGGTGGGCATGACGGCTAAAGAAGACACTACGATCGGAGGAAAGTATGCGGTCAAGGCAGGCGTCCCTCTCGTCGCGTTGTTTCCAATGGTACGTCATTATGCATTGTTTGTCATGCGCATCGAGCCCAATGATTGACACTTGGCCCACAGGTTCACCGCGACCCAGTCGCATATGGCGAGGACGCCGAGGAATTCCGCCCCGAGCGAATGCTTGATGCAGAGTTCGAGAAGCGCAACACCGAGTTCCCCAACTGCTGGAAGCCATTCGGTAACGGCATGCGAGCCTGCATCGGAAGGCCGTTCGCCTGGCAAGAAGCGCTCCTGGTGCTTGCCATTCTCCTGCAGAATTTCAACTTCACCATGGAAGACGCGTCGTACCAGCTTCAGATTAAGCAGACGCTCACGATCAAGCCCAAGGACTTTTACATGCGCGCGCATCTCCGCAGTGGCATTTCTGCAACATCGCTCGAGCGCAAACTGGCGTCGTCTACTCTCAACGAGCCTCCGCCAGCGAACGGTGCGCCGGGTGTAAGGAAAGAGAAAGGTGCCCAAGGCAAACCCATGGCTATCTACTATGGTTCCAACACTGGTACATGCGAAGCGCTCGCCAATCGACTTGCCAGTGACGCCGCAAACCATGGCTTCAACGCGGAAGTCGTAGACACTCTGGACGCTGTGCGTGAGAACCTGCCCACGGATAGACCCATTGTTATTGTAACAGCTTCGTATGAGGGAGCGCCCGCTGATAATGCCGCACACTTTGTCAACTGGATCGGCACATTGAAGGGCAAGGAGCTAGAGAATGTCAACTACGCAGTCTTCGGATGCGGCCATCGCGACTGGTCAAAGACGTTCCACAAGGTTCCAAAATACCTTGACGCTACTCTGGAAGAACGTGGCGCGACCAAGATGGTGCAATGGGGCAGCACCGATGCGGCCTCGGGAGATATCTTTACCGACTTTGAGACGTGGGAGGACCAAGTACTGTGGCCAGCTATGCGCGAGAAGTATGGATCAACGGAGGCGGATGGCGGAGGTTCGCTGGAGACTACGCTGGACGTCGAAGTAACTGCACCCAGGTCTTCGACGTTACGTCAAGATGTTCGGGAGGCTCGCGTGGAGGAGGTCGAGGTTCTTTCCAACGAAGACGCTTTGGAAAAGAGACACATTGAGATCAGCCTTCCATCTGGCATGACGTACTCGGCGGGCGACTACTTGGCTGTCCTACCTTTGAACCCCAAGGAGAACATCCAACGCGCGATGCGACACTTTGGTCTGAGCTGGGATTCGATGCTGACCATCTCTTCGGCCGGCCCTACGACGCTGCCCACGGATACGCCCCTCAGCGCCGTCGACGTTCTTGGCGCGTATGTAGAGCTTGCCCAGCCCGCCAGCAAGCGCAATGTCGTGGCGCTTGTCGAATCTACACGCGACGAAGCTGAGAAGAAGCAACTTGCGCGTCTCGCCGACAAAGCCTTCAGCTCCGAGATCACCGCCAAACGGGTATCCGTCCTCGATCTCCTCGAGCGCTTCCCATCCACGAAGTTGCCACTCGGCGTCTTCCTAAAGATGCAGCCACCCATGCGCGTGCGCCAGTACTCCATCTCGTCGTCGCCCCTCTGGAACCCCAGCAACGTCACTCTCACCTACTCGGTTGTCAGCGCACCAGCCCTCAGTGGCCAAGGCCGGTATGTGGGTGTCGCCACAAACTACCTCGCGAACCTTGGGCCAGGCGACAGGTTACATGTCAGCGTGCGCCCTTCGCACCAAGCCTTCCATCTGCCCAAAGACTCCAAGAACGTGCCCGTTATCATGATGGCAGCCGGAACCGGTCTCGCCCCGTTCCGCGGCTTCATCCAAGAACGCGCTGCTCAAATCGCTGCCGGTCGCAAACTCGCGCCTGCCGTCCTCTTCTACGGCTGCCGGTCGGCGTCGAGCGACGTCATGTACAGCGACCTGCTCAAGCGCTGGGAAGACATGGGCGCGGTCTCACTGCGCTTCGCCTTCTCGCGCAAGACGGAAGAGTCGCATGGATGCAAGTACGTGCAAGATCGTGTGTACCACGACCGCGCCGAGGTCATCGAGCTGTTCGAGGCGGGTGCTAAGCTGTTTGTGTGCGGGTCGCGCGGCGTCGGGGACGGTGTGCAGGAGACGCTTATCAAGATTGCGAAGGAGAGGTTGAAGGACAAGGAAGGCAGGGAGGCAGATGACGCCAAGGCGCGGGAGTGGTTTGAGGGCCTGCGGAACGAGAGGTTCGCTACCGATGTCTTTGAGTAGAGGCAGATTAACTACTACTACTACTACTACTACTACTACTACTACTGTGCAAGTTGTGCACTACAAGTCTCGCTCTCTCCAGCCACCATGGTCTCCTCCGAGGCAACTACCTGAACCGCTACGTGAACAAGTATTGGCGGCGACGGAGAGACGTGACCGCCCTCTGGCCTTGGTTAGGCTTGCGCACGCTCTGCGGGATTGCCCCGCCGAAGCCCACGGGCCCAGCCCAGCCCAACCCACACACGCCGGACCCTGAAATACCCGACCCCTCTCGAATATCCACCAAAGCACCACCCGCTCCTTTTGCTTGTTGTCATGCAACAACGCAGCAATCCACGTCCGCACACACGGGAGGGAGATCCAGGCCGACGATATGGACCACGATATACTGCATGCGCTACCCGTGTCGCACCTTGGCCCAACAGCTGCATCTCCTTCCCCTTGGGGCGCGACTTTGAACGGGCTGCTATGGGGCGGTCAGATCTCGATAGGCTGTCCTCCAATGCCTGGGCCGGCTTGGAATTGATGAGCCCCATACAAGATCGTCAGGGCCCACGGGGCTTCGTGTTATCTGTTCCTGATGCGGTTACGGTGCGGCTCATCTCTTGGACCCTGACAAAACTTTGGAACAATGAAAAAAAGACGAGATGCCATACACATCTCGCAACACCTCCCACACGCGGGGCGTCATGGACTCAATGGCCTGGTACAACGGAGATTATGAGCTCAGCCTGGGGCCTGTGCTATGTATCTCTCCCCGCCTTTCGCTCCTCGTCGCCACCTCGCTCACCGCAACGTCTTCACCCTAGACTGCTAGTGCCGACTGTGCGCCAACGTTGAAATCTCGGTTAGAGTCCCACTATTCCCATAGACGCGAGGCGGTGTCTTGTACACACGGTTTCCTCTGCGACGTTGAAACCTAGGTCGAGTGCTTTGAGTCTAGGCTGGTGTACATCAAGGAGCAGATTTTTCGCCTTCGACCCGGACGCGTCCAGGTACAAAAGGTTGAGCAGCCACACGGCACGTCTGCACGCTTCTCCCTCCCTCCTCACCTCTTTGGGCCATGATTACAACAACGTCCCGCACACAGGCAGCGCCTGTCAAGACCAGGCTCACAGCTGTGGCCGATGTCAAACCGACTCCGATACCAGACGTCAAGACGCTGAAGGATGCGATTCCAGCCAGGTGCTTCGAGCGCTCCATGATCCGCTCCTTCTCTTACGTTGTTCGCGATCTTGTCATCGTGAGCGGACTCTTCTACTCGGCCGTCCGGCTCTCGCAATGGGACGCTTCGCCGCTTGTCACGGTACCCCTTTGGGCGCTGTACAGCTTCGTCCAGGGATGCTTCTTTACCGGTCTCTGGATTCTCGCCCACGACTGCGGCCATGACTCCTTTTCCAACAACCATACCGTCAACGCCGTGACTGGCTGGTTCCTGCACAGCATTTTGATGGTTCCATTCTTCAGCTGGAAGTTCAGCCACGCACGTCATCATCGCTACCACAATCACATGGAGAAGGACACCGTCTTCGTCCCCCACCGAAAGTCCGAAGCCGATAGTAGGACAACTGAACCATCCATCATGCAAAAGATCATGGACCACTCGGCTGCCGACACGCCACTGATTCAAGTCGCTGCTCTCATCTTCCACCAAGTCCTTGGCTGGCCCGCCTACATTCTGATGAATGCTGGTGCCGGACCCAAGAGTCTGACCAAGAGCGACCGCGCCTCCGCATCTAGGTACAAGCAAAGCCATTTGGACCCGACTTCCCCCGTCTTCACCCCTTCCGAGGCACCGTTGGTTGCTTTGAGCAACGTTGGACTTGTCCTCACCATGACTGCGATATATTTGGCCTCGAGGAGTGTGGGAACATCGACTGCTCTCCTGGCATACGGTCTGCCTTACCTGTGGATGAACCACTGGATCGTCGCCATCACCTACCTTCATCACACACACCAGAACGCGCCTCACTACGAGGCCGAGAACTGGACCTTTATCAAGGGCGCCGCTTCCACGGTAGACCGCGAATTTGGCTTCATTGGTCGTCACATCTTCCACGGCATCATTGAGTACCACGTCGTTCACCACATGTTCCCACGCATTCCTTTCTACCACGCCGAGGAAGCTACATGGGCCATTGCACCTCTTCTCGGCGAGCGCTACATCCAGCAAAAGACCAACTTCTTTGGCGATTTGTGGGAGAGCTTCACCACATGCAGGTACGTTGAAGAGGGTACTGGTGCGCACGCTGGAGCCTTGGTTTGGTCCAAGACGAAGGCGTAAAAGCGCGCTAGGCTATTAGACACGGGTTACACAACTACTAGTATCAGTACAATAGACTTTGTAAACGACTCTTTGCACTTGAGCGTGACGTCGAAGGCTGATGATGATGATGATGATGAGCTATGACTACAACTTTAGCTGCTACATGCAAGCTCTTTTGCACCCACCTCCACTGTGAAACCAGTTGACCCGTCCAATCGACTTCCATGGGTGAAAAATGCATGTTGCTAGGTGATTAAGACGTGAGGAGTAAGGAGTAATGTCGGCAAATGTTGTGGACGCATATGTGACGTTGAAACATCGGGGTTGCACAACCAGATACCGTGAGGGACAATAGTTTACGTGTACGGAAGACAGTGTATGAGTCGGAATCTTGCTTTGATTCGAGTTTTAGATCATAGTCGACTAAATGTTATTGAAAAGACGTGTAGCGGGCGGTACGCTTTCAGAGCGGGGCTGGGTCGTTGGGCGTGCGTAAGCCTACCCACATGAGCTACTTTGTCGAAAGTAATCTTAGGGTTTGTGACACTTGAACGCTGGTTGTACGGTCACATGTGAAGCAACAGCTCGAGTGGGAAGGCGTTTGAGATGAATGTAACTTGCAGCGTATGGGATAATTCATTGCATTGATAGCAAAACTACATATTGTAGTAGAGGTGTCTTGATAATTCATCTCGGGTATAATGCGTAAACACACTTAAGAAGTGCTTCCACCCTTCTTTCCAGCCTCAACAGGGTCGACCTTGCCGTGAGCGAACTCACCCTTGGCACTGCCACCAGATCCCGAGGAGCCGCCGGATGTGCTGTCAGATCCAGAGCCAGAGGTAGCTCCACCCTGCTTGCCAGCCTCGTGGGGGTCGACCTTGCCCTGGGCAAACTCTGGGATGCATGTTAGCGATCATGTTTGCGCGGCCTAACAGATTATGCCAACGTACCGCCAGTGCCAACACGCTTGTCGGGAGTACCGTCCTGCTTGAGACCGCCGTGCTCTGTTTGCCAGTCAGTGTCCTGCAGACTAGGAGAGTAGTAGCCTTCCTTACCAGTGGGCTTGTACTGCTGGTCCGCCATTTTGATGATGTGTTTTGGATTGAAGTTGGGAGTGGTTGGTTGGGGTAGTAGAGGTTGATGCTTGATAGATGCTGAAAGTGTTGTCAAGGCAAGTACTTATACATCAACGACCGACCGTGACATACTTACCACGACGTCAGTACACACCACAAAGCGCGGTATGGGGATTTCCAGATCGCGATGAGAACTCGTGGCCATGATGATGGTCCTGATGTCATGATATAATCAGGAACGTCGCGCGTTTGTGCTAGTGTGACCCCAGGAACACCAATAATTCGGCAAGACGGTAGATGGATGGTGCATCGCATATACGCTTATGCAGGTTGTAAAAAGTAAGGGGTAAATGTCGTGAATGCGGGGGAGAAACTTCAATGACGGATGCTGAGCACGCGTTTGTCTGAACAGCGCGCAATGTGCCCACATGCGTAAGAGGCTGGCCAAGGCCCAGTCGCACGTTCATCACAAGTTGTATCCATGTCGGATTGACGTAAGCACAAGCATTGCTTTTTGCGAAGGAATACATGACGCATGCGCCGATGCCGAAGTGTGCGGGCCAAGAAACGAGGAGTAGATAGGAGGTGACGATGATTATGGGTCATTGCTGTAGGTTGACTAGTGCACAGCGCGCTCTCGAAAGAGGCCTTGCCCATCCGATGGCTGTAGCCCTATCCATATGCGCTTTTTCGCGCGTAAGATGTCCAGTTTCTTTTTCATGCCCTTGCACCGCGTGTGGGTTGGCCGTCGAGGCGACATGGAAGAGAAGCGGCCGATGACGTGCGATATTGATGATGGACGCGTTGGGCCACGTACAGACGCGTACCGTAAAGCCTGACATTCGACCTCAGTACCTTCCACTGCACAATGGGAGTCCATCAGCAAAGCCTGCCTAACCTTTTCAACACGAACGCGGGAGGTGCTGGCCTACCAGCCTTGATATATATTTCTTTCCACAAAACATCGAGTCTACCTCTTAGATGCACAAACTCTTCTTGCTGCACCCAAACGCCGTAGTTAATTGTATACAAGAAACATCTTTCATCTTTCAATGCGTCCTGCTTGTTGAGCTCGAGTGGTTGTACCCAGTGCTGCATGTTCACCCAGTTTCTATCGTTGGTCAGGAATTTGTACGCAACGTGCACTGAAAGCGCAATGAGCGAGGCATCACTCAGCTGTGGTCCTGGAGGATGAGAGATGGGTACCGGGATAAGTTCACTTGTACCGCAGTACTCATATCTAGGCGCGTCTTCACGCTGAGATGTAGAAGTAAGAGCCACACGATGGCGAAACAGGAGACACAGTGCGAGTGGAATGGTATCCGGACTAGGGTGATCAGCACGTGGAAACCTGAGTGTCAGCTCATTCAGCAAGCGAAGCACACGTTGGCACACGCCGTTGGTGTATTCACTGGGGCGCAGAATGTGACTGTTGGGGTCCATGTGTGGCAATCCGCCGTCAAGTGTTGAAGTTGGACTAAGCGTGGACTTGACTGTGTCGAGTGGCGCGTGCAAGACGAACATGCTGAGGCGGGCAAGAAAGGGCGCAGTGTAGGGCTGGTGTGGGCTGAGAGATGAGCGGGCAGTGTTGGAGGGCGCTAGTGTAGTCATGTCAGACAGGGCGCAGTTGTTGCGGTGGTGGAGGTTGTTAGTTGGTCATGTGCACAGGGTCGAGGGAACAAATACGTAAAACAATGTATATTCATGGCAACTATCCACAACCATGTGAATTAGACTTGACGCTATGATTCCATGGGGTAGTGAAGCGCACTGTAATGAATACACACATATCTAGGTATAGAGTGCATCGGAACCAAGAAAAGGTATTCTAGAGCTATAGATAGCACAGCAGGGAACTGCTTTGTAAATAAACATGGACGTTCCACGGGTGCTAGCAGTGACGGTGCTGCCATATTATCTTCGGGCATAGTGCAACGACAGTGTAGCTGAAACAACGGATTGTAAGAAACAAGCAAGATTAGCCTAAGGCGTCCTTCTCCACTCGCAAATCTCTTGACTTGTTCGGCCACGGCCAATACTTACAGCAGCTCACCTTCCTCTAGCAACACGTCCCATACAACCTTGAACCTTCCAACAAACTCCTTGAAGTCAGTCTCACGCACCCAACTCCTCCAGTCCAGTTCATCTAGAAACGCAAGCTCGGTGGACTGGATGTGATCGAAAGGCATACGCAAGAGGTATTCCAATGTTGTAGGCCATATCGTGCCGTCGGAGAGATTCCCGTACGCGATTTTAACAGCGACACCGAGCCTGGTGGTCTCTTTATATGTACGTACTTTACCTGTACGGCTATTTCGGACCCTGGCCTTGAGAAGGAGAAAGAGGGCGTAGGGAATGACGTCTCTACTCATCGCCTCGCTTTCACTGCAGGTTTCAAGCCAGCGTGTGATGCGCGTGCAAGTGCCTTCCATGGGTATGTTAGGTTGGATTCGTGGATCCAAGGGGTTGATACGGGCGAGAAGTACTTCGAGATTGGCTTTAGTCGTGGCGGACATGATGTCGTATAGTAGATCTGGGGGAGCGCCGCTGATGAAGGCTGCGAGCTTGATTAGGTCTTCTCCTAGACAGTATTGTTCGATTTCTGCAGTGGGTACGCATCCTGGGCTTGAACGTGGGGTGAGTAATGAAATAAGCATGTCTGAATTGTCGTTACTGTCGTGATAATCTAGGGTTGGTGGCTGAGAGTAGTCATAAGTACTTGAAGAACCGCTGAGCAAAGAGTCGTTCGTTGCACTGTAAGTGAATAAGATCACCGAGCCCAAACAGAGAGCCTTGCGTATTCATCTGCTTCGAGATTCTTACAACGCTTTCTGAATACTACTGAAGCAAGTCACCGCCATCAGAACTCCCATTGCTATGGATTTCGTTGCTGAATCATAGCTCGAGGTGACCTTTTCCCGTTACAGCTTCCGACAATCGCGCACCGCAATGAGTATCGGTGCTTTGGAGTAGTCTGGTTAATCTCGTGTCTTGCTTTGCACATTTGTCGTTGATGAAAGGATGCTGATGAGACCGCTTCAAATGATTGGATCAAGGCCCAATTCGCTTTAGGCTAGATCTCCCGGCGCTCCGCAGCTTCCCGAGGTCTCTCCCCGCGTGTGTATCTGCGCGCCCTCCATCCACCCAATGGCTGTGCCACTGCCACCTGCTTCAAACCTCCACGCCATCCTCCTCGTCACCAAGTCACGCTCTCTCGGTCCCCGACTCGTCTTCCACTACCCACCACTATCGCCGTCAGCAGCCGCTCTCGCCGCGGCGAAGGACCCAGCTTGGTTCCGTCACGACACTTCCACAGCCAGTGTCGATTCGCGGAGCTCCGATAGCGATTGGGACAGCACCACCGACTCCGACGATGACAACGACATCGAGATAGGCAGTCGCACCAGTGGCGGCCGCCGATCGGGAAGAACCTTGACTGGTCGCGTGAGCGACAAGGACAGGCTAGGTTCAGGGCTATGGGGCAGGCAGGAGACAATCGATGAAGAGGATGCTGATGACGATGGTGACCAAGAGAGCAATGAACGTCGGGGTAAAGGCGGTGACCATGACTGGGATACTGTGTTGGGCTTCAAGACGGATGCACTGGAGAAGATGCTGAGCCCCAGCAAAGACTATAACAAGAGGCGCTTCGAGCTGGGTGTCGAGAGCATCGTCTTCTTGGGCGCGCCCATGTTCGTAAGGGAGGATGGACTGTGGAAGAAGGTGAAGCGAAAAAGGAAGAAGCGAGCGGATAAACAAAAGCTCGAAGATGGCGATCTGATGAAGAATCTTACGAGCGCCAGCAATGACGACGACGCCGACTCTCCCGAAGCGCCTACGAAGCCCGCCCCGGAGCCGTTCAGAATGCCGGAGGGATTTGAGCCAGGATATGGCCATGGTTCCATGTCCAGTGGACCGTCAGGCGCACCCTCCGAGGCTGGATCAGACGCGCGGAGCAACTCGACAAGCCATGACAACGACAACAACCCCGACATGACCATGTTCAACGTCATCTTCGTGCTGAACCCGCCTGCTCTGGAGTACCAACAGCGTGTCAAGGAGATGTACGATAACGTTACGCGCAAGTACGCAAAGGCACTCAAGTACGAGGAAGCGCGGTTCCAGTACGTATGGAAAGAATCCAAGCGCATTATCGACATCAAGCAACGTGCGAAGGAGACAAACGAGTCTTTGACGGCGACATGGAAGAATATCGTCAGTACATCACCACTTGCCAAGTCCATCGCTATCATGTTCGATGCCATATCGCACGACAAGATAGCTCACATCCACTTCGACGCGACGTTCAACACATCCTTTCAGATCCCACAAGTCGATTCCACTCCCTACCTCCCCACCGCCATCGAACCACAGATGCCGGGACTGTGGCTTACGACCTCGAATGTTGTGCTAGAAGATGACGAGGCACCTATGACACAGCATGCCGCCCTGTTGCTTCTAGAGGATTCCGAGGTGTTGATCAAGGACCTGGGCGGCGACGCTGGTGGCAACGCGGCGGCTATCGCATTCTACATCCGCAACATCATACCCACCAAGTCGCTACTGAAGATATCGAAGAAGCACAACATATCAGCACAAGATATGGAGTACATAGCAAGCCACCTTGTCTATTGGCGGCGCGCACGTCTCATTGCTCCTCTGTCGCCACGCGACACATACATTGTCAGCCCGAATGCCGACATGAGCGTTCTTCCAGCTGCGATATCAGTGTACGCACGGCGCTTTCCTACCTTGCCTACGCTACCCAAAGTATTGAGCATGCTTTCTGGTACACCTCGGCCGTATAGGAACTTCATACCTACCGCCGAGCATCGCGACGCCTACATGGAAATTCTAGCTTGGCTCATGCGCGGAGGCTGGGTGACACAGTTGCGCACATTTGCTTGGGTACGGGTAACACCTGAGATCAAAGCCCAAGTAGCAACGGAGATTGAACGCGAAGAACGTATCAAGAAAGCCGAAGAGGCGCGCAGAGAGTTGCTGAGTGACAACGATTCGGTAGCTGACAGCCTGCTCTCCGACAAGCGAAACAGCTTGCTTTCTTTGAACTCGGTAAGGACGTCATCGCCTTTACGACGCACGCGTAGAGATGCAGACGAGGAGATGGAGAATAGCACGATACTCAGCCCGCGATTCGGGTCGACCGCCATGTCGCGTAGTGTTTCTGCCCGCACTGGGTCAGACGCTGGGAGTACGAGTAGTCAGCGTACAACGATCGCGCTCAACCCGTCGCAAAGAGCTGAATCACCATCTCACCTCGGGCTGCGAGATGTAAAGCCTCATCGTCCATCGCCGCTGCATCTGAAGCCTACCTCGCCATCTCCATCGCGCAACTCGATAGTCTCACCCACCTCCCCTGTGGAGAAGCTTGCACTGCCAGACCCCTCTTTGTTCACGCACTCCACTATCCTATCCCCACAGAAAGCATCGTCTATAGAAGCGCGGTGGCTCGATAAGATTGCCCAGACTTTCGAAGAGTCTGCGATAATATCCACGAATCCGAGCCCGCCGAAACACGCAGATGGGGGATTTGGCGGTATAACCGGCAAAGAGCTGCGAGAGAGTTGGCCAATGTTGCTAAGGCATTTAGATGGCAAGCATGCGATTGAGGATGTCTCGGCCAGAGAAGGCATCAAGCGGAAGCGGGTCGCCGTGCTTTTCAACGCAGTCAAGGAGAAAGGGTGGCTGGTCATTGCGCGGCACTGGTGAGTGGTGCGCGTGATGCAGTGGCGATTTTTGATTCGATAGCCGTACGTTTGTGGTAGGGCTGGTAGGCTATGATTCGTAGTTCTGTTATTTTCCTTAAAATTGCGTTATGGAAGCTTTGCAACGCCTTCCAGGTTCTTTCCAAATATGACTTCTGCTCAATTATTAGGGTGGGTCGAGCAGGGACTATGCGACTACATCCTCTCATTCTCTTCTATTTGGCAAAACGAATCCACGGTCCCCTATCATGCTGCCGCAACCAAGGTTAGGGCAACAAGGATTTTCATCGTTGTCTACAACATGTAGAGATGAACATGTAATATCTCTTCCCTCCTCGTTATCAATCCCATTCTTGATTGTCACAATCTACCCTGTAAGTGTTTCCTTTCGAGCTACATGTGAGGAATATACTAACTTCCTACTCTAACATCTAGTACTCCAACACACCAAATCATCTTCAATCCCAATCACCACCAATATGCGCAACGTCTTCATCGCCATCCTGGCTACGGCTTCTAGTGCTCTTACATGGTATGGTCACCCCAACATGGTCACTGACGCGCGAACGCCCGGTGCAACAATTATGCCTTCGTCTGCGGCGTCCTCCCTGGCCTTTGCGGTAAGCGCAACCACTGCCGCCCCCGCCTCCCTCGTCACCAGGGCTCCCTCCGTGGGCCCTTCGACTCTGCGTACCATTATGCGTCCCCACAAGGATCCCCGCCACAATACACGCGTGTACTCCAACGCCGAGTATACCTTCATATCCGAGTACGACGGCAAGATGATCACAGTGAAGCCATGCATCTCGGCTACTACGTAAGTCATTGTCCATCCCCTTCAACTCTTCCATTCATCTCTGTGTTGGAGGCTTGAAGCGAGACTGCTAACATGAAGTGTATAGCCTTGTCTACCACGGCACGCATCCGCTTACCCTCCTCGAGGGCAGCAGATGTCCAGGCTGCGATCGCGTTCTCGATCCCAACGATCAGGGGCGCTACAATGGGCGTTATGATGAGCATCATGGCCACTGGCATCCGCATGATGAGGATCTCGGAGATCCCAATCTGACTAATCACTGCTGAGATCGACATTGGGGCATTCGTAATTTCAGACGCTTGACCGATTGTACTAGTGCTGGGTTGCTATAGTCGTGATACTTATGATCAATAAATCGTCATCTCTTCCGCTTAATAGTTGTGGCTTTTGATGTTTATGTGCGTGATTCGTGAAGAGTTGTGGTACCAAGTGCTCTCTCTGCTTTGGGCCCACCGGTTGTGTGTTGCATCGAGGCTCTCAAGTCCATCTCCCGCCCTGTGAATGGTTGCTGTATTAATTTGGCCGGTTATCAGCGAGTTAGCCGAAGCGTGTTGGGTGTTCTCCTACGAGTATCTCGACACCATGTATGACCCTAACGACATTCCCTGCGTTCAACACTGAATGGGACATAGCTCGCACACAGCGAATACCTCCAAGATAGTTTGTAGACTTCATCCAGGTAAACGCAAGTTCTTTGGTAGTATCCAGCGTAAATTTGTTTCACCCATTCCAGCCAAGGGCTTTCGAATGGCCAGTATAGGCGTGTCGCATTGTACCAAATCTCTGCCTTCGATATGCCACTGCCCCATTGGCCGCACAAGCAAGTCTGAACGCTATCCTTGGGTAGATCTGTCCGTACCATAGAAACACGCAAGCCGAATATTCCGGGGAAAATACATCATATTACGCTTCCTTTACCATCTTCCAAGATTCATCCGCCCCCACAAAACGTCTTCATACAAGATCTTCTCGATTTCCTACACACCAACACCATACCACAAAGAAAAATCCCCAACACCATGAAGTTCACCCTCGCCATTGCCGCTCTGGTCGGCATTTTCGCGACTTCCGCCATGGCAACCCGGGAATGGTCGTACAACGACCACCGCAGAACCGCAGGACCCGAGGAACAATTGGAGCGCAGTAAGCACTGTCCCATCAGCCGCCCTTCCTATTCATACCTAACACATACAGCCGCCGTAAAACAAGCCGATCTCTGCAAACGCTGGGACGGCCCCCGCTGTCTGGACGACGAAGGCAAGCCCTCACCGTGGGAGATGGCATACCTCGAGCGAAAGACATCCAAGATTGAGAAGGAGGAAGCCGAGGACGCTATCAAGAAGATTTATGCACTCTGGGAGAAGTGGAATGCTGAGCACGTGGAGATGTTGAGCAAGGTCAAAAAGGGGGGCAGGGCGTACATGGCGCTGCTCGAGGAAGTGTCTGATCTGGCGGATATCGATGCGGGTACAGACGCTGATGCATAGATGGTATCGAGCGGTAGAGCTGGTAGAGCTCAAGATGGCTGTTAAGCATGTATCATTAGGGGAGCTATGAAGCCATAGTCGCGCATACGTTCAAGGCATCTCTTTCATAAAGCATCTGAGGTCGGCAGAATAGACACAAGTCGGATCTGGTCGTCACATCGCTATGTGACAACGAAATCGATAGTGAATGAGAGCCTTATCCGCAAGACATAGCCAGTGAAGAAGAGGAAGCGATGTAGAGTCGTGATGATAATATGCCATGCAGTGCGATGCAGAAATGCGCGTCATCTCGAGGTTGCAGGGATGCAAAGCACGGACCAGCGAACGAGTCCGAAGCGCTAAGTTTATCCAATGCTCACTCCACCAGTCACTATTCTTCCACACGACTATCCCGCTTGACGATCGCATCACAGATTCCCGAAGCAGTCTCGATATCAGAAGTCAATCGCTTCTTCCGCCATTATGAGTAACTTCGGGGGCGCCGGACTTGGACAAAAGGTTATCAGGCCAAATCCGTAAGTTCTTTCCTCATTGTGCCCGTCGCATTGTGACACTAGAGTGACCCAGTGGTCATGCCTGTCTCTTTCCCTGTTATCATGAGATTTTTTTAACAATTCGTACGCTTCAGGCCAGAGCGCGGCTCATTCCCTCTCGACCACGACGGTACGCTTTCCCACTCTCAACCTTCATATCCGCATTACATTGACCCTACTTACATACATCGGCCCTGATCCTTCACGCCTATCAAAATATACAATTTACTGACGCCACATCCTAGGAGAATGCAAACAAATCATGTTGTCATACCTCCGATGCATTAAATCCCACCGTGGGAGCAACGACCCAGAATGCCGCAAGCTCTCCAAGTCATACCTATCCTGCCGTATGGATCGGTACGTACACCGTACTTTCCTTCCATCGCTCTGCCACAAACATCATGATGCCTATCCTCCCTCCTTGTTAGACTACATTGCGAGGGGTGGAGAAGAAGGAAGTATCGGCATACCGACCTGTCAAACACAACACCTGAGAAGGTGGAGGAGGAGAGGAGGAGACGCACGTCTTGGGTCCACAGATCTGTCGAGATCCGCAGGCAACCCAGCTGCTTCGCTCAGCAACAGAACCGAGATGGTGTTGTTACGACATACTCATTTCCACATCCTTCCACCATATCACCTCGGTACCTCCGAACAGGGCTGCAGCGCATACCTATTTTGATTCTGTCTAGAGAAAAATGTGCAGTGAGCATATCGCTGACTGCTTTTGTGTCTATAGGAATTTGATGGCTCCCGACTCGTTCAGGAACCTCGGCTTCGGTGACGACAGTGATGGTCCCGGCTCGAATACTACCACTGCAACCGCGTCCCAAACATCGCAAAAGTAGATCTCGCGGAGCAAAAGAGGCCGGGTTTCGTTGGAATGGAGACGGTCGCAGTCTTATGGTCAGCAGTTCGGCAGCATCCGAGAAACCGGATACGCGGTCGACGTCACAACTACAGTCTCCACTCTTCCTCGTCCTCTTTCGCGCCTCAACGTGTCAGTCGTCGCAGCCGAGCCCCGCAAGAACTGCCCATGCGCGCCCTGCAGCGAGACCGTAGATTTGACAGGTGCCATTGAGAAGGACGCCCTACGTCCCGCTCGCCGGCGCATGCAATGAGACATGGGGCTGGACGGTGTTTTGGAATGGACGAGGCTGATATCTTTACGATAGTAAGGGATGAACACATGCAAGAGTGCGGAGTGGAACGAGACATGCAGATGACAGCTTAGCAAATGCTGTAGACACCGGAAATCATGGCGCTATCCACAGGCGCGGCAACAGATGATGTGGAAGACAGGGCAGTGCAGCTAGCACGACAGCTCCTCTGTAGAACTCAACAGACTGGTGGTACGAATACATTTCTTTTACCGCTACCGGACTCTCATGATCCTTCTCTCCGCATCGATCGCTTGCTCCTGTTATCCTGTTGTAGCGACTATTCCCCCATCCCCGATCTTCAACCGAGACCTGCAAGTCATCCCCACACAGACCCAGTTGCCCAGATCCGGGGAGCATCTCTGCAGATCGGTGGATGTAACCGTCGTACAGCTGGTTAGCTGACACTGCCGATGCGATGCAATGACTGACTGAACCCCCTTCTTCCCTGCTAATCGTCCGGCTATCGCTTCGTGCACTGAGACTGATGGCGCAATGACCATCTCGCGCACTGCCGAGATTTTTGAAACTGAGACAAAAAGGGTGGTCGCATCTACTAGGCATTTGTGCCGTGACGTGGATGGCATGTGGGCTTTCTACTTTCCAGTTTCCTGGGGGCGTGGTAGACCGGGAGGGGCTTTGGGTTCGTGCGAGACATGGAGTAAGTGTCGCAATGGAGAGAAAGAGAGAGAGAAGCATTGATGTTTAACCTAAGACCTGGGTACAGCTCGTCCGCGTGCATACCGTCATCGCTACGAAGCTTTTCATCGTACAAACCAACATTGAGGCCGCGAATGTTACTGGCATAATAGACACATACTATCATATCATACACGTCGCTCTCAGCTATCATCCATGGGCCATCAATATCAGCGTGCGTAAGCACGTTACACGACAGATGTCAGTACCAATCCCAACGGCCCCTCCTCACTAGCTTTCTTCCTCGCAACATATGTCACAACCGAGACATCTCAACCCCGATCGTGCGCGTCTTCTTCTTTTCCTCCTCATCTCCCCCGCCTCCCCGCCCGTTGAAGCACTGCTACACGACATTACCCACTAGGCTGCCAAGTCGACTGTACTGTATCGTGTGTAGCGGTATTGCAACGAGGGGAACCCTGAACCCTGAGCGACGGCTTTTGCTTCTCCTTTGGAGGAACCCTAGTCTTATCTAGCGTTCAGTCTTCTTTGCGTATACGGCTACCTGCATATTCACGCACGTCTACGGTTGATTGGCGAACAGTGCTTTGTCAGTGGGCTTAGAGACCCCCTTTTTTTTTCCCCAGACCGATCGTGGCGAGTTGGTGGGAAGAAAATGTTGGTTGAGCGATGTGCCGGCAGGAAAGCGCAGGTATGCGTTGGGGGGATTGTATATGTGATATAGCATTCACGGTATAGCAGGGAATCCGTTCGTGATTGAATATGATAATCCGATTGGTTGGAAATTGTAGCTAGGGTGTTTACAAGTTTAGGTCGTCTTTTCTCTTCTTCCGTTGTTTTGTTTTCTCTTGATAAGCAAGACGAATCGGGTGAAGGCTTTGAACGGTTGTGGATAGGTGGTTGTAGTGGTAGTGGTGGTGGTGGTGGTGTTTCCAACTCCTATACGCTTCAGGCAGCAGGTCTAGTAATGCGCGCAATGCGCAATCAAATCCCAAAGTTGATCCCAACCCAACCATCCCCTTTAGTTATTCCTTCTTCCACTTCACTTGCATACACTACACTACGGGTATACCACTACTATGCATTTCCCATTTCCCATGTTCCATCCTCCACCATTCACGATTAACCCCACCACCCGAAACAACCAAACACCCGGTCTCACCACAGGGCATTGCTTCGGAAAGTTGCTCGGATGTGCGTAGATCCATGATGAAGTTGCTTTTCCCTCCCCTCCACCGTCAACCGTTCCGTTGCAAGCCGTTGAGACGGCGCAATATGTGGGTGACTACCTTTTGCTTATTCTGACACTGTGGTTATACGAGATCTAGCCCTAGTATTCATAGTGCATGTGGCGTTGACGCCGCGACAAAGAAGGCGGAGTAGTTGGAGTAGCACAATTTGGGCTTCTATGGGGAATGAGAGATGGGCGATAGCGATGGCAATTCGCCCCTATCGGGATGTATGAGCGTTGCGGGGCTTGATACGGGAGGGGTGTGGTGGGTATGCAGAGTCCCGAATTGGTATTTCGTTGAGCCGCAACAAAGCCCTCCGCCCTCGCGCAGGCAAGCAAGAGTTTCTCAAACAGGTCACTGGGCGAGAGGAGGAGCTTGTAGTGGCTGAAGCCTGGCAAAACGCAGCTCGCCCATATCACATCACTGAGAAGGTAACAAAGGCAGCATTATTCATGTAAGATAAAATTGAAGCCGGAACCAACCGGCCCATACCAGAGTCCATAAAACAGCCCAAGAAACGCAGAGTAACAAAAAAGTCCCACAGGCCCCATCGTCTCCATAGCAAGCGTTATCCGAACGTCTGCATCTCTATCATTCTCTCTCTTCCAGTAACATGAGTGTCGACACCATACAACGCCGACAATCCGAAAACGCGCCGACCATGCTAACGGTGTGCCTCCCGTAATCAAAACCGTAATTAATAATAAGAAAGGAAAAAAAAACAAGCGTGGTGATGCGCACAACTGTAGATAAACAACCGTGACGCACCACTTGCATGCGAAATGAGATAAGACTAAACGAAGAAGTAAGCGAGTCGCAGAGCTGGCAGAAGGTGTGGCCACAGCATTGTGACAGATGAGACCGCCATGTACAGAGTGAGCGCCGGATGCCGAAGCGACGAAGGCCTTCGTGCTCCGGGTGGTAGGCTAAGCTCGGATGATGATGATGAGCGGAAGCCGGGGTGATGATGTGCCATGGAGGGGTAAAACATGTTATGCAACGAGATGGGAAGTGCTTGATGCAAGCGAAAGCTTCGTCCGTCCTTGGCCAGCGAGGACGGTACGCGTAGAGCAGGCGCAAGGGCGATGCTATGCCGGGGAATCGTCGACCGATCGGAGGGTGCCTTTAGCCTCATAGCAGCAGCTACAGCGCATGCATCAAGCAGGATGCAGGAACGGGTGCGGGGTATCGCGGGGTATCATAGTGAAAGAATCGACAAAGAGATATGAGACGGGAAGAACAGCAACGTCTAGTAGGCTTCGGATCAGCCCATGTCCATGCCGTACTCATCCTCTTCTTTCAGACTAGTCCAGTACTGTGGCTGGTTCGATCCGGAACCGCTACCAGTACTCTGCATGCCTGGACTAAGGCTCTGTGGAGACACGCCGCTAAGAGGCTCACCAGCCAAGTTGGTGTGCTTGGGTACTCGGAGTCCGGAACCTGGGCCCCGCGAGTACCGGAAGGTGCCAGAGCCGTTCTTCTCGAGAGCCTCGAGGATCTCAGTCTTCATGCGCTTCTCGTCTTCAGTCTGTTCGGTGACCCACTCTTCGCCAGTGGCTTGTTGGAGTCGTGCAGCTAGCTCGTCACACTCCTGGATCTTCTTGGACAGCATCCACATGAGATCGCGGGTCCAGCTGACGGCACCGTTGAGAATGTCTCCTTTGTTTGGCCCCTTGTCCTTTTCTTCAATCGGCAGGCCTTGTGTAATGTTACCAGCAGCCCGCCTTCCATTGCCGCCAGCGAGAAGTGACGTTGCCTGTGGAGGCGACATGCCACTAGCTCCCATGGTAGGTGACAGGGGTCCATTGTTGTTGATGTGCTTGCGGATCTTCTCGTCCTCGAGACGGTGCTGAGGTACAAGACGGGACAAGTCGTGAATGCGCTCGTTGATGTTGTCCCGTCGTCGGCGCTCGACTAGGTTGTGAGACTCTCGACGCCGGCGCTTCTTGGCATCCGCGTTCTGGCCAATGTCGACCTTGGCAGGTAGTGAGTTGTGCTTGCCAGAGTGCAAGACATCGGTGATTTGTTGGTGGTGCAGACCACCAGTATGAGGCGACGCCGTTGGCGAGTCGATCCATGAATGCGCACTTCCAGGAGTGCCGTCCCACTGGCCAGATACACTCTTCTGATGGCGATGCATGTTGGTCATGATTGGCTGAGTGAAGTTGCCCGAGTCTGGAGTGCCGAGGTGGAGACCGGCCATGGCAGGGGTCTTGGGCGACATGGGAGCACGGCTGTCGCTACCAGTCCGGCTCATGGTGATGCGTTGGCGCATGGATCCACTGGGCATGCTGCCAGGGAAGTTCATTCTTTGTGGTACCGATTGGTACTGGTTGAAGTCAAAGTTTCCAGGATGGTTGAAGGGGCTGTGAATGGGCAGGTCGTCTGGCGTGTTGGAATAGACCTGGTTCATGCTTGGGTTGTTTGTGTGACTATGGTAGTAGTCTTGCTGGCCAACTTGCTCTTGGGCGAAGTTGTTGAAGCGCGGCTGCTGCTCGAAAGTGCCCAGAGATTCAGCAAGCTCGTCATCGGCGATACCTGCTCCACCCTGCATGTAGCTGTTGGTGCCGAAGTGGCCGCCCATCATGCTTCCGCTCATGTTGAGCTCGGAAGGATTGATGCCGTTTGCGTTCTCATGCCCGGAGAACTGAGCGTTGGCGTATTGGTGGTTCATGTCGAGGCCGTTGTGCGCCAAGAAGCGGTTGTTGAAAGACATTTCGTCAACCTCTTCTTTGATGTATGGTTGAGGTGATCCTGTGCCAGTCATGTTGAAGATATCAGCGTCTAGCACGTCGTCAGAGGGAGAGTCGTAGCCAAGGTCCAGCCTCGCAATCGGCTTCTGGGGAGAGTAGGAAGAGGGAGGAGTGAAGAGAGCGTCCGCTTGAGGGACAGTCAGTATTGTCTCGTAGTACATGATGAAAATTGACGTTTGAAATGACGGAACAGGAAGTGCGGGTGAGGGAGATGATATAGGAGATATGGCTGTTCTCGGCAGATGTTCCCATGGCGGTACAGAGTGGGAAACGTCACAAAGGCGTACTTACTAGGCTTTGGCATTACTGTGGGTTGCAGTATTCCAGGAATGTGGATGTGTGAGGCCTAGGGCCGGTGCTGGTGCCGAGTGTGGGATCTGAAACGATCTGTCGTCGGCCCAAGCAAGTGACTAGGAAACACGCTCGTAGGCTTGCAGGATGATTGCAGCACGAGGCGGTCTGTGTCGCTATAAGGATCCTGGCAGATGCTTGCTATCTGATGTGCACAAGGACAGTGCGAGCAAGCTAAGAGTCCTCTCTAGCAACGCCTGATAGTCGCGAGCAAGCCTTTCTGATCTGGGTCAGACGAGACTAGTGTTTGTCTGCGCAGGAGACGTTAGTCCATATGCAAGAGTCGTCGTTCTAGGAGATGTCGCTCACCGGTCTGGGACCCGCTGCGGCTATGAGGGGTAGTGTATTATGGGAGTGAGAGGGTCGTGGCTGTGGTCCTGGATCGAACTAAGAGAACATGTCAGCACACAGTCCAACAATCTGAAGTGTTGGGCGGTTGATGGGCTGGGTGCATGAGTGTGGCGCACAAGTAGGTAACCAGCGAGGCGAGCGACGGTGGACGACAGCCGTGCTGCAGCCCGGCACTGTGGGGGGTGGTGGTGGTGGTACAGAGGACAGAAGCAGCGAAACAGTCACACAGGGCCGCGGTATGGTTGGGCCTGGTGTTGAAAATGCGGGCTGAAGCGAGGGGTAGTGGTGGTGGTGGTGGTGTTGGTGGTCGAAGGGTAGTGGTAGTCAAGGAAAGAACACCCGGGAGTTGACTCACCTCACAACTGAAAGAAGGTGCAATGGGAATCGTACCTGCAACACTCGGTCTCTCGGACTTTGGAGAGATGGAGTGGGGTTGTTCGAACGGCTAGCTGCTGCGGTTGGAGAGCAGCAAACTTGGTTGTCGAAGGTGGTGCTAGTGGTGGTATTGATGGAGCAGCGTGGGGTGGGACAGAGAGAGGGTTTGTCTTGTTTGTCGTCGAGGGGCGGGGAGGGTGAGAGTCGGGTTTCCTTTGTGCGACGGGTGTGGGTGTGGTGGTGAGTAAGATGGAGATGCAGCTTTGGTTTTTAACAACAAAGATGCAGTTGTATCAGTTACCGGAGGTGGGATATGGAGATGGATGTCGGGGTATATGGCGGGGAGGGCGCAAGGGTGGGATGTGCCTGGGAGCCGTGGACCAGGAAGCGTGGCAGGCGGCCTGTTGTGCTTGTAGTATGCGCGTCTGTATGCGGCACACGCTGAGGATATTCCGCTGGCTGCAGCGGCTCTCTCTCTCTCTTCAGAGCGACGACGGGGCAGCTGAAGCGAGGGCGTCGGTGTAGAAGGGCCCTAAGCCGGAAGGCGGTCAGAGAGATGGTGGTTGCTAGTGCGGCCGCCAAGCAGCTATCGACAATGGCGAATCAGCCTGTTTGACGCGGATCGCAGGCCAGCGAGGGGCGGCCAAACGGCAGAAGCAAGTCGCGCCTAGCGATGCAGTGGGCGGTGCAGTGGGTGATGCAATGGGCGATGTGGTGCGCGGAGGGACAAGATGGGATGACGTGCTGCCGAGTACAGAGAGGATGATGATGTTGACGATGGCGGCGGCGATGAAGGAAGCTCGGCCCGCCGTGGTCGGCAGATATATTGTATGGACAACTCCACCGGTCTGGACAAGGTATGCAGACTGGCAGCATGCAGTGGGCGCGACGATTGGGCTGTTGGGTACGAGGGGAATTATTGGACGCGGCACGGCAGCATAATATACACTCGACTTCTCCCTGGCGGCTCTTTGCCATCTCCCACCCGCCCACCATGCGCGCAGGGTGTGGCCTCTTTTGGTCACGACGGAGTCTTCATGTCTCAGTTACCCGGTTTTGGGGAGAAGCTGGACGAGGGCGCGCAATGTGACTCACCAAGGGACAGTCGGGCTCGCGATGAAGCGTCATGCATTCTGGACGTCCAGGGAAGGCGGGCTTGGCCGAGCTGTCCGGGTGTGTGTGGTTGCTGCGCGTTCTCGATGGATCCAACGTGGTTAGCCTCTGTAGTCCTGCTAGGTGTGCTGGTGTCGCTGCGGGAGCCGATCCAGCGCTAGTTCGCTAGAGGACCGAGAGGACGCTAATCGACTACCTTCACCCTCCATCACTCAACTGCGTGTATACGACCGACCAGCCCAACCACCGACCAGCCCGGAGAGTTCCTTGCTGCTCTGCGCCCGCTCCAGCCAATCGCTGCCGCCACGGTCCTCCCCCCCCGGTCCATCGCACCGACCGCATCCTCCGCGGCCTCGTCACAAGCCTCGCCCATCCGTCGTCCTATCTGAGACGCTTGTCTGACGTCTGCCTTCTACACAGCAGGCAGATCATCTGCACGAAATCCTCCGGTCCGTTCTCGCAGTAGTCCCAGTTGCACCGAATTGAACAAACCGCTGCTGTGGACCGTCACCGTGCCCGCCCACGACGCACCCCAAGCCACACCCACCCACACACACACACACCACACACTGCAGTGGGGACCAGGCAGCTAGATACAAGCACCAGCAAGGGTAGCCAGGCAGCTAGAGAGAATACCAGGCAAGGGTCTGCGGCAGCTACCTAATACTCCCTCGCAGCACTGCTACCAAGGCCCGCCTATCTCTGTGTCGCCTGCTGCGGCTTCAACAAGCTTCGACGCGACGACCTCACTACCTCCCTTACTGACACCTGCGCATCCATACCGAACCCGCTAGTAGCCCATCATGGCCTCCGCTTCCTTCCGCGACTCGATGAACTCGCTCGGCTGGAGCAGGAGAGAGGCAGACGCGCCCGTCAACACCGCGCCGCCCTCCTTCCTGGGCCGCATACAGAACCTGAATCCCTTCGGCGAGGGCGGCTATGTCAGACTGCCCATAACAGAAACGAACCCGGGCGCCCCTCTCCCTGCTCCTTCCCGGCGCGAAGAGGAAGAGGGGTGGTTTGCGCGTAAGTCTACGTCTTCCATTGCTTCCTGTGGCAAAACACGTCCACTTTCCATGTCCACTTTCCACGTCCACCTTCCTTACGCGCCTCGTTCGCTCCTCATGTCCCCACTCTACTTTACGATATACCCTACAAGCCCCGCTGCATGCCCCTTGCACACTACACGTTCTCCAAGCGGTGGCGCGTGATGTCATCAGACGACGATGCTCCGAGACTAGTTTCACCGCACAGCCATAGTTCTTTGTCGTCCTTCCATGCTCATCATATGGCATTCTTGAAATGAGCATCCGCTTAGTTGTGGAGAATATCCATAATTCCACCCATGAACGTGTCATCTGCCCTGCGAACCAAACCCGGCCGCGCAACAACCGGCAGTGTGACAACAAGGGAGTTCCTGCGTTACCACCTTCGCATGCAGGACCATCGCATTTCACACTGCCTCACACCGCACCTTACCTCGACTCATGTTCATGACGCTAACCAATGCCTGCAGTGAGTCGGTGGGACCGGCTGCTCGTGTTTGGTGGGCTGCTGCTCGCTGCCTTGGCCATGTTTGCTACTTGTATTGGCCTGATGTTTACGCCTGTCTTTTTGCTCAGGCCGCGCAAGTTTGCCATTTTGTAAGTCCTCAGCTCTCGTATTGTCTCTGTTGCCTCCTATCCAGTCAAAGGACGCCCTGCATGCAGCCTTTTGGCCAGTGGCGAGATCATACAAGGCGGATAGGCAATGCCACCTACCGTATGCGTCCTTCAGCACGGCTATGCGAACTCATGCAATCTGCAATGCCTTCAAGGATCGCATGTTTCCGCTCACCAACTGCGGACGTCAGCCTTGACGAATGGAGTCGTTTGACTCTCTAGCCACTGTAAGATCGGCACTGGACCCTCTATAGCGATCATGCGGGTCAAGGTTCGGCGCGCTGCAGGGTACAGACAGCCTTCACGTCTAGTCCAGACTCCACCTCTGCCAAGTAGTATGCACATCACCTGAAGAACGTTAGCGCTAATAACCATGGCCTGATTGCAGATGGTCCATGGGAAGTGTCCTCTTTTTGGCAGCTTGGGGTGTCCTTATGGGCCCTATCCAATACTGTAAGCAAGCCTAATTCCAAAGCCAACCACCACTACCACCACCACCATCACCGTTGCTGACAATCCTACCAAGTCCAGCACCTCAGTTCTGGTCCGAGGCTTCCGTTCACGGCTGCTTATTTTGGGAGCATTGCTCTCACATTGTTCTTTTCCCTAGGCGTAAGTTCAGGTTCTTACCCCAGTACATATAATCCCTGCGCACATGTCAACCCTTGTTTTTGTCATGGCTGCTCGAAAACGACCCTTCACCTGCCCCCCCACGCCAGTCTTTATCGACCATCGTCTTAGCTCGTGTTTACTGACACTGTCCGCGTGATTAGCTCCACAGCACCGTCCTTACCTTCGTTGCGGCCATTGCCCAACTAGTATGCCTATTGTGGTACATCGTCTCGTATTTCCCAATGGGCTCGACGGGTCTACGGTTTGCTGCACGCTTTGGCGGCAACCGTGTGGCTGCTTGGATGAACGACTGAGTTTCTTCTTCTGCGCATTACGAATGCTACGCTGGGTATTGTGGCTATGCAACACCGTACATACAAATAGGCCGACGCAATGCAACGCGCGTCTGGAATACCATCGACTTGTCGGACATGTCTGCCAGAGCAGTTTATTGCCTCTCTCCAAACCAAAGCAAAAGAGACTCACCTGCCAGGATGCACTCCGATATGCTGGTTCCAAGCCCATCACGCTGCCTAGTCACGCAGGCGTTGCTTCTCCACGCCGCTCCCTCCTGCGCTGTGATTGATCAGTCGGCGAGAGAAGATGTGCCACACCAGATGTCGCGAGCTTCAGAATGGGCACAAACTGGGCATAGACCGAAGCTCTAGCGTTGTCGCTCCAACAGCGTTTCATCGTTGCATACACTAACCTATCGCCACATTTGTATTTCCAAGCCCGACTTTCCGACTGTATTCTCGACTCCCCATCCTGCTTGGACATGCATGTAGCAAGTATATTGAACAGGTTCGGCGACTGACTGACTGACTGACTGACTGACTGACTGACTGACTGACTGACTGACTGACTGACTGACTTGACTTGATTCAACCTGACTGAAGGTTGTCGTGTCTCACAGGCGTAGCCTACCATGGCGCGGTAATTCAGCCACTCGGATGTAAATGTTGATCATGCTCTACCTTGTGGCGAGTTGACCACAGCCTTATCTTACAAGGAAAGTGCATTGAGAATCCGACTGGTTCTCACTGAAACGTTCGTACGATGCGACACATCCGACCGGTCGATCAGCGCAGGGTCAAGATCAGCAAACTCTACACATGTCAAAAGGACCGGCGCATTCTCGGAAAAGGGGACCCTGCCTTTCTTGATGGATTACTGATCGGCACTGCGCCTCCAAGGGAAAACGACGCTGCGAATGGCTCCGACACCATGTTGCGCGTACCCAAGCAACTAGTTACGCAAAGTTGCATCGCGCAATGATATGATGGAGAGGATTATAGTGTGGGTAGCGGGGCTAGGATTTAGGTTTGGCCTGGCGTTTGCGTAGTTGACATGTCGTTCTGTCGGGTGATTGCATAGATTGCGTGCAAACCTCTAATCGCGTATCGCGCGAACGACAATAAAAGGACCAAGCACAACCACGCATCGTGTACATGGTCCGAAGAAGCAGCAAGGGATATCCAAGCCCTGGGAGCGAGAAAGGAACTAGAGCGTGGGCAGGTTTAACGAAAGGGGGGGGGCCATGAGGTGGTCTAGGTTGATCCATGGATGCGATGAGCAAAGGCCGCGTGATCTACATTGGCAAGAGAAATCTACTGTACACCCGAGTCTTGGGCACGGAGTGGGCGTGGGCAATATGGTATTATCGCGATGGGGCAGTTGTAGTGGTGTAGTTGGGAGGACAGGGATAAGGGGGGGGGGGGGCGGGGAATGGATAGATACCCCGCATCGCGTCACAACAGTGCGTGCGCATGGGCGCTTACGGCACACGCCACACGAACGTGCGACGGGGTGCGAAAGCAGGTTGCAGGGTCGCAGATACGGTGGCCGCTGGGCGCATCCATACCTGCTGCTTTCCACATGCGGAAGCAAACAGTCTGGTTCGATCCCAAGACTAGGTGCTAGTGTGAGGCAGGCGTCTTCCCAGTGAGACGAGGCGGTCAGAGAGAGGGCGTGAGAGAGAGAGATGGAGAAAGGGAAAGAGAGAAAGCAAGGAAATGATCTGTATGTGTTCTGGACGTGTTGCTATTGGGTGGGGAACGCGGTTCCGTATCTTACTAGTACCTCGATCACGCTAATTTGGTCTCGGAGGGTGGGTTAGCATTTGGAAGACTGCAAAGGAAGAAGCAGCAAGTTTGGTTCACAATCAATGAGCGGTCAGTAAAGTGCCATTATGACGACATGATGGAATTCCAAGGCGACTACGGGCATGATGGTTGGAAAGTGATAGCATGAGGGGGAGGGGGTTTTTCCGAAAGGGTAAAGTAGACATCGGTATTCGATGCCGAAGGAGGTGTGCCGGCTCGGGTAATGCTTGGTGTTGTTGATTTCATCTTTTTTGGTTCTCGATTTCGATCATGTGTGAGGAGTTTGGTGGGTGGGTGGGTTGGGTGGTCATTCGGGCCTTTTGTGGCGCAGATGGGTTTGGTATTGGTGAGGCGAGAGGAGAGGAGGTGTAATGTGGCTTTGGCGAGACGGGCACGGCATTTCATGGACGCGTAGAGGACGTGATGGTAGCGGTGTTGGACGCGTCGTCGTCTCGCTGTTACAAGCCTCGTTTCGCCTCACGACGGTAAGAAGACTACATATTACTGGACCGGATTCATCAAGCGTTCCGTCTCTCGACCTGGTTCTATATCGAGCAGCTGCTGATAGTCGGATGATCTACGCAATCTTGACGCTGTCGATATCTGGATTGTACGTGGTGCGTGGCTGTCGCTCAACTATACACTGCCACTTTTGACAATCGCTAGTAGTTGCTTTTTCCGGCAAAACTTGACGATATCAATATCTGGATTGAACCGTACGCACTGTCCGCGGACCTCGCCGGCTACAAGCTCAGCTGCTTCTGTGGCACGCAATCTCACGTCATCTCGTTTGACCATCAACATACGCAAGCGATGGACTGAAGCGAGAGATTAGATGTGTGCTACGATGGGTAAGGTTGGAAGTTTCAGCTCTGGGGCACTCTTGCCGCGTCGCATTTAGGCGAGGTCCGCTTGCGACACCAATGAGTCCTAGGAAGTGTAGAGCTGAAGAGGATTTATCGTGGCGTTGACGTTTCTGGAACTGGATTTCTGAAGTTGGAATAAACGGGATGGATGGAAGGGAAAGGATGAGGGTATGTTGAGGGTGTGCTGGTGGTCAGATGCGGAAGATGCGGAAGGGAATGCGACGACGGGAGATTGTGACTACGGGGAAGCACGTTATTTACGAGCATTCCTCTACACCCAACAGTACTCCGAGGCATTTGCTGTGTTGCTGTCGCGCAGCAACTTGAATTAGGAGTCAGTATAAACCTCGAACAAAGCCGACACATCCACCTCCCACGTGCTGACTGTTCCCTTGGCAGGTGCTTCTCAGGCAAGGCTGCTGCTCCACTGGGCCGTGCCATGGTAGCAGCGAATCGGGGTTGCATCAAGTCCGCTCTCTCCCGACGTCGCAGGCCCGTGGAGCTACCCCTCCTCGACCCTCATCGGCAGTTGCGCGTCTTCGCTCCCAAGCCAGCCTCATCGCCGCGCACAGCCAGTAAGATTTGCAAGGAGGGGAACTTGGTGACCGGATATTCCTTCATGCACAATGCAGCTTCCTGTGAGATTGTGGGGTCGACAAGTGTGGGGTCGTTGTGAAGACGATGCATTTCTTTTGACGTCGGACTCTCTGGCCTACCAGACTCTCTCTCTAACATAATCTATACTGTCGCAGAGAAGACGTCCGAGTCTAATCGCCCGGTCGAATCTAGTAGTCTCACACCGGTCTTGTACAGCACCTAGACTGAACGGTCACGAATACAGCGTCCATCATGCCCGAACCACTCAAAGATCCAAAGGAGTACCAGAATATCTTCCACTGGGCAGAGACACAGAAAGATGGGGCTATACCTTCATTCGGCACCAGGAAGAACGATCCATATGAGGTGAGCTGACACGTCGCCATTTCCAGGTCCGCTGCTAACACTTATCCTCTAGTATCAATCCGGGTTCGGGAACAGCTTCGAATCAGAAGCAGTGCCAGGTAAGGACCGCGAACATCCGAGTTTTGCGACGAGGGATTGACTAATGTCTTCCAGGAACTATCCCAAAGGGCCAGAACAACCCCAGAAGTGTCAGATTCGGACTATATGCTGAGCAGATGACCGGTTCTTCTTTTGTCGCCCCAAGGCACCTGAACAAGAAGGTTATTAGTCCGATTGAAGAAGCGTTGATTGATGCTGACGACTTGACTAGGCCTACCTATACCGGGCACGCCCGGCTGTCGCGCATCAAGGATTTGTAAGAAACCTCTTCCTAGACTTCGGCTATGGCCCTTGACCGATGTTGCCGCCCTGCGAGATCCATCTCACGTCATCCATGCTTAACTCCGGGCATGCCGTGCAATGGCGAAACCTGGGTCGCATGTTCAGATTGATAGGGCGGCCGAACAGTACGGTAGTCACTTGTTCTATTTGCTGACAAAAGCTCTAGACGGATCTCCCCGACAACGAAGACACCGAGTCAAACTTCCTTCCCGTGAACAAGCACGTTCATGTCTCGCCTACACAGCTTGCGTGGCTTCCGTTCGATACTCCCACAGATGGCGACGTGGACTTTGCCTCGGGCCTTAAGAGTATCGCTGGCTCTGGTGATCCAACACTTCGTGAGGGCTTAGCTGTCCACACGTATCTGTGCAATGCCAGCATGAACAGGAGAGCGATGGTGAATTCGGATGGTGATTTCCTAATCGTACCTCAGCAAGGAGCACTGGACATCTTGACTGAGTTTGGGCCCATGTATGTGCAGCCAGGCGAGATCTGCGTGATTCAGCGGGGACAGCGATTCAGAGTCAAGGTTGAGGGACCCACACGCGGTTACATTCTGGGTCAGTTATTTGGCCTACTGAAAACGATGTGGTCAAAAGCTGATTGATGCAGAAATTTGGGGTTCGCAGTTCCAACTCCCCGAACTTGGTCCGCTCGGTGCAAACGGACTTGCCAATGCTCGAGACTTCCTGCACCCAATCGCAAAATACGAGATCGAACAAGCGTCATGGGAGATTGTGTACAAACTAGCCGGCAAGTTTTTCGTCAGCAAGCAGGAACATTCGCCATTTGATGTTGTTGCATGGCACGGAAACTATGTGCCGTACAAGTACGATCTGACCAAGTTCGTCAACGTGGGTTCCATCTCTGTGGATCACATTGATCCGTCTATTTTCTGCGTCATTACCGCACCTTCTCGCGACCCGGCTGCGCCACTTGCAGATTTCTTAATCTTTAGCCCACGCTGGGATGTGGCATCACATAGTATGTGCTAGAGGTTCTGCGTGTGCTGTAGATACTGACTAGATTATAGCCTACCGACCGCCATACTACCACCGCAACGGCGCCTCTGAACTCATGGGTTTGATTTACGGCGAGTACGCGGGACGCTCGGATGAGTTCAAACCTGGAGGCATCAGCTTTGAGTGCGGGTTTGTCCCCCACGGTGTCGCCTACGAAGAGTTCAAAGCGGCCAGCGCAGCACCGCCTCCCGAGATGCAGATCTCCAAGGGTGCCATTGCATTTATGATGGAGAGCTCGAGGATGTTTACTATTACCGACTGGGCGTGGAACAGCAAGAAGAAACATGAGCATAACCCGAAGATGTGGGATAACCTGGTAGACAACTTCTCGAAGCACAAGGATGAGGTTGAGAAGATATTGGCGGAGGGCGTGAAGAAGCTGTAATTATGCAATTGACAAGATCAGGTGCTAGAAAGTCGAGAATGCTACGTGGTGACAGATTTCTCAGATTCTTGAAACGTCTTCGCAGTGTGTAATAAATGACGGAAATCATCTATATGTTGTTGATGCGATGTGATGGACGATGTTACTTCTCAAAGGGGTTAGCTTCGACCCCGCGCCGCGGAAGTCAGCCCCTGCCACAGCCACAGGTGATCTCATCGCGAATGGACCCAACATTTGTAGAAATGACACTAAATTGACCTCAACGCGACTGCGCCTTTACCTACGCCCTTTCAACGTTTGTTCTTGCAGCCTGAGCCTGGTACGAAACGCCCTCGTCTCGATTCGATGTTGACTCATCGCTACTGCGCATTCTGTCTTGTCTTTCCATTTGCTGCCTGACCGAATGATCGCTCTTAAAACATTGTCCCCGCTTGCACACCTTTGCATCCCACCACGCACCACTTTTCGCTTACCTTTACCCTTTCTCCAGATATCCAGTCCACTGCGAAACTTCACTCGGGCCTCACCTACGTTACTACGAACTTTCCGCTCGACCGCGATCATGGCGCACCGCGATCATGCACCGTATGCGCCCCAAGATCCCAAAGAGATTACAGAGCTGGTCCATGCCCTCGAGGCACACCAGGGTAAGAAGGGTAAGGGCGGCTTCTCAGTCAAGAAACACACGTTTTCGCTCCCCAATGGCCGGACCGTCGACTCGTGGAAGATGAACGATTGGGACTATAAGAAAGCAAATCTCCCGACATACGCTCGAGGACTGTTTACATACAAGAACCGCGAAGGCAATTACGAGATTGTCACAAGGGGATACGACAAGTTCTTCAACCACGGCGAGGTGCGAAAGACGGAATGGAAGAACGTAGAGCAACACACTCAGGGTCCGTACGAGCTCAGTGTCAAGGAGAATGGCTGCATCATCTTCGTATCCGGTCTGGATGATGACACACTACTGGTTTGCAGCAAGCACTCGACTGGTCCACGAGGCGACGAGCTCAGCCATGCTCAGGTAGGTGAGCAGTGGGTGGAGCGCCATGTCGCGAGTGTCGGCAGGAAGAAGGAGGATCTTGCCCAGACGCTTCGATCTATGAATGCGACACTTGTGGCCGAGCTATGCGACGACGATTTCGAGGAGCACGTTCTAGCATACACCAAAGACCAGGCTGGTCTCTACATCCACGGTATCAACCTGAACCTGCCCGAATTCGCAACATATCCTGGCCATCTCGTTGACAAGTTCGCGGACGAGTGGGGTATGAAGAAGGTCACATACGTCATGGAGAATGATATCAAAAACGTCAAGAAGTTCTTGGAGAAGGTCGCCGAGACGGGCAATTACGAAGGCCGAGACACAGAAGGCTTCGTCATCCGCTGTCAGGCGCGCGAGTCTGAGGGTGCACCATATGTGGATTGGTTCTTCAAATACAAATTCGAGGAGCCTTACCTCATGTACCGGCAGTGGCGTGAGTGCACCAGGGCTTTGATCGCCGGCAAGCCACCGCGCTACAAGAAGCACGAGGCCATCACTAAGGAGTATCTGGACTTCGCCCGACGGCAGTTCGCCCAGAACAAAGACCTGGCGAAACAATACAATGCGAACCATGGCATCATCAAGATGCGCGACGATTTCCTCAAATTCCGTGGAACAACCGGTGCTGATATCATCAGGCAGGAGATGCAGAACGGACCTGTCGAGAGCAAGAAGGCTGATAGGAACATTGTGCTTGTTCCTATTGCGACAATTGGATGCGGAAAGACGACTCTCGCTCTTGCTCTAGTGAAGCTGTTTGGTTGGGGTCACTTCCAGAATGACAACGTCAAGGCGAAGAAGGGTCGAGGTCAGATCTTTGCCGACACCATCTCTTCATTGCTCGTCACAAACCCTGTTGTCATTGCCGATCGCAACAACCACCAGAAGCGCGAGCGCGATCAGATTATCAACGACATCTCGAGGACCGTACCAGATGCCCGATTTGTGGCACTGCACTATGTTCACGATCGATCCAACTACGACCGCATTCGTCATGCAACGCAGAAGCGCGTGCTCGATCGTGGAGACAACCACCAGACTATTCAAGCGGGCTCCAAAGGCAGGGATGAGATCGTTCAGATCATGGAGGGCTTCATGTATCGCTTCCAGCCAGTCGACCCTTCAGAAAAGCCAGACGATCTGTTCGATCTTGTCATCGACCTTGACCCGACTGTCGACTCGCGTGAGAACCTCGAAACCATCATCGGAAAGATGTTCGAGACATACCCAGCGCTATTCGCTGGCAAAGACATGCCAACCGACCCCGACATGGACGCTGCCATCCAGTGGGCCATGAACGACTACACGCCCGACTTCAAGATGGACCTTTCAAACAATAAGAACGACAAGAGAGGCAACAACCAAGATTCTCAGAATGGCCAACAACGCGGAGCCAACAACAACCAGCAAGCCCAACCTGCAAAGCCAAAGAAAGCACCACGCATGGAGTACTTCTCCGTCAGCCTCGACACCGCCCGCATAAACACCATCCTCGACTCGTTATTCAACGACAAAGACGCAAAAGCCGCACGCATGTACAAGCAACTCAAGCAAACCCGCCGCGTCCAAAAAGAATTCCACGTCACACTTATCCACCGCGCCTCCGCACCCCAAAACCAAGAATACTGGGACAAACTCAGCAAACTACACGAAGCCTCTCAAAAGACAAACTCCTCCGGCGCCTGGGAACCCGAGCTAGGTACATGCGACGTACTGCTTGAGCGAGTAGTATGGGACGACCGCATCATGTGTTTTGTTGTGCGTTTGAACGGGTCTAGTACTCTACAAGTCGATAGCGCAGCTGGCACTACGACGGAGGAGTTGTTGTTTGAGACTGTTAATCCTACGGCGCATGTTACGGTCGGAACGGCGGATCAGAGTATCAAGCCCATGGAGAGTAATGCGTTACTCCAGCGGTGGTTGAACGGTGGGTCTGGGGGCGAGACGGGCATTGGCGAGATCAGTGTCAAAGGCAATCAGATGATCAAGGGGAGCGTGAAGGGCGTTCTGGGACGGATGTAGGCCAATTACTCCACTGGGAAACTTGTTGGACGGGTGCGAGGTAAGGGAGCTGAGGAGAGGAGGATACAGAGCAACGGGATAGTGTTAATCGCTTTGCTTGATGTTTGGTCGAGCCATGCTGAGCGACATACTGATGGTGAGGAGGAGAGAAAAGTGGCTTTCACGATATGGACTTGGACTATGTCGGCGATCACGGCATTACGAAGGACGTGGGTTGAATGGGATAGTGCGAGCATAGATACCTGGCAGATATGAATGAATGAATGAATAAAAAAAAGAAACTACATCTCCATCATAGCTTATCCCTTCTGGGTGCAGTAGTACCGACGAATCATGTCTGTGATGAGAAAGGCAGCAAATGGACTCACAAACGCTTTTCCCCTCTTCGTCCCCCCTTTGGGTATTTGCACAAGCATGGACGGTCCTTGACCGAACAAGATTAAAAAAGGCAAGAACCATGTCACCAGAACCACAAGAGTCGTGTAAAATTTCCAGACAACGCAACGTCCTCGATCAAAAAGTCACATTGTCGACTGACGTACACAGCCAGATGGCCATGTGATCAATACACCGCAGGGAACACACCGGCTCTCCCACCATCAGTGAGCTGCGCAGTCCCATTGACATACGCACCGCCCTTGCCGACCAGGAAAAGCATCAACCCGCTTATATCACCAATACCACCCATCCTCCCCTGCGGAATCTGATTCGTCCCATACACGGGATTCAAGCCGGCCGTCATATCACTAGGATACGGCCCCGGGCAAACGATATTGCTCCTCACTCCCCATTCTGACAAAAACGTCGCCATCATCTTGCCCAGGTGCGCGGCCGCCGCTTTACTAGCATTGTATGCGAGACCAGCGGAAACCCAGCGCATGTAGGACGCGACGGAAGCGACGGTTATAATGTGTGCCATGCGGTCGTCGTCTTGATCAATGCCGTTTTGCGAGACGAGCGAGGTATCGCGGGCGCGCGCGTTGCCGGTTCCTGTTACCTTTCCCGGTGTCCAGCCGCGGCGTGTGTTTGCTGCTTCGAGAAGAGGGAGGAAGGTAGCGGAGACGCCAATGACGGATTGGGTGTTTATTGCCATTGCGCTGGACCAGTCCTCGTAGCCGGCGACCATGGTGTCGGCTAGTTGTTGGATGGACTCGGCTTTGTAGATGTCAGCGCCGTTCTTTGGGCCGATGACGCCTGCATTGTTGATCAAGACGTCGACGTAGCCAATGTCATTTTTTATGGTTTCGGCGGCGGACTTCACGGAGGAGAGGTTGGTCACATCGCAGGGGATGCCGTGCACGGAGCCGGTGCTTTGCGAGTCGCGCGGTGCGTTGGATTGGAGGTCGTTGGCGGCTTTTTGGAGGACATTGGCGCGGCGGCCGAGGAGGTATACGCGTTCAGCGCCATTCTGGTAGAGCGCTGATGCGATGGCAAGACCGAGACCTGGTATGATAAGCTGCTATTGACTATGCTTTGAGCTCGCGCATGTCGAGACGTGAGGGCGCGGGGCTTGGTGGGGTAGCTTCGAAGCTTGAAGGACGTACCACTGCCTCCGCCTGTTATGACTACCACTAGTCCTTTTGCCGAGAAGAGGTCGGTTGGTCTGATTGGCGTTGTTACGTCCATGGTGATGGGGTTGTACGGTACGAACGAGAGAGGCGGATTCCTTGGGAGAGGAGTCTTTCACGGAGCAAACGTCGGACTTTGCTACCCCGACATCTGTCGATACGATTGCGTCACAGACGGAAATAAGCCGCTTTGTAATGGCTCCATGGAAGACTGTGTGCAAAGTCCCATTGCGGTTACGAAGGGTATCATACGAACCTGAAGACCTGACCAACGCCATTCTTTTCTGTAACTGACCTGTTCCCAACTAGCTGATACCCCCAATTATCTTCAAGCCCTGATTCTCTGCGGAGTGCGCCAGGATATAACGACAAGGATGCCAGGCGACGTGTAATGCTGGTGTCGGGACATCAACAGTGTGTACAATCTCTCCGGTGTGGACGTGCGCAATACGGATCTTCTTCTCTTCCTTGTCATCCGAGCCAGCAGTCACGTAGCTGCCGTCGAAGGAAAAGTCTACAGACTTGATGATACCGCCAGTCAATTCCAGCGTCCGTGTGCATATCCATTCTTGTGTATCCCAGAGAGAGATGAGTGCGTCGCCGCCACCAGCAGCCAGGTATTCGCCGCTGGGTGATAGTGATACTGCGTAGCATGCGGACGTATGACCGTTGAGTGTGAGCGTGTCCTCAAAAGACGGGTATTTGAGGACTCTAACGCTGCCGTCGCCGACTGTGGAGTAGAGATGGTTGCCGGACCAGTCGAAGACGCATTGGTTTGTTTGAAGGACTTGTTGGTGTTCGGAGACGATGCTGAGGGTCGATCGGTCGATGGTGACGAGGAGGTTATCCTAGAAGAGGTCAGCAGACGTGAAATACCCATAGCTTTCGTCATGTATGACCTTTCTTCCTGCGACCAGTTCATTGCCATCTGGTGTCCACGCCAGCGTAAATGGACACTCGCCAACCTTGACCTCACCAACACTAGCTTTCGACCGTATATCCCAGAATCTGACCATGCCATCTGAGGTGGAGCTTGCGAGCTCATTCTCGTTAATAGGGTGGAAGGAAACGCGTTCGAGCGAAGCGGTCGTACTGGGCGTGCGCAACTCGGTCGAGTTCTTGGGATTCGTCTTTTCAGGATTCCAGATGCGCAGTGTCCTATCGGCGGCACCTGTGGCGATGAATGTGCCAGATGCATTCCAGGATATCGAGCGGATGTAATGCGAGGTTGATACGGCGTTGGGCCGAGGGCTGTCTTGGTAGACGGACGTTTTGAGCTTTCTGAAGTGTTCGTGGAAGGCGTCCGATTTGATCGAGCGCGCGCGTATTGGAGGTGCCATGTTGGAAATGTAGTGGTTTGCGCGATTAGTGGGCGTTTGGTAGCAATGCGACAGTGACGTTGTGTGGTGTTGGAGCTCAGTCGGAGAAGCTCGAGCTCGAGTACACGGCCCGTGCTTCACCAACCGAAGCTCAGGGTCCTTTACGATGTGGCTCTTGGAGCCGTGACGTATCAGCAGCACATTCTCAGTCGTCACATGGGAAAGAGAGTGAGAGTAGATGTGTATGTAGTTGTTTATGATTTGTATTTCATTTCTCATTATGACATCTCACTCCCACGATTGAGGCTGTCGTCTATTGCTTCTTGCTCTCGGCACCCTCCTTTTGCATGCCCTCACAGCCAACGAGGTTTCCCGCCTTCTCTTCAATGCCACCCATTCCTTGTTGGTTGGGGTCACGGTTTGCTGATGCTGCCTTCATTGCGTCGACGGCCTGTGACTTGTCTTGCGCACCCGACGTCTTCCATGCCTCAGCGCCGGTAACGTTTCCGATGGTCTCCTACGAGCATGTTAGTGTCTGGATGGCGTTGAAGCATCTCCCAAAACAAGGCTTGTCACGTACCTCAGCAGCGCCCTTGACGTATTGGGCGTGGGAAGACACGAGGCCGGGGTTGTTTGGTGCGGCAGACATATTGTAGTGGGTGGTAAGCACAGGCAAGGAGGCTTCTGTAAAGGTATGAAGAGCTGTAGAGGGTTGTTGTTGAACTTGTGCTACTGGAGGTTTGGCCACTATATGGAACAGCGGCTACGTTGACGTCATCGGGAGCACATCACATGGCGACGCGCTCGAGCTCGCGCGTGGGCGATAAGCACTGGGCCCTTCTTCTGCGACAGCTCTAGTTTCAGTCTTGTGCAGACTCTAGCCGTGTCCACTCGAACCGCACGGCTATTGACAATGGCGTCATTGCCTACTATGGTTTGCGTGTTCCCGAGATCGGCTACATTTGCTCGGCATGGAGAATGGCGCAGTTCCGCAAGGTGGCAAGAATGAAGGCCTGAGGCATCTAGTTTCTTCAGGACGTCGACGCGAAGACTAGTATCTATGAGAGACATTGAAGATGGACATGTTTCCGCAGAAGCACCTGCTGCTTCAATCAAGCGCAAACGTACCTCGGTAACTATCTGAACCCATCGTTACTTACAAATCAACGGCATTGCGTGCTCTAGCAGAAGTGGCTTCGATATTGACCAACATATATTCTACCATACCTTGTCATTCACAGGTTGTCGGTTCGATTCTTGAGGCCCAAACACCCAACATGGCACCTCAAGACTACAACAACGGCGTACCAGGCTTGCCATACTTCACCCCAAAACACATCACCAGCCCAGGAACACCAGTTTCTAGCATTAAGCAAAATGGATCAACGCCGACTCTCTTTACACCTCTTACTATTCGCGGAACTACACTGCGCAATCGCATCCTAGTAGCTCCCATGTGCCAGTACAGCACCGCATCCGAGGGACCCACCACAGGCGCATTGACAGATTACCACATCGCAACTCTCGGCCACTACGCCCTCAAAGGCGCTGGTCTAGTCTTTGTAGAAGCAACCGGTGTCCAAGCCAACGGTCGCATATCGCCAAACTGCCCTGGACTATGGAGCGACTCCCAGATTCCTGCGCTACGAAGAGTGTCAGACTTTATTAAAAGCCAAGGAGCCCAGAGTGGTATCCAACTAGCCCATGCAGGAAGGAAGGCCAGTACATGCGCACCCTGGATCGCCGGCGAACAGAAGACACAAGGTGGGAAGCGTAAAGTCAGCGTAAAAGCCGACATCGATGCAGGTGGTTGGCCATCCAACGTCGTCGGACCCATGGGTGGCCAAGAATGGGCGTGGGACGAGAAAGCAGCAGACGATGAGAGTAGCGGGTACTGGGCGCCTCGAGCCTTGAGCGAGAAAGAGATTGGAGAGTTGGTACAGGACTGGGCCGATGCAGCACAAAGAGCAGTTCAAGCCGGTATCGATGTCATTGAAATCCACGCCGCGCATGGCTATCTAATCCATCAATTCCTCTCACCTGTTACAAATCAGCGAACGGACAACTACGGTGGTTCCTTTGAAAACCGCACACGCATTCTCGTTGACATCATCAAAGCTATTCGAGCCGTTATCCCGGACAGCATGCCGTTGTACCTCCGCATCAGCTCCACAGACTGGATGGAAGAAACCGAAAAGGGCAAGAAACTCGGTACCTGGGACGTCGAAAGCTCGATCCGCCTCGCGAAACTGCTTCCAGGTCTGGGTATTGACCTGTTGGATGTGAGCAGTGGGGGTAATCACCCCGAGCAGCGGATCAACATGTTCGATTCAAAGGACTACCAAATCAAGATCGCCGCGCAGATCCGCGCAGCGCTGAAGAAAGAGAATCTCAGTCTCTTTATTGGTGCTGTGGGACTCATCACCGAGGCGGAGCAAGCGAGAGATATCGTTGAGGAAGGTGGTGCGGCTGCGCCTATCTCTAGGATCAGTGACGCGGAACTGGCGAACGAGGCGAAAGCTGCGGTCAAGGTCACCGAGGGTAAGGAGCCACTGGCTGATGTTGTGTTGGTCGCGAGACAGTTTATGCGCGAGCCAGAATGGGTGTTGAGGGTTGCATGGCAGTTGGGACTTGATGTTGCCTGGCCGAATCAGTTTTTGAGGGTGCGCTTTCCTAAACTGTAGGCCGCTACCAGGTACATGCCTATTCGGCTTTGATTCAACCACCCCAGATTCTGCTATCAGTCGCGCGCCCCTAAACACAAGGGGCATGGGTCGCCCAGGAACATTTCCTTTCCCCACGAATCTTGCATTTTACGCAAGCTTTACTTTTCCGGGTATGTCATGCCTCTTTCACGAGCGAAAGTTATACCAAATCAGACATCGTTTCCAGTTTCATCGCGACAGACTTTGATCCTATCTTCCTCAAAGCGGTAACCAGTGAGCTTAAATGGCCAGCATCTGGTGTTGCATCCATGCTTGTATCACGCCTTACAGTACGTTCTGACCAAAGAGTCAGATGTTCTTGCTACACTAGTGGGTATAGCAGATGAAGTTGGACATGCCATGAGTGATGACTTAGTTGCTGGTCTGCGGAAAGCACATTTCATCGAAGAGATGTGCTGGCGACCAATAGGCAGGAGTCCTATGATCCAGAGTACTGGCCTGAACTTTGTGTAATATACCCATTCAGCCTTGACGATTCCAACGCCCCTTTCCACCACGATGATACGGAGATTGACGTTGTACTGCTTGTGCTCTTGCATTTTGATTCTGCCAACGACTCGATGGAATCAGATTTAGAGGGGATCTGCGTAATGCACTCCGGCAGTCAGGCAGACGCCTATGAAAGGGTTGTGTTCTTTGGTATCTCTGGAGAAGCCGCGAAGTCGGTACCGGCAACATACGACGAGGCTTGTGTTCAGACTATTAAGCTTGTATGATGTGTTAGTGGAGATATAGGGAAGCAGGATTTCCCAAGTCTCGATTGCGTTCTTAGGGATGTCACGGAATTATGCTACCGAACTACCGTACCGCGTAGGAGGGATTTCCAGAAGTGATTCCATACGACCTTAGGCTTGAAGGGGCTATCAGGAGTACTTTAGCGGGACTTGGCATCATCCCAATAGCCTTCTAAGCCGTACTCCCAGCGTTGACGGAGTGCAAGCGTTGAAAGAATTCAGTCAGTGGAGGGAGAAGCAAAAATGTCTAGTTCGGCATGTTGTCGTCGCTGTAAAGGAAACAAGTGCGATACACCCAAACACTAGATATAGGCGAGTGCTGTTCTTTGTGCAGCCCTGAGCATAGAATGCGACCAGTAGGAAAAGCTTTGCCTACGTCTTCTCGCGCGCTGATTCCCAATAAGGTGGCACAAGATGGTTTTGTTAGGATGCAACGGAAGATAGGCGTCATACCGACTACGGTGGTTTCTGGCGTTGAGGCATTTGAGGCATTATCTTCCAAACATGCAGGCATCCTATCGCCGCGGATTCCTAGGTCTGTACTCGAAGCATACATATAATGACCATGCTGTCGGAGCAGTATATGCAACTGACTGACATTGATGCGGGGTTGTTGAGGGAGGTTGAATATAGCCAAAAGCACACGGCACGGCCTTTCTTTTATCGGCCACGGGCATACAACGACGCTGGCTTGTATCCGACGAAGCCGGACCGCACTTCCATATATTGCAAGTAATCATGGTAACGTTCCAAGGTTGTTCCGCCCGACTCTTTGCTATGTAGAAGAAGAATGAAAAGTCCAGGATATACGGTATTCTGACTCGTGCAGACGCATTTTGACAATTCGCATGACGAAAGCGGATCCGCCCAGAGTTCTGCGCGGTGCGCTCCGTGATGCATGAACGTGTGGGATTCGTCGCGACATTCGTTGAGGCGCATAAGCGAGTGGCAGCGACAAGGGCGAGGCTCACATGCCAGAGCACTTTGACGCCATCTTGCGTCGTGCAAGTAGGCGGAGGAGCGAAATCAGGCGAGCGACGGCAGACGGGTGAATTGAAGATCAGGATGCGCGGCAGGATGCGGGGATAGAGGCAAACTCAATTGGGAGATGTGAAGCATGCAAGAGGGAAGGATGATTCTTGTTGCGGTGGGTTAGCGGCCGGTGACGTACCGAACTCGGTCTCGATTCACGGTTCTCAGCAGAAAATTTCCCAGTTGCGCGCCCCATGCTTTCCGACAAGCCGCGCCATCCTGGTAACTGACGGCCTTTCACTATCATGTCTGATCTCCGAGGAAGCTTCTTTGATTGTCACCTTTGTCGCGTTGAGGCATTGTTCTATCCGCCTCCAGCTGTGTCTAGCTGCCGGTAGTCCCTTACTGCCCCCCCTGGACCGCGCGCCTTCGTCTTCAGACCCTCTCCACTTGAGCTTCCTCGGGTCTGGAGATGCTTTGTTGGGTTTTGCTTGTTACGTAGAATTGTTCTTAATCAGGCGCCATGCCGTCACGTTTGTTTTCTCGCGACTCGACCAGCGCAGAGCAACAGCTTCCCTTCACCAGTGATAGCGTCAACGAAGCCGACTTCGCCCAGGATCCGTCGCAGGCGGAGCATGGCGGACGGTCCCTCCCACGCCGGATAAGAGGGGGTTCAATCACCTCGGGCGCCCTCTCTGGATCGTACACGCGCAATCCTATACGCTCTTTTGCACATCAAACCTCCCATAGCTTCGCCGGTACCCTTCCCAAGCCGTACCGATGCGCAGCTGCTGACTGCCATTTAGATACCCCACAGTATTCGTCGCAAGGCGTGCGAGAGAGAAGCTCCCAGCTGGCCTCGTACGCCCTCGAAGCCGAAGACTACCAGGACCGGCCGCACCGCCACAGCTTTGCAGACGCCGACACCTTTGCGGGGCGACATGGTGCTGTATTACCGGATAACGACGAGGGACGTGGGTCGATAGACACGGGTCGCTGGACCGACACCATCGAGGAGGATAGCGAGGCCGAAACGCCCGATACCGTTATCGGGCCCCAGCCGGCAGACAAGAGCTTCTTCACCCCCAAGCTGCCAGGAGCGACGTCACAGAGCGTTAAGAGGGTACCGGGGAGCTCAGACGTACCGGGTGTAGTTGTCGAGGATACTGAGCGGACACCGCTGCTGCCCCAAACTAGATTGTCGCGCTCGGACCCGCATCAAAAGAAACCACTCGAGAGCCACTCATGGACGCCACAGTCAAAGTCACGCTTGCCCCGGCGCGTCCAGCAGACTTTCGCTGCTGGCCGGGAACACATTCTGGACGTGAGCCAGTCCCTGACAAACCCCAAGAACTACACCAAGGATGCACTCATCTCCAGCGCCCTTGGCACTGTTCAAATCACATCTGCCGTATTCCTTGGACTCCTTCTTAACCTCTTGGATGCGTTATCCTATGGCTACATTCTGTTCCCGTTGGGTGCGCCCATCTTCAGCAACACCGGTCCGGACGGCATCTCCATCTTTTTCGTGAGCTGTATCGTATCGCAGCTCTGCTATTCCTTGGGGCTTTCCGTTTTCAAGGGTGGCGTTGGGTCTGAGATGATCGAGGTTGTACCCTTCTTCCACAAGATGGCATACTCCATCATGGACCAGATGGAAGGCAAGCCACCAGAGGCCATCATCGCCACTACTATCGTCTCCTACTGCTTGAGCTCCATTCTGACGGGTCTCATATTCCTTGCCTTGGGAGCCTTCAAGCTGGGCAATCTAGTCAGCTTCTTCCCAAGACACATTCTGATTGGCTGTATCGGAGGTGTGGGTTTCTTTCTCGTTGTTACTGGTATTGAGGTTTCCGCCCGTCTTGAGGGTAGTCTCAACTACGATCTTCCCACCCTACACAAGCTGTTCTCCGGCGATACATGGTACCTATGGACGCTGCCTCTGGCACTTGCCGTTACCATCATGGTCCTGCGGCGCCTGTCGAAGAGCCCATTCGTCCTACCCGCTTTCTTCATCACCGTATTTGCTATGTTCTACCTCATCGTCAAGGGTATCTTACACAAGGACCTTGAGCCTGTGCGCAACGCAGGTTGGATCTTTGAGACACCGGAAGCTGGTGTCAAGTTTTACAGATTTTATTCTTACTTCAAATTCGGCAGCATAGATGGAGCGGCCCTTGCTAGCACTATTCCCACCATGTTTGCCCTCTCATTCTTCGGCATTATCCATGTTCCCATCAACGTCCCCGCTCTGGGTGCTGCCGTACGGGAGGACAATCTTGATGTCAACCGAGAGCTGATCGCTCACGGTATCTCTAATACCCTCTCTGGCTGCTTGGGCAGTATTCAGGTGAGATTATCATGATACACTTCCACGACGATCACTAACAGATTCACCAGAACTACCTAGTCTACGCCAACAGCGTGATGTTCGTCGGCAACGGCGGTAACAGCCGACTTGCAGGTATCCTGCTTGCTTGCGCGACCACTGCAGTCTGGGTTGCGGGACCGGCCATGGTTGGCTATATCCCAATTTGCCTGGTTGGCGCACTCATCTTTCTTCTTGGTATCGACCTCATGAAGGAAGCTCTTTGGGACACTTTCGGCAAGTGCCACAAACTCGAGTACCTGACCATTGTGGCCATCGTACTCATCATGGGTATCCACGACTTTGTTGTTGGCATCTTTGTCGGTATTGTTCTTGCATGTGTCAGCTATGTGGTACAGAGCTCCCGCCACTCAGCTATTCGAGGAACATACAGCGGCATGATCGCAGAGTCCACTGTTCGCCGCCCGCGATCAGACTCTCGCTATCTGAACAAGGTCCGAGGTCAAATCCGTGCCATCAAGCTAGGCGGCTTTCTGTTCTTTGGAACCATTGTTTCGGTAGAAGAGTACATGCGTTCTCTAATCGACGACGACAACTTTGAAAAAAATCCCATCAGCTTCATCATCGTCGACTTTACACACGTCATGGACGTCGACTTTTCCAGTTCCGAGGGTTTCCAGCGCATCAACCGTATTCTGAACACCAAGAACGTCAAGATGATCATCTCTGGAGTCTCTTTTGCTGATCCCGTCGGTCGAGCCCTTCAAAACGTGGGACTCCTAGACGAAGACAGCGATGAAGAATGCCCTCCACCACAAGTCTTCGAAGATCTAAACACAGCGCTTGAGTCCTGTGAGAACGAGTTATTAGAAGTCTTCCACAAGCACTGGAACCGCCATTCTTCAAAACCTCAAACCACCCCACCAATGAGCATCTCTGGCAACGGCAAATCAGCCAACGAACCCCTCGCAACAGGCGGCTCACCCACTTCCTTCGGTGCCAGCTCCCTAAACCCTGTCTTCTCCTCGCCCCGTCGCGGCGCCCGGCTGATTGCCGCCCGCTCCACCATGCGTGAAAGCGGCGAAGACACGTTATCCCTCCCGGACACGTCCTCCCTCTCCACCAACAACAACCAACAAACCACACAAGTCGCTCCCTCGCGCTGGCGCAACTTCGCCCAGCCCCTCAAAATTATTCTCCAAACGTTTGAAGACGTTTCGACCAAGAACGAAGACTTCTGGCACGCTGTGGCCCCATACTTTGAGCGCAAAGAATACCCCGCTGGCACTGTCTTGTATTCCCGCGGTGACGATCCAGACGGCTTCTACATACTGGAAAAGGGGCGTTTGCGCACAGAATACGAGTTGGACCAGGGATCCTTCTTCGAAGTCATCCTACCCGGTACAACGTGTGGCGAGCTGCCTTTCTTCTCGGAGACTGATCGTACGGGGACAGTGGCGGCGGAGAACGATAGCGTGGCCTGGCTTTTGACGAGGGAAATGTATAATGAGTTGGAGAGGAGGGAGAAGGAGGTTGCTACTGAGCTGCTCAAGGTGGGACTCAAGTTGACCAAGGAGAGGATGGATGCTATCACTAGTTATGTGCTTGTTACTGCGTCTTAGGATTATGATTGAGGGATGAGGGGTGAGTGGTGAGGGTGAGAGGTGGACTGGTAGATTGATGGTTTTGGTGGATGTGGTTTCTGCACAGCGTATGGTCGTTTGTTTGTTCGAATATACCATGTTGATGATTTGATTATTAGCTTCTTCTTCTTCTTCTTCTTCTTCACACGTGCCCATCCCGAGTTTCAGAGTGTGAGAGTGATGAAATGCAAATACGACGACGTCGTACGAGCGTACGGTGTTGGTAAGTAATATATGCATGTTTAGTAAGCGGGTTCCCTCCAAAATCCAAGTCATGTCCAAACTCGGCTCAAACCCAACCCCACCACACAAAATACAAAAAACAAAAAGTTGCAAAAAAGAATGAATACAACGGTTCTAGCTGCTGCCCGTTTCGATCGGGCGTCCTCCGGGTTATGAGCCCGGCGCGCTTCCGCTGCGCCAAGCAGCTTTGTTGAACAGTTGTTATTGGTTGCTGTTGATGGAGAAACTTCAATTTGTATCAATTATATCGATAATGAAATGTGTCTTCCCAAAAGACGTCTTGCTATGAGAATATCAGAGGACGTGATGTACAAGTGGAAACAAACAGGCAAGAGTAGTGGGTAAGAGTGGGTAAGTCCAGAGACGAGGGCGCTATGAAAGAAAAAAAAAATTCAATAGTGGGTCATATTTTGGTAATCTGGGACAAGTGCAACACGAGTTTGATGGGGATACTATGTGGGGGGGGAAAAAAATCAAAAGTAAAAGTGAATAGTATCAAGGGATTGGTCATCATCTAGACGATATGCGCAAAAGGATATGCAATGTAGGGATGTTGTGTAGATTTGTGGTACATCAAGGTGCGGAGAGTGAGGAGTGGCGATTCCTAGGTCATGACACGCAGCCCCGAGGCGCGACGATTTTGCATTTTGGACTTTTGCAATGTCGCTTGCGTGGGGCTGGAAAAGCTATAGCTATTGTTACCTCTTGAGAGACAGTCTTCGAAATGGATGTCTGTAATGTTGCTCATGGGGTCGATCTTTTTCCCAAAGGCCGTTGGTGTCTTGGCCTTGGAAATGTGTACCTTTTTGTCGTAATGCCTCGCGGTGCCTTTGGGCGATGAGGCGGCATGTAAATTGTAGACTGTTACCGACTACCATGGACAAGGCAGAGCGAGTATCAGTACTAGGAGTTCCTCCTGGTGTGCGTAGATTGTACCGTGTCCTGGCAGACCACGGCGGAGTCCCTCATACTACCCTCCATCATCGCGCGCTTAGTCGACCCTCAATGCAGGACAAGACCTACAGCTTATGGTATCTAACGCCGTGGGAAGAGTGTGGTCTTGTGAAGTTCATCTTACATCGATGGCGGTCAACAACAAAGCTAAGCCCCGACGATCGACTAGGGCAGATGTACTAGAGAATGGGTCAAGGCAGGTATTTAGTTGTACGCATCTCCAGAGAAACAATTCAACCGTGCGGAGATAGACACTACAAAAGAGGCCAAAGCCAAAGGGAAACGTGGTCGGAAGTGCAAAAATGCTACGCGGGAGAACGCTGCACAATAATGGTCATGCGTCCAGTGTTGCTCCTGTACCTTTGCTCATAAGCCACGCCTTTATCTTGTCCATAGCGACTCCGTCGTAGCATTAAGCTGACGAAGAATAATCCTCGTCTATCTAGCCATATGTGCCCCCTGAAAGGAAGTCGTTACTAAATCTTCTACAAGATCCAAAGTCTAGAAATATTGGGTTGTCATCGCCATCAACAGCCATATTTGTAGGATCGAGATGGTTGTGCGCAAGCCCAAGAGAACAAAACTGCTTTATACCCGCACGAATACCGCGCATGCAAGCATCGAAATTATGAGGATGCGGGACATCCTCGTGACGGTATTGCAAGGTGATATTGTGCTTCTCGAGTAGGATTTGATCCAGGAGTTTTGCCTCTTCCTCGTTGTCAAGGCACAATAGTTTAGGTTGTTTGATATAGAGCTTGCTCCGGGTTTCCTCTGATACCACCGATATAGTGTTGGTCTCTAGCGGATATATCCTCTCGTCCAGAACTCCTTGTAGGAGTCGGTTTAAATCCTCAACGGTTAAATCATACTTTCTTATGTTTGGGTGTCTGACTAAACCATGCTATGTCGTGGTCATCGATGTAGGTAAAGGTCGATCGTACAAATGCGCCAGTTGCCATGTCTTTCACTTCCATTAACAAGATTGTCCATAGGCAAATGACATTGAATTATAGATTCAACCAAAGGAAAATGGTATACCTGCAACCCCCCAAAAAAAGAACGCCCTCTACGCATGTTGAACAAACCAAAGAAAAGGTGAAAAAGCGCTCACTGTCGTTTCGTTTACCCGCTGAATTGTCAAACACCCCTCGCCTCACACAAATGCCCACTCTTACTCAACACCGTCCCCAACCCCCTATGCACCTCGACCTGAAACCCCTCAAACGGCACCCTCTCCCCATCGATACTGATATACCCATCCGTCTGTTCCTTTGGAATAATCCTATACGCACTAACCTTCTGGTAATCCACGTGCTCCAGATCGAAAAAAGTATGATTTTCAATCGCCAGCAGCGTCTTGATGGCTGTGTGTCTGGGAATGTCGCCCCGGATGCGGACGAGGTCGAGACACCCATCACTGGGGAGTGAGGCAGGGAAGAAATTCGCGTCGGCGGACATGTAGGCTATGTTTCCGGCGTAGAAGTTGCCGAGGGTATCGTGGGGGATTAGTTGCCAACCAGCGGGCAAGGGGTCGATTGCTGTGCCGTATTGGAGAGGGGGAAGCCCGGCGTCAGGTAAGGGCAAATCGCGCTCTTCCCTGCTCCTGGGTGGTTTGGCCGCTTCATTCTGATACGCTTCTCGCACAGCGACCTTGTTGTCGAATTCGACTTTTACGGCAATGTCAGCTGGGTAACACGTCTTGTTTATCAGGCGAACGAGGAAGCCCCATGTGAATCTCGCAGCGCCCATCCAGCGGAGATGTTCAGTCGCGAGATCCGTCTCAGCGACTATGCCGACGGCCTGGGAGAGGAAGGAGAGTGTGCGGCGGTCGCCTTGGGTTATCGAGGAGAGATCGAGGGGTGTTCGGATGCCCTTTACGACGGCGAGGGTGGCGAGGCTGGGGTCATCGGTGCCGTTGAAGTTGAGGCTCATGGCATTGCCGGAACCGCAGGGGAGTTGCGCGACGGCGATTTTGTGCAACGCTCTTGCTGCGTCTGGTCGTTTGCCCAGTCCGTTCCATACTTCGTGGGGGATGCCGTCGCCGGAACAGCAGGCGACTACGTCGTAAGCTTCTATGTCGAGGTTCTGTGCGATTTCGACGCCGTGGCCGTTGTATTGGGTTTTCTCTACGTCGAGATTGCAGCGCGCGGCGGCGAAGATGGGCGCAATGAACTTGTGGTATGTCTTCACTGCGCCGCCTTGCCCTCCGAAGGGGTTGACAAGCACTTTGACCCGTTTTCGTCGTTGCGATGCGCCGTATGCGCGGTCGAGCAGCTTTTCTATCCAGGCTTCGGCCAAGCGACTGTCGGGTTTGTCGAGGGCGTAACTGATGATGGCGGGACGAACGGATTTCTTCGATAGGGTCTGCGCATATTGTATGGTGACCTGGCCGTCTTCGGAATGCTCGGCCCAGAGGATGTTGTAGAAGGGTATGGAATGAGTGGATTTGTTCTCTGCGTTCGCGTAAGCGGGAATCTGGGGGTCTAGACGTCGTGAGAGTGCTTACTGCCAGCAAGAGACAGGCCGCAGCAACTGGCGCTTTTACTATCTAGAAGCGCTTCATCTGGTCTGTGTAAGTCGTGCATTCGCAGTCCAGCGGGTCGTGCTTCCTACCTAACACGATAAGAGAATCGGTTGCAAGAGTCAAGTAAGCATTTCTGCCAACAGCGAGTGTATCAGGAACGTTGATATGCTCCTGTGTAGGTTCGGACGAATGTGGTAGTTGCGAAGGAGTGGTAGTATCGAGCAGAGGGTCTCTAAAGGGATCGTCGGTGCCAGCCACCGAGGCCATGGTTAGTGTAGAGTGTCAAGAGAGACAGCGCACAGCATGCTGTGCAAGACAAGATGATCAGCAATCAACCGTCGAGATTGGTAGATGGTAGGCACGAGGTAAGCTGGCCAACTGTTGCGCTCATGGGTACGTGCCTCGCTCGCGACAAGGGCGGATCCTGACGGATAGCTCGTGCTAAACAAAAAGGAAGACAAACCCGCTGGACCCTGCGCCGGTCACGAACGCGAACCGAGGCATCCCCACCATGCAGCAGCACCGTCTCACTCACACATTGATCTGGCTGGAACGTGAATCCTTGTGTCTTCAATACAGTTATGCTAAATTAACTTTCATCCCATTTATCCTGTCTTTGCTCCGACGCGTCAAGGGGGAACATCCCTAGACTAACGGCCAAGCGAGAAGCCTTCCTTTGGTTACCGTTTCACTAGGAGCAAACGCCCATCTCCCGTCACCCCAGATGGGCGACAAGTGCTTTTTAGCCGACAGCTCATGCCACCCCAACCTTGTTCAAACCCTTCAATGATCCCAAGCTCAATGCCAAGCCTTGGGAGCGACTTCTTATGCGCACAAACCCGGTAATAGGACCGTTATCACCTTCCTTCTCGATGCTCAGATTGGCGAGAGCGTCCTCACCTGGTTTCTGTTAGCGACATGATGCAGAGTAGCATCTGCAGACTTACCGAATACACTCCTAGCGTACAGGTTCGCTGACAAGAATTGACAGTCGCCCTTCATTGATGCTTCTGGAGTCAAGCAGCTCATATTGGTGCATGCCATGAGTTGCTTCAGGAAATCGCGCAGCGTCTTGGCCTTGGAGTTGATGTTGACCTTGTTCTCCCACTCAAACTCTGTCCACATGGTCCGGAATTGCGTCTCTGTGCATTGCGCGGGCTTGATGTAGTCCATGATGTCGACGTGGACGTCGTTGAGGATGACAACGTTGGAGTCAACCCCCTTTTCACTGCGACATGTTAGCGATTGTTGTAGGCTACCGACGCGAAGGACTGACCCTTCGTAGATGATGTTTCCAAAGATGACACCCGTGTCGGTAGATGAGACTGTACAAGTAAGCATGTGCAACGAAGACGTGTTCATGAGAGAGACTTGCCTTTGATTGTTGCTTGGATGTTGATGAAGTCGTGAGGACCAACGTTTTGTGTTGAAGGGCGTTCGACTACCTTGAGATCACCAAGAGTCGCGAATTCAATTGTAAGATTTTGTAACGTCTCAGTCGTTTGGTTGACGAGAAGAACATCAAGGACAATATCAAATTGATGGACCTGGCAAAGTTAGCTGATTGCCTTGATAAGCCGAGTTGGACGTACCTTGACGTATGCCTCTGCATATACTGAGTCGGAGAAACCGGTAAGCTGTACGACACGGCTGAGCTTAGATGTGAGGTCCTCGGTTGCGGTATCGCCTCCTGTGGCCAGTTCAAGATCTTGCTCGATTCCATCACTGCCGTCCGCATCCTTCTTCTTCAGCTGGCGGATGTTGAAAGAGTCGTCAACATTGACAGCCGACTTTGCGCGCTCGGAAGCCTCCTTGGCTGCTCGCTTCTTCTCTTCTGTCTGGACCATGGTTCGGAAGGACTTTCGGGTATCCTCCAAGAATACAGTCTCGAGCTCCTTTCTTTGCGAGAACTCGGACAGAGAGCGGACACACGACATGATACGGTCAATAGAGTCTTCGTCGATGAAAGTCTTGACGAAATGCGACTGGCCGACACGGATAATCGAGATCATGATGAGCATGGCCTCGGCGCGGAGAGCGTTTGTGCGAGCGTCATCTTTTGAAATCTCCTTGTGGCGCATCACGAGCTTGGTGAGAGTGCTGGACAAAACTGTGGCAAGGTAGTAGTCGCCATCGAGGAGCAGTTGACGTAGGGGGGGCTTCTGTGAGTTCTTGACCGCCTCAAGCTTCGCCTTGGCAGCAGCGGAGGAAGTCAGAGCGCTCTCAGTCGCGTAGGTACCATCAGCCAGCACTTTCCTTGATCCAGTGGGAGCTGCCGCCTTTGCATGTCCGTTGACCTGTTCACTGCTGTCCTTGCCCTCTGATGCATCGTCCAACAGCCTTTGCTCAGAAGCAAGGATTGGGATTTCGCCAAGTGATGAGCGGATGCCCTTCCATGCATCTCGAATATCTTTGGCCTCAAGAGAGAACTCTCCGATGATCCAGAGCACACCTCGGTAAACCTTGCCAGCACGCACCTCACCCAGAGTCGAAACCAGACGCTCGATGATAGAGGCCCTCAGATCTGGGAAGCGCTCAACAACCTCCTTGACAAACGAGATGACATCAACTGCAGAAGCGTTGCTGCTAACATCGGAGATGAAGTCCATGAGCGAACCAACGACACTCGCGGCGACTTCGGGGAATTTGATAGCGGCGGAGTGTATCGAGGAGATGAGTAGCGACCTATATTCGGGGTTCTTCTCGTATTGCTCGTCCACCGTCTTCATCAGCTCCTTCTTCAGCAAAAGGACCACCTCTTCGACATTTCTGCTTGAAATCATTTCCATGGCAATGTTGAGCGACTTCTTCCGTACATCCAAGTCGGTGCTGGACAAAACGCGGAGAATCTCCATTGTCAAATCGTCCAAGACTCCTTCATTCTTGTGTCGCAGTTGTTCCACCCTCTCCAAGACTATCAGCTTGACATTGTTGTCAGGCTCCTTGATGGCCAGCTCCACAAACTTTCCTGCAGCTGCCTTGACCGCGACTGGGTTGTTTGTGAGGGTGGTAAGGGCGTGCGCGGCTTCGTAGATGACGGTCGAGACCTGTGATTCGAGGAGGTCGAAGATCAAGCGGAGATAGCGGGCCTTGTTGGATGGGTTTACAATGGCGTCCTTGCGGATGAATTCTAGTTCGGCGAGAAGTAGGAGCTCTTCGTGGTTGGGTATAGCATCAAAAACGGTGCTGAGGTATTCAAGAGCCTTCTCGTGGCTTACGGAAACGAGGGCGGCGAAAGCATTGCGCTTGCATGTCGGGTCGTTCTCATCGTCCAGGAATGTTACCAGAAGGTCGGGCGCATCTGGCATGAGCTCGGGAAGATGTGTGAAGATGGATGCGATAGCGAAGGTTGCGTTCTTTCGGACATATGCGTGTCGGTGTGTAAGGCACTGGCGCACCGGTTCTGCGGGAGTCAGCACAGGCTAATGAAAGCATGGGGGGAGTGTTAATCCTACGTAGCAGAGGTTCCACAAGCTCGGCATCTCGTAGCTTCGTTCTGTTCGAGATATCAGCAGTGTTCGGGAGGGTATCCTGGTGTGTCCTACACGAAGCGCAATGTGTTTCCTCGTACGTATTCGTTGGGCGCCTGCAAGTCGAATCGAATCGCATTACTGGGCAGCAATCAGCAACTGTTGTGCTTCAATTTACCACGATATTCCTACCAGACGAGAATCCATTCCTGCCTCAGCTTGCCTTGAGCGTCGTGCTTAGGGCATACCTCGAAGAAGAAATACATGAGCTTCTTGAGCGGCTTCGACTTGCTGGGCATGACGAATCGAATAATGTGCATGAGCAAGCCGACTTGAGGGTCGCCATTGAGCATAATCGAGAGAATCTTCTTCTGCAAAGCTGTCAGACGGTCGCATTCACCGAGGCGGGGCAGTTGCAATTGCAATGGAGCGCACCATAGTCTCGATCTTCTGCTCATCGCTGCCCTTTTCCAGAGAGTTCTTCAACTCATTCTGTGATGGTACGTCGGCGGCATTGTCCTGGTGCACCTGTTGTTCTCCGTCAGCTTCCCCATGCCCCAGACCCACTGCCAGGTGTTCCTACCAGACTGTACGAGTTCTCGAGAAACGTCGCCATGATGCCGGTTAGGCTGATATATGCAATGGCCCCGAGTTACACAGTATCCAGCTGCGATAACGTGACTCCCGTTGCGTCTGTCAACCCTCAATGTCCCTCGGTGTCTCTAATAAGTGGGATGCTACGTGTATCGATCGACTTGGGCGGTGGAGATGTTTGCGTGGTCTGGCGCAGCGGCAGCGCGGTGGTGAGGGTAAAAGGACTGGATTGCCCTGGCGGAGAGGTGGCTTTTTGGGTATTGGGGTGCAGTGCTGGACTCGACTCTGTTTCCCTCCAGGTGTCTGCTCGAGAAATGGTCGCTCCCAGCGAAGGCCCTCGCTACCACGCTTGCAGGGGTCTCGCCGCCAAGATCTCCAACTCACTCTCCGGCGGCCGAACATCAACACCACGACGCGCAAGCCAAACACCGGAAATCTATACACGCGTATCTCGAGGCCCAACAGTAGATAATAGCGAACATGACGACGAACGAACCGTTTTACCTGCGTTACTAGTATGCAGCTTGTTGGTTTCCAGAGCACGTGCAGTCACTAACATTTTCGCAGCTCTGGTCACCAGGGCCGATTCGGACACGAGTTCTTGGGTCTGTACTATCTGCAAGAGAGACGCGAACGAATAAACTGATTGTTGATCAGAATTCGACTTCCGGGTGCTTGGAGATGGCCGCAGCGCATCTGCCCGTTATGCGAACAACTCCAACTACCGAAACGACTCGCTCATCCGGAAAGAGAGTACGAAGTGGCCCCACCTGTAGCACGATAGGCTGCTAATGCGTTTCCAGTGTGCGTCAGCGATGCATTGGTATCCGAAATCAAGCGCATCGTCAAGGACAGTGAGATTTTAAAGTATGTCCCAAGCTACGGAACTGAGAGATATCATCTGCTGATTTGTCACCAGGGAAGATGACACAAAGTGGCCGCAGAAGAACAAAGACGGTCGCCAAGAGCTGGAAATTCGGTTAGGGAGCGAGCACATATCTTTTGAGGTAGGCTTGAATGGCTCGATGACTTTTGACGGTATTGACGATTGTAGACTGCGAAAATCGGCTCGCTCCAGGACGTACAAGACTCGTCGGATCCAGAAGGCCTTCGCGTCTTCTACTACTTGGTACAGGACCTCAAGGCTCTGGTTTTCTCGTTGATATCTCTTCACTTCAAGGTACGCATGTCACGCATTCGCATGTCGAACACGCAAACTCACAACTGTATAGATCAAGCCAATCTAAGCCGCTCGCTGCCACTTGTGAGTCAAGCGACGCTGCTTTTGCCGATAGCGCGCAGCCACTGCAGTGTGGCACAACCGCAGCTTGACGTCGAATGACGTAAGGAACGACGCATGGAGCCACCTGGAGGAACTACATTTGCTTGTGGCTAGTCTCACCTGGTATTCTTGAACCTGTCGCGGATGGTGATGTATGAAGAGATGCCCAGTAGTAAGGTCGTCTGACCAAGATTGGCAAGGTCTTCCGGGTCGGCTCGGAAAGTCGCCACAGCATACTTGGCGACGAGTAATAATACACGTTGCAAATGTTCTCCATGATTCCACATGAAAAGGCTCTTCTGTGCGACCAAGCTGGCCGTAGTCGTTCAGGGTTTTGGCCCCATGTCATCCCACGTGAGGCTAGCGCCTTTTCCCCGCGTAAGTGCAGCGCTCAGCGACCCACTAACCGCCTAGACACTGCCGCCGAGTCCAAGTCATCCATCCAACATGCATACTTCCTCATCGCCACTACTTTTGGCCCTGGACCTCTGTACTGTATAATCGCACCTTCATCTCCCTTCCGTCCCATGTATAATCGACTCGCACCCTGCTTGTAATCGCCTCGCACCTGCTATCGGACGATGCCGACGCCCGGTGATGAAGCGATGGTCTCGCCGGTGGAGCACGAGAGCTTCGCTGGCCGCACGACTTGTCCACCAGAAGATGCGTGCATTATCGCTACCCACGAATTGAATGATGCACCAAATTCCGACCACGATAGCAATGCCAACTCTGTGCCAGATACTCCTATGCAGCAGCCGACTCCATCTCCACAAAGCTCTCGCGAGCCTACCCAGGCGCCCGACGATACCCATAGCAAGATATCAAGCACCACCATAGAAGCACCGAGCAGAGACACATCAATGCCTATGACTGCGACAGACGATGGTGCCGAGGAGCAACGCACGTCTCAGGTCTCGCCGCTTTCCACAGCTGCGCCAGTTTCGCTGCTCGCTAGTCACCTATCATCACCATTTCCTGCGCACAGGGTGCGTTATACTCAGCATGCAGAGCAATGCGCGACGTGAACATTGCTGATTCCGATACAGTTCCTACCAAATACCTCGTCATCCCTCCTTCGGCCCGGCAGTCGCTTCGTGGGCACTCAAACCTCTGACCGCCAAAAGTATGAAGTTGAAGTCGTGATAAAACACGTCGACATGCGCGAATCCTTCATGTGCGGATACTTGCGCATCAAAGGTGCGCACACATCTTTGCGATGCGATGTATAGAGATGGCAGACTAACCAGTCCGTAGGTTTGACGGAAGACCATCCTAGCTTGACGACATACTTCGAGGGCGAGATCATCGGAAGCAAATACACATTCATTACACAGCACCCAGAATGGGGCTCCAACGAAAAGGTCGACCGACAACACTGGCCGCAGTTCCCTGCATACAAGCCGCTGTCAAAGTACTCTTCGCGCCAAGAACTGGTGACCAAGGACTGGACGCAGAAGGAGCACTTGTTCATGCGATGGAAGGAATACTTTCTCGTGCCAGATCACCGAGTCAGGACAATAAGCGGAGCGAGCTTCGAGGGCTTCTACTACATCTGTTTTAACCAGGTCTCGGGTGGCATTGAGGGCATCTACTTCCATTCCAAGAGCGAGAGGTGAGTCCCCACCTTGTAGCCAAGATAGAAATGCGCTAACCGTACCATAGGTTCCAGAAGCTCCAGTTGGAACATGTTCAAGATTTTGGATGTCAGGGCGCAATGGAATTCCGATAATGTTGATGATTGAAACGGTTTGGCACTCGGGTTAGGACTTAGCATTCGGGCGCAAACACTGGGGTTGACTTCTTGTATCGTATTTTCTTTCCCACGAACCGTGTGCAGCGTGCGACAGAGTCGTAGGGCTTTTTCTAAACAATATTCCTGCGACATGCAGGTCGCATTACGTCACATTACGGCTTGTGTCTTACACGCAGCGGATCGTTGCGCGAACGGCTTGTGTTCCTCCAGATCTGGTGGACTAGGGACCCTGGCGCTAGCAAAAAACTCGCTTCGTGATACGCAGCTAATCTACCATTACCTGAGCACACCTGCTGCATCTGCCTTTGAACACAACTAACTTGCTTGCACGTCTGATTGTTGTCGCATATCAAAGTCACCGACCATGCCAGGCGAACCAGCTAAGCGCACAAGGCGCGAAGAATATAAGAAGTCGCTACAGACCGATGAGCAACAAGGCGCACTACCCAAGAAGAAGTTTTATAGACAACGCGCCCATGCGAATCCATTCTCCGATCACTCCCTCACATAGTAAGGTCGATTTTGGTGTTTTGTACAGGTCGGCATTAACACAATGTAGCCCAACGAGCCCGGCAGACATGGACTGGGCCAGTCTATACCCCAAGTACGCCAAACATCCAAAGAAGGACATGGGGAAAGAGAAAAAAGAGGCACATGACATGACGGTAGAAGAACAGCACGAAGCCAATGCAATCACACAGAATGTCGAGATTGCGGATATAGGATGTGGTTTCGGCGGCCTGCTCTTCGCACTCGCACCCAAATTCCCGGACACACTGATGCTCGGTAGGTACACTGTACGCATGCACGCCGTCACCACCTTTTTATTCACAAAAGCCTACATACGTTGCTAACATGACACGTGTAAACAGGAATGGAAATTCGCACCTCAGTAACAGAGTACGTGCAAGAAAAAGTCCGCGCCCTGCGCGTTCAGAACGCATCTACAAACGCCTACCAAAATGCATCCTGCATCCGCGCCAACACGATGAAGTTCCTGCCTAACTTCTTTCAAAAAGGCCAACTCAGCAAAATCTTCCTGTGCTTCCCAGACCCGCACTTCAAACAGCGGAAGCACAAAGCCCGTATTGTTTCTTACACGTTGAACTCGGAATACGCATACGTGTTGCGTCCCGGGGGTATTGTGTATACGATTACGGATGTACAGGACTTGCACGAATGGATGAAGGGGCATTTTGAGAAACATCCGAGCTTTGAGCGGGTGGAGAGGGTGTTTGAGGAGGGGGAGGTGGTGGACGGCGTGGAGGGCGTGGGTATGGACGAGTGTGTCAAGGCGATGAGGGTGGAGACTGAGGAGGGGAAGAAGGTCGAGAGGAACAAAGGGTTGAAGTTTGTGGCATGCTTCAGGAGGGTTGAGGATCCCGCTTGGCCTGAGAGCGGGCCTTGAGGTGGGTGTGGGGATGAAGAGGGGGGGCTGATGAAGTGCTCTTTGGCTGTCAAACGTGCTAGATTATGCGACAGTCTAGGAGGAAGTATCAGGCAAAGACAAAGGTGTTGAATATATGCTAGGCTTCCTTGCAAAGATGGGGCGTTCTAAACTATAAAGGAAAGAAGCTTGCTGGCTAGACTAAAACCTTGATGTACACCGGATGAGATTGGACAAGGCAACTACACTCAGCAACGACATATGGTTCAACATACTAAAGTCCTTATACCAATTCTTTTCCTCACATTCTACCATGTACTCATATACCGCATCTCTTGCTACACGCCTTCACCGGACCTGGAGTCGCATTGCTTGCGCTCATGGCCATCGGGGTCCTTTTCATGGTGCCGACTGTAGGAGAGGTCCTGTTTATACCCCATCGGAATGGAATGGTCTGGCTCGCTCGCTTTTTGTAATGTCGGCTGCTGGAGGTCCGTAATGTTACCAGCGGCCAGAGTAGACCTTGGAACAGGAACTGGAAGGAGCCAGACCCAACTGCGGATACATTTTTCGGCGCGATCCTCAGTCTGCGGGCTTGATTTTGAGAGAAGAGGGATTAGGTAGAGAGGAATAAGGGGTTAAAGTTTGTGGCGTGGCCGGAGCCTTGGTGTGGTGCGGGAAGATAGTGAGACTGGCGGATCCATGGTAGACTTGAAGTGGGACGCTTTGGGCGAACTAAGAATTTACTGCAGTATGAAAGCGGGAATTCGTCAGACATGCTACCGGAAAGTCGAGGTTCCACCGTGGTCTTGACGTGTAGTATCTACTACGTGCTGTGGGAAGACTCAGGTTTCGTCGTAGGCTTGGAGCAGAAATGTTCATCTTATGCTTTAGTGGGGAGCAGAATCTGCCTCAACAGCGGTTGTCGAATGCAGAACCCCATCTTTTCCTGACTGCCCACGGCCATGTTTCCTGTTTCTAATGGAATACACATCTCAGCTCGAGCTGTTCTTTGCTGGTCAAGATTAGAGTGTCGAGACTATGCTTACCGGCCCAAATGGGCTTCAGAGCAGGCAACGATGCATTGCTGCATGACTGGTCCAGGCTAGTGCTACTACTACACGTTCGCCAATATTCTGAAAACGACAAGCGCTGTTTGTATCATAGGCATTGTTATATGGTAGTGTTATCACAAAGAGGTCGTACATAGCGATCCAAAAAAAATAATCATGAATGCTACATCACCAAATACCACACCACTAGCGCGATCAGCGAACGTAACCCAACCCCTCCGTACTAACACCCCATGGAAAATTCGGCGTCTGGTACATGGTCCGCTGACGCGTTACACATCCCTTTCCCAGAAGCCCAAGTGGGGCCGAGGATTCGGTGCCATCGGAAAATTACACACGTGTACAAATGGGCGCTAGGGAACCGAGGAATTTAACGAAAGGAAGGTCTTACCGACCGTCGGGGGTGCATGAAGGAGGGGATTGGAGAGGGTAGCTGTCTGTATGTTTTCATGGATATCCCGTGGCGGTTCTTCATTCTTGCTGATATGGCTTGTTCGTACTCGTGGGTACCGACTACGCTATCCCTCGCACCTCGTTCAGAAACCCTGCAGTGTGCCTGAATAACCTTGGACCAGGATGTTGATGTCATGCGGCCGCTGATGTGAGAGACGATGAGCGCTGTGTGTAGACATGGTTGGTGCTTTGGCAAAAAAAAAAGTAGTAAAAGGGCAATAGGAAGTGAGAAGAAGAGTGGTATATCATTTCCTGTGAGTTCAGCAAGAGCAAGTGAATCGCTTGTTTACACAACTACTCCCCTTACTTTCAAAAGACTTGATGGGTGGGTTGCTAAGCGCATCTGATTACGTGGTGGAGCAACAGCACAATACATCTGGGAAGATATACAACGACAAACTAATCAATCAAAATAGAATGACTTGAATTTCTCATGATAAATCAAAGCAGTTCATCTCCGCTCACTAATCTATGCTGGACCGTCTTGCGAGGGTATAATGATACAACGAACGCCGTAGTAGGAAATGGTAGTCGCACGCACGCACAGCGTTTCCGCGCAACCAGCCCAACATCAAGCCCGAACATCTAAGCCAAGGAAAAGGGACGTCGCAACGGGAAATCAGAGCCGGCTGGTCCTACGGGCGTTGTGCTATTGCGCCAGGACCTTGTCGACAGCAGCTCCCGCCAGGACCTGGACGTCTTGTATGCTTCCCTTGACGTCGATGATTTCCACATCCTTCAGTTGCTTGCACTCGGTCTCGTCGGGCTCCTCAAGCGAAGCGAACTGGCTCTCGACCATGGAGTCCTTCATGTAGTGACCCTTTCTGGCGCGGACACGGGCGATGAGGGTCTCGAGGTCGGAGCGGAGGTAGACAAAGTGTACGTTTGCGTTTGGGTCTTCGTCGTAGAGTCTGGCTGTGCGGATGACGTCGCGGTACTTCTTCTTGAGCGCACTGCAAGTGACGACGACGCCCTTGGCTCCGTTTTTCAGCGCAGTGAGGGCTTGGTCTCGTAGAAGGATGAGCCAGTCCCATCGGTCTTCGTCGTTGAGAGGGATACCGGCAGCCATCTTCTCAATGTTTGCTTTTGGGTGAAACTGATAGGACGTCAGTACATGCCGAGTGCATTGGAAGAGTGTGACTTACCTCGTCGCCCTCGATGTAGTTAAATCCATAACGCACCGAGAGATGCTTGGCAACAGTGCTCTTGCCGCATCCTGCTGGGCCGGTGACGATGAGGATGTGGTGGTGGGTTGCGATGGTCATTTTTTCGGTCTCGGTAGCGTTCAAGGCAGACATTGACTTTGGTGAGCCTGTGTTGGAAGCAGGCGGAGAAGGCGGTGATGCATATTGTATGGGCTTTGGCTGCGATAGATCCACGGTTTGCATCATGACGGCACGGTGTTTGGGTCAAACGGCTGGTGGAGATGGGTGTTTGTAGAAGCCGAGGGTCATGTAAACGCTAGTGATTGAAAGGACAAACGGATGGGTGTTCGGCTGGGTTAATATACGATATTGCGATATATGTATGTAGACGCTAGGCAAGGCCGATTTTGCTGGGGCCTGGTGCATTTTGAGGCGGCGGCACTTGGGGAGCACGTCTGGAAATTTCTCCCGCAAGCCATGACGGCAACGGCAAGGATGGAATGCGATGGGACTTGTCGTTCTTTCTGGGAGCCAAGGCACGATGGCACGCTCCGAAACGGGAACAGCGAATGGCAGGCCAAGGCGTGCCGCTAGCGTCTGCACCAGGCCCAGCCGGCTGTAACAGCCGGGCAGCCGGGCCTGGAGAGGATGAACTTCGGCGTTTGAAAGTGGGGCCTGTCGCGTGTGGGATGACGAGTAGCGCCATCTGCCTCCCCGCATGCCGACCCCAGCCCTTGCTCAGGTACTCGTGCATGCCGCATGCCCATGGCCACGGCATGGCACCGCAGCAGCGAGCTGAGAGCCCCAGGCGACTGCATGGCGCTGCGGTGAGCAGATTGCGAGCCGACCATTTGCTTCTGAGCCTGAGAACCAATCTTCACCTCACCGCTTTGACTCGCGGCACCAAGCGGTTTGGTAATGGCGCGTGGGGGTTAGGCGAGCAATCTGAAAATGCTTCGGGCCGGTGAGCATCGAGGCTGCGAACAGTCTCTGGGGCGGCATCCGGCAGATTGCACCGGCGTGAGCGTGTTTGGGCCGACGCTGCCATATTGCGGTTGCTCGTGTACAGCACACCACTGCGGGCGGCTGCATGTTGGCGGTTTCGCAGGCAAGCGCCCGTATGCGCAAACCCAAGAGGACCATCTGACCCGACGACGGCCGTCGTGAGACGTGACGTGGATCCAGTCAAGGGGAAAACAAGGACGGCTGGAGATATGACGAAGGGGAGGGGCCGTGTTGGTGAGGCATTGGGGAAGGCGGGGCAGCCTGGCCTTCACGTGACGGGCCCAACGCGGACAAGCGCCGCCATCAGCTGCTGCGACCGCATCTGGGGCGCAGCTATCCACCCACGGCCATCTCAGTCGAGCTCCGCCGAAACCCCCCCCCCCGACGCGACATTGCCATCGCATCCGAACACACGCCAATACTTTGCGACATCTGCCGCCCGGGAGACCCAGCATGTCGTACTTCTTCTCCACCCCAGTCGACATTGACATCGTGCTCGAGGACCTCGACGACCGCTCCGCCGTCGATGTCAAGTTGGACAAGAACCGCAAAGAGAAGGTGCCGCTATATCTCGACGGCGAGTCGGTCAAGGGCCAGGTCACCGTAAGGCCGAAAGATGGCAAGCGATTGGAGCATACCGGCATCAAGGTGCAGTTCATCGGTACCATTGGTAGGGCGTCCGCCATCTGGAAGCTTCAACATAGCTGCACACGCCCGCGCATGCTGACACGATGCGCCAGAAATGTTCTTCGATCGCGGAAACCACTACGAGTTCCTCTCTCTCGGCCAGGAACTAGCAGCCCCCGGCGAGCTCCAGCACCCGCAGACCTTCGACTTCAACTTCAAGAACGTGGAGAAGCAATACGAGTCATACAATGGAATCAATGTCAAGCTGCGCTACTTTGTGCGCGTCACTGTATCGCGGAGAATGGCCGACGTGGTCAGGGAGAAGGACCTCTGGGTCTACTCATACCGGATACCGCCCGAGACGAACAGCTCCATCAAAATGGACGTCGGTATCGAAGACTGCCTGCACATTGAATTCGAATACAGCAAATCGAAATACCACCTGAAGGATGTTATCGTAGGCAGGATATACTTCCTGCTCGTACGGTTAAAGATCAAGCACATGGAGCTGTCCATCATACGGAGAGAGACAACCGGAGCTGCTCCCAACCAATACAACGAGAGCGAGACGCTGGTACGGTTTGAGATCATGGACGGCTCACCGTCGCGCGGTAAGCACAAGCACTCGTCTGCACTAGGCATGACTGACAGGAGCCCAGGTGAAACTATTCCTATCCGGCTGTTCCTTGGTGGCTTTGACCTGACACCCACCTTCCGCGAAGTCAACAAGAAGTATTCCACTCGGTACTACTTGAGTCTAGTGCTCATCGACGAAGGTATGACACCCTCGCACAACATGCACAACTGTGGCTGACTGTCCTCAGACGCACGCCGCTACTTCAAGCAATCCGAAATCGTCTTGTTCCGACAAGCACCCGAAGGCCTGACGTTGGCCCAGGAGCAGAACAAGCTGATGGCCGTGTCGTGAGCATGTAAATGAAAGTGACTAGCAGGGATACCTGCAACTCGGTGTGTGTTGGGCGTGGGATCTGCCAAAGGCTTCCCATCAAACTACCATGAGAAAGCTCGGACGTCCAGAGTGGGCTCGGGCACATTGTACTACTAAACCGCGGCGGCGGACCTTACGCAGCCACTGGACATTTTGCCGCGCATGCATCTTGCATGTGTAAATACAGCAACGTAGCAGCCCAAGGACGGTAATGTCACATGACAATCATCGGCAAACTTAGTAATCTTGGCCGAGTCTCCACATGAGGAAAGAACCAGTGCGTGCACTGCTGCACGATTGTGGTAACAAGGGCGGCCTCTCCATCGGTGTGCTCGCCAAACCCTCTATTGCGTAAGTGTGGCTTGTGTGATGTGTCGGGAACAGACCGTTGGAGTCGGTGTCGCCACGACTTGTTACCGGTTGTTGCGGCTCTGTGAGCCTCATAAAGCTTATTTGGTCCTGGTGGCCCTCGGCTGATCTGCATCCCGTCCCTTGCACACATTTTAGGACTCGTCATGGCTCTTTCGCTCGCCAGACACTCAAACGTCACTCCATCGCCATGTTTGTGTCAACAACAAAGATTGCAGGTCTGCGGAGTGTCTGCGCGACCCACTGTTCAGACTCCGATGTTCAGCAATCTCACGATTCCACAACTTACCGCAACCCTGGGGATCGAGATGAAGCCCTTCTTATCAGGACATGCCCACTAAAAGCTGGGCTCCTTGAACGGTATACACCCACTCAACATGAAAACCAGCTCAGGCGATTGACACATGCAGCTCCGCGTCACAAATGTCTCCCCGAAAGAATGGGGGTGTGGGCCAACTAGGCAAAAGCTTCCTTGCAAGTGACGTTGCGCATCGACTTCTTCACTTTCCCATGGCTTAATCGCGAATGCACTTTTTTCTGCCATCCTGTTCATTTAGCATCTTCTGCGCCCCTGTTTGACTTTCAAGTTCCCTACATATCGGACACAAGGTTGTTGGGGTATACTCGTTTTGAGACATGGATGAGCAAAACTACAACAACAACAACATGGCGCAACAACAAAAGAATCAGGCGGAGAACAGTAAGTCATTCAGTGTACTCCACGCCATTCTCCAGCAAACTGCAAAAGACGAAATCATCTCCATATTCATCTGTATCGCATGTACTAACATCACACAGCACAACCACAAAGCGATTCTGCAGCTCAAAGGCCTGGAGACATGTCTCATCCAAGGCAGCAAACCACGGCATCATACCAGCCACCGAATTTGCGGCAGAGCCACTCCAGTGTGGGAAGCATCAGCAGACGTGAAACCGCTCATTTGGAGTCACGTCCCGAGAACGTGGGTAGCGATACGGCTCGTGTCGGCTCACGCCCGGAGAACCAGCGCAGCAATACTGCTCAGACGGGCATGACGCACATGGGTACCATACGAAACACGCCCACTGCTAGAAAGAGCCGGGCAACCCGTGAGAATGTCAGACAAGAACCGCCTCGACGATCTGAGAAGAAGCAACAGCAGGTTGTTGACATCGACAATGACTACTTTTCGTTGAACCCGTGGCACAATGAGCAAAAGTCAAAGCCCGTTTTCAGTCTGGGCGCGCCTCTACCACGCACAGTACGCAAGGGTATGTGGTGGGGACGAGGTGACCTACGCAACTCCTTGTACAAGGTCGATGATCAAGATGGAGACGGCGTCGCCCAGCAGGACTTTGAAGATGGGAAAAGTAAGTCCTCACAACCCCTCCTATGCTGACCCCTCCCCATCTCAAGGGTAACTATTCTAACCAGAACGTGGACAGGTCTAGAGGAAGATTCGGAAGATTCTGAAGTCACGCTAGGCGGTGGACAACGCCCACGGCAGCAACGAGACCCTTCACAATTCCAGACGACGGTTGATGGCCGCAATGTCAACATGAGACGTGTGCCAACAAGTGAAGCTGATCAGTTTCTTGGCCGCAACCACGGTCAGAACCTTGGCAGCCATGAGCATCACGAGGGCCAAGATCGTGCGCCTATCGACGAACATGGTTTGGACTACTCCGATGGACGTGGTGATCGACAACACTTTGGTTTGCAAGACGGCCTCCCACCGTTGCAGGAGCTGGATACAAATGCTTCGTCTCAGACGAAACAGGAAGAAAAGGAGATACAGCAGCAAGAGGATCAGGCAGAGCGAGAGTTCTACAACCAGTACCGGAATCCCATCGCTAGGCTTCGAGCCAAGTATCCTCAGGCGCCTGCCGAGTTCCTTGCGGTAAGTACAACACCCATTATGATGTCGACCTTGCTAATATAATGTCTAGACATTTGTCTACCTCCTGATTGGACTTTGCGTCAACCTCTCGGTCGCCACGTCGCAAGAAGGCACCGGAACCTTCGAGACGCAAGCTTGGGGATGGGGCTTCGCGGTCATGATTGGCATCTACCTCGGCGGTGGTGTCAGCGGTTCGCATCTCAGTCCTACCGTCTCCATCTCGCTGTCCGTCTACCGTGGGTTCCCCTGGCGGATGGCCGTCGTCTACATATGCATGCAGTTGCTCGCAGGGCTCGCCGCCGGCGCAGTAGCATACGCGTGAGTTGATCCTGCATGCCTCTAAAACGGCCCGCTTGCTAACGACATGACAGACTCTACGCGGATGCCATTCGTGAAGTAGACCCCGGTCTCACCCTCGAGGTGACGGGCAAAGCCCTCTTCCCCCAAGGGCCTCTCTACTCCACCGCAACTGGCTTCTTCAACGACTTTGTCTACATGGCCATTTTCGTCTGCGTCATCTTCGCCTTGGGAGACGACCAGAACTCGCCTCCAGGCCAGGGCATGACCGCCTTTGTCGTCGGCCTCACCGGCTTCGTCACCATGATCGGCCTGGGCTACAACACCGGTCTGGGCATCTCGCCCGCGCGCGATCTCGGCCCCCGACTCATCGGCCTGTGGGTCGGCTACGATTCCGCGTTTGAAAACGGGTACTGGGCGTATGGGTCCTGGGGCGCTAGTATCGCGGGTGCGCTGTGTGGCGGCTTGATGTACGACTTGTGTATCTTTGTCGGGGGTGAGTCGCCGGTTAATTATCGGTGGCCGCAGCCGGGGGATATCAAGTGGAAGGCGGTGGAGAAGAAGAATCGTGTAAAGGAGCAGGCAAGGGATAGGATTCATCAGGTGGCATGAACTTTGACGAGCATTTTTTTTTGAATCATATCAAAGAGGAAATTACTTGGATATCCTTTGAAGGTCTGCGTGAGGATATGTAGCTCGGTCGGCGAATGTGAATGATGGGTTCTCATATTGCTGTGATGACGTATATGAGCATATGTGTCGGACCCCAGATGCTTTCCTTTCTGCACAGTCGCGAACACGGCTGGTTTACACAGGCGGGGGAGTTGTGCGTATACGGATTGTTGCGGCGGTTGGGTTAGCAGATGCAGGCAATGGGCACTCTACGAGGTATCCGAAAGCACGGGAGACTATTATTACGTGATTGCATTGTAGGGTTTTTTTTTTTTTTTTTTTTTTTGCGATTGCGTTTCTGGCAAATGTGAGTGTAGTAGAGGAGAGGATGCCGTTTACCGTGACGCGGTGGACGTGTATCTTTCCGAATGTGGGGTCTACGCTTAGTACGAGTGTGTTGGGGAAAGAGTTTGGAGAGAGGGAAGGGGATACTTTGGAGTGGTGAGCCAGTCGGTGATGGTTGTGGTATGTACTGGGGCTGTGTGCAAGAGGGAGATTGTTTGGCCGGGTAGGTAGGATACGAGGGAAAAAAAAGAAAAGAAAAGAAAACCGTCGAGTACAAGACACATGACCAAGGACTTGACGGGGCCATTGACTTGTTCAACATGTCGTTTCAGATGCTGGCTTCTATTTGCTTCATCGATGCAAAAAAAAAAAAGATCCATCCAGGTGGTATTACATCCATCCCCATTCCCTATCAACGCCACGCTTATAACTCACGACCCCCTACAGAATATCCATCCCATCCTCCGTCTCGACAAAAGGAAACCGCCCACTCTCAATCGCCGCAACCCTATCAAGCTCCTCTTGATACTCCTTCCTCAGCGTGTCCAGCGTAACAATCTGCCTCTTAAGCAGTTTCTTGCCCTGTCCGATGAACAGCCCTCCACTTCCTTCCATGCGCTGCTCAGCCAGTATATACGCATCCTCCTTGCTAACAGCCGACAGCGTATTAATAATCATGAGGTAACACTGCGCTAAGGATTCGTCGGCGGGGTCGTGTATCTTGGACGAGGTGGTTTTGAGGCGCTGGAGGCGCTCGTGCAGAATGGAAGCTGCGCCGCGGAAGTTGTTGCGGGAGATGCGGAAGGAGTAGAGGATTTGATGGTACGGGGGTCCGGATGCGAGGTTGAGTGTCTTTTGACAGAGAGAAGTGAGAATGTTGTCAAAGGCGTCTGTTAGGCCGACAAGGGGGAATTTGAGGAGGGCGGTGGTTTGCGACTGCGTGACCATGGCTGTGATGAGGGTCTGGAGGTCGGAAAGTTTCCTGCGAGAACAGAGTCAGTTATGATAAGTTTGTCTAAACGGAGTGCTTTGACATACAAGGCTGTGTCGCTGTGTCTGATCAACGCAGAGTATGCATCATGGAATCTCGATGTTTGTATCGAAGCGGTGAAGAGTCGTTGAAGGAGGTCCGTCTTCAGCTCCTCGTCTTCCTGTCCCATCAGAGATCGTAGACCGAGTTTGGCAAAGTCTGCAACGTAGGAGTATGCCTTGGCCTTTTCAAATAGGCCGATGATGTGGTTGTAGTAGTGTGCTAGGCCTTCAGAGAACGAGTTTCGCTCGACTTCTGATACAAGGCCTGCCGTGTCTTCTTCGGCAACATCAAACATTGGACCGAGGGCTACAGAGGTTAGTGGCCTGTAAGCAAACTCGCATGTAGTAGACTTACCCATAATGTATGCGGGCTTCTGGAAGCACACAGATGCGAGCGCATTGTCGCCCAGTGCAAGGTACATGCGCCCCTTTAGATAGGACGCCCAATGACCTTCCGGGAGGAACTTGGAGAAGTCCATGGCGAGGCCGTACTCCTGCTGTGCTAAGAGATATCCCATAACATCCTCCACCACATTTTCAAAGTCATGTTCCTTGAAGATGAACGACAACCAGCCGCGACTCCAGTGGGTCAGCAGACCTGCCTTTGTGTCTTTTGGCAGCAACACCTCAAAGGCACGGAAAGCGTAGATTCCCTCTAGGACCGTTTGTGTGAATGGAAGCTTCTTGGTCTTGTATGTTTCGCCCAACATGCGGTTCAACTGTTCTGATGCTTCGCCTGTCATACTTTGATGAGCCCACACCGTGCGAGCTAACCAAGACACTACCATGCAGTCTTTGTACCGGAGCAAAAGCTCTGCAAAGACTTCAGACGCGTCCCACTCAGCATGCGTCTCTCCCTCCAGCTCAACAAACATGAACAACAGCAGGACAAGCAGGTCCAACAAGGCGTTATGGTCATTCTCAAGAGTCTCTTTGGACACTGAAGATAGCGCACTCAGTCCATATCTTGCGATTTGCTTTCTTGATTGAGGTCTGCCGTCGTGTTCATAGTCCAGTTTCCTGATGGCTCGGAGGAACGTCTCAGTGCCGAGATCTTTGACTTCCATACCAAGCTCTTCAACAAGAACGGTGACATCGTCATCGGTCACATGTTGGGAAAGCTCGCTGTTGGCCTCCACCCATTCCATGCGATCTAAAATTGTAATATTGCGGCTTTGGAGTAGGTCCATCTCCATATGGCGTTGAACTTGTTGCTGGACAAAGGACGGTAGTCGTTGGCGGAAGGAAGCTGCGGCATTCAGTAGACGTGCCACGTCGCGAGATTCCGAGGTATCTAAGGTTTGACGTAGAGGTTTGCTCAGCATACGCGAACTCGAGATGGCAGCTGCATTTAGTGTCGTTACTTCCGACTCGCTGCAGTTCCTTATCGCAGAGATGTGGTCGCTCAATACTAGCCAGGGCCTATCAGTAGCTCGGTCGTAGACGAGTGACAGTGATTCTCCCCTCCGCTTGTGTAGATCCTTCACCAGGCTCCAGTATGCCTGCCATTCTGCTGTCACGGATTTGCCGAGATCTTCTGTTTGCGGACTGTGTTCGACAGCGAGGGTGACAATAGTAGCGCTCAGACGCCCTTTCAAGCTACCTCTATTTGCCGATCGACTCAACCTCACCCGCTCTGAACCTCTCTTGTAGATGAGCAGCGCCGTCTCCAACGTTGCGATCGTAAACCGACCGGGGAAGAATAGGAAATCAATCCACTGATCAGAAACGTCTTGGTCAGATTCCAACTCTCGCTCGCTAGGGTTCGCAGGATTGACCTTCAGTGCTTCGACGGTCAACGGGCCCGACTCGACAGATACCCAATCACTCTTCCAAGTTTGTGTTCGTTGGTCGGCGAAATCGGTGAGGTCGAATTTCAGGGAGTAGACTTTACTACTCGGTCCTGATCTGGCGCGTATCCAGATCTCCGAGCCCCTCCATCCAGGCCCTGGGACAATGTGGAATTCTTCTAGTGTCCATACAGTCGTATTCATGAGTTCGTCAATCGGCGGAATGAGCTCCGAGTCTTGCGCAGCGTCGTAGAGTCCGTGTTCCTGGTCGTCGGCGTCTCTCACGCCCCAGAATTTGAATTGATGCTGTTTCGGAGAGTATGTGACGATGTGATACTCTGCGCCTCCTAGCCCACCAAGACCGTCCACAACAGCCATGAGCATCGACTGCGAAGGTCCAATAGAGTATGAAGCTTGAGACCTCTCCAGGGCAAAGTTGTCGGCACCCAAGAGGTCGATGTGAGCGCCTGGCTTGCCTGACGCAATATTCCACGCCCTCAACGAGTGATCCAGACATACTGAGAGGATGTGTTGCTTGTCCGGTGATATCGCAACTGCAGCGGCGGCCGATACAGCAAAGTCTGCGTTTTCGAACCGGACTGTGGGCTGTGCTTTCCATGACAGAAGACCGCGTACCGACCAGTTGCTCTGTTGGTACCGTGATCCGTCCCACGTGTTGTTGGCCTTGTCCCAGATCAGCCGACAGATGGCTCCATCGTCGAGCGTTACGAGCAGCTCGCTTGCGCTTTCGGCGACCAACCTGTAGGGTATGCGCCCGCTGAAGAGCGCCGGCTCGAACCTCTTACACCAGGTTTCAGGGTCCTGTTCCGAGGCTGCGGGGTTGGCGAAGAAGTCGCGGTGCAGGGTGATTGTATAGAGCTCGTTTGATGTGGTGATTGCAAAGACGGTCAATGCATCTCGGTCGGCGGGCTCAGCGAAAGCCACGCAAAAGGGTCGAATCTCGGCGGGGAACTGGAAAAGGAGCGTCAGATTGGCTTCGAACTTGTCGGTGAAGTCGTGATCCAAGTCGGTTGACTGTATCTCCAGCATCTTCCTGCTGTCCAGCACCCGCCAGAGGAAGCTTCGCGGGTATGCATGATGTTGCCGAAAGTACATGGACCCATCTGTGGCTAGATGGCGTCGGGTGAAGGCCTCCTCGTCCTTGTCCGCATAGTGTTCTGTAATGACACTGCGCTTTACAGTGCCTCGTACACCAAATGGAGCGTGCGTTGGTATGGAGAATACGACGGTCGAGCCAGGGAAGGCGGGTTCAATGTTCAATCGCGCCTCTTTGTAGAGACATGTGCCTCCGTTTTGAACCATGGCGATGGCATGCGAAAGGCTTTCGGCCGTCGTCGCGGGACTAGAGGGATTGTGGCGCGCGTTGGATTGGACTTGCGGCGGTCGGCGCGGAGGTGAAGCTCACAAAAACAGTCGTCGCGATGGATGCGCGAAAGCTGTCTGGCGCACGGACGCGGCTTTGTCCTTCACTGCAGATCACCGTGACGCTTCTTACATGGTTCACAAATCACGCAGCACACAACACAGGGCGGATGATGATGATGATGGTGCTTTTTGAATCAAGCACTGTACTAGGATATCATACGGATCACATAAACATAAGTCGTGTAAAACCAAACACATCTAAATCATCACGGCTCGAGAACGCCTGGCACCAGCAATGCGAATCACAGCCGTACTCCCTCATCTACCTCATCACCTGTTGTTCCTCTCCTCCAGATCTTTCTCTTTGGGGTCGCCAATGCCATCTTCGTTGATGGCGAACAAGCAATCGCTCTCAGGCAGACATGGGCTGTCGTAGATCTTGCAAACACGCGTTTCTCCCCTGCCCTTCCTTAAGCTGAGACGAGTCGTACTTGCGTGCGCGATGATGTTTCCTCCAATAGGCTTCTTCGGGTCTGGGTTGAACATGGCACTTGGTCCACCGTCCACTTGTGCCACGACTTGGTTCGTGATTACAACGGCAATGCCAAACTCATCCGCAAGCCGTTGCAGTGTGCGCATAAACTTGGCGAGATGTGTTTGCCTAGCCGAAAGCTCTCCACGGCCTGCGAAATCTGTTCGATATAGCGCGGTGGCAGAGTCGACGACGAGCAACGAGAACCGTGTCTCCGTCATCATCTGTGCGGCCTGGTTGAGAAGCTCCAGTTGGTGATCAGAGTTGTATGCACGTGCATAAGCAACGTTGTCTAGAACTTCTTCACCAGAAAGTCCAAATCGGTTTGCGACAGCTAGACATCGTACTGGTCGAAAGGTACCCTCCGTGTCGATGTATAAGCATTTGCCCTCTCCACCTCCCATGTCGAATGGTAGCTGACAAGTAACGGCAAGGGTATGGCAAATCTGACTCTTTCCCGTTCGGAACTCGCCGAAGATCTCCGTTATAGAGCCAGTCTCGATGCCACCTGCCAAAAGCGTGTCTAATTGTTTCGAGCCGGTTGTGATGGAGATCAATTCGCTGCGGCGGGAATGCATCTCGGTAGCCGTGGTGAAGCCCATAGGGACGAGTTTGGATGCTGATGAGATGAGTAAGACACGGCATAGTGGCGTAATTACTACGTACCTTCTGCAAGTAGCTTTGAAGCTTTCTGCTCCGAAATACCCTTGATTTGCTCGAGCGCTCGCCGTGGCCTGCTTGGTGTTAATCGCGGGGCTAATTCGTGTACAGTGGCCGACATACGTATAGGCAATCGACTCTACAGTGTTGAAGCCGCCCTCGACAATCAATTTGATGTCGCGTGCAGTCAATCCGTTGACTCCCTGGCATCTTGTCAGTGTTCGTTGCGCGTCCAAAGTCCAGGAAAGCCTACCTCGAGCGCAGACACCGGAGTGGGCGCACCAGGGCCACCCATGGTGCTGTCCTCGAATTGCTCTTCTTCGGCACTCATCTTGGCAGATATGAGAGGGTTAAGACGTGTAAGTTGGTGGTTATACTGGGTTTGAGAGTGCAGTGTGCGAGAGAAAAGGATGAGTGGCAAGCGGACATCTAGATCAGGCGCGTCCCGCTAGCGCCAAACGCGTCCTCACATGACGCTGATTAATCGCCACAAGGCAGGCACGCAACCTCCCACGCTCGTGTCCGACGTTACTCCGCAACACCAAAGACGGTTTTACGGGAAGAGGGGAATCCTCAAGAATATGTTGTCATATCAATATCTTCATTTCTTTCTGTGTTCATGGTATCATTGTACATAAAGACATCGGTCAACTCAAAAGACCTACTCGTCATCGCCGAAGAAGACCTTGACCGGCAGCCAGGCGTCACCGCAGACCTTGAAGCGCTCAGGTAGCGAGTTGATCTCCTTCATCTCCTCGTCGGTCAGCTCCCAGCCGTCGAGCTGGAAGTTGGCCTGGATGCGGGATGCTGTGACTGACTTGGGGATGACACTGGAACCACGCTGCAGACCCCACATGAGCAGAACTTGCTGGACAGACTTGCCCTTGTTGTCGGCGAGCTTCTTAAGCTTCTCGTTCTTGTAGAGAGGAGAGTCGGTTGAACCGAGGCAGGAGTAGGCGGTGGCGTGGATGCCCTTCTCCTTGCAGTAGTCGAGGAGCTTAGGCCTGACCTCACTGTTAGTTTACACGCCCACGGGTAAAGTGCCAACACTTGACTTACGAAGGGTTGTTGGGGTGGAGCTCGATCTGGTTGACGGCAGGCGTGATCTTAGTGCGAGAGTCGGCCAACAGCTTCTCGAGGTTCTTGATGGCGAAGTTGGAAACACCAATGTTCTTGACGCGGCCAGACTCAGGGAGCTTTTGCATCTCAGCCCAGGTGTCCTTGAAGTCCCAGTCGGGGTAGTGCTTCTTGAGGTCATCGGGGTCGGTTGAAGAAGGCCAGTGCTGTGAGTTTCGTAAGTGTTTGGTTCCTTCAAAGGCTGTACTGTCATGTTGAGCAAACTTACCATGAGGTAAAGGTCAACGTAGTCGAGACCAAGGCTGTTCAGAGAGCTGGTGATACCCTCCTCGACGCGCTTGTGCCATGGGTTGTCAAGCTTGGTGGTGACCCAGATCTGCTCACGGGGTACACCAGAGTCCTTGATACCCTCGCCAACCTCCTTCTCGTTGCCATAGGCAAGCGCAGTGTCAATGTGGCGGTATCCTCCTTGGAGGGCAGCCTTGACGGCCTCGCGAACCTCACCAGGCTTTGACTGCCATGTGCCGAGACCGACAGCGGGGATTTTTGCGCCCGTGTTGAGCGTGAAGTGCTCCTTGGTCCAGTTCTTGGGTGCCATTCTTGCTAGAGTACGAATCATAGAATGTAAGGTTCAAATTTGGGGTATAGGAAGACGGAGAGGTGGCAGGAATGGCAAACTTTTGAAGGGCGACATGAGCGAGGGGCAATGCCGACGCGTTGTGTACCCCTCCTACGTCAGAGCCATCCTTCACCCATCACATCGGTAGCTATACCGAGCTACTTTAAGCACCGGCACAAAGCCTCCACGTATCAGAACGCGTTTTGCCCGCGGACGAGGTTAAACGGGTCGGGGGTGGAGTGGAGAGCAGCCCACCCGACGCTAGAGCGTAAGAGGAAGCCGGAACAGTTACTACTTTTTTTTCTGCCGTTCTGCCGTTGAACCCTCCCGCTTCCACTGCACCGCCATCAGCAACCTGCGCTAGCCGTATAGGTGTGGACCGCAATGTCTTCGGGATTCGTCAGTGGCGGCAAAGCTGGTGAGGAAGTAGAACGCGACGATGAGTGGAAGAAGGCCCAGCAGGAGATTGAGGATGCCAGGCGCGCAAAAGCCGACTTAGCAAAGCAGCAAGACGGAAAGAGTCTTTTCGAAGTCTTGCAAGCCAACAAGGACAAGAAGCAAGCCGAGTTTGAGGAAAAGGCGCGTTACAAACTGCACGTCGCACTGGACGATGAGGAAGCCGACTATCTAGATTCGGTCCTGGAAAAGAAGCGCCAGGAGGAAGCCAATGTCAAAAAGGAGACGTTTGAGCAACTAGATCTGTTCCGCAGGCAGCGGGAGGAAGCCGAGAGGAAGGCTCGAGGTCTTGAGGAAGAGAGTACAGAAGCGCCTAAAGAGGAGGATGTCGGGCAATGGGCGGCAGTCGGACGAAAGAGGAAGAAGGGTGCTGAAGCCAGTCTGCTGAAGGGTGTCAAGCTGAGGAAGTCGAGTTCCGTGCCTGAAGAAAGGAATACTGGCGATGAAGCAAAGGCAACCAAGCAGTCTGCACCAGATGTCAAGACGAACACGATTCCTGCCATAAGCTGCGACCATGACCTGAAGAGTCCTGCAACGAAATCCGGCAACACGACCAAGCCAGCAGCAGGGCAGCCTCCATCCAAGCCCACGAATGCAATCTCGCTAGGACTCGGCTATGCATCTTCAGACGATGAAGATTGAGTTGGCCTCGAAGTCCAAACGTCATTTCCCAAGTTCAGCGTATGCCATTGGGAAATGGTACATTTTTGGGGTAGGGATATTGCGATGCCGACTCTATACAACACCAGTCGCGACTACGCAGATACACATACAAGCTGATCCCAAAGCTGCGTCCTGGCGCATCTGGGTATGTCTAGCAGCCTACTTGAAATACACCTCTGTCGGCGCTCGGCAAATCTGGGCTGTTCCATTACGCAAATTTCCAGGACGACCCTCCAGGGTGTCGGTGATGGCATCGCAGTACGCGACTTGGTGATGATGTCATTGGCTAAACGCCTCGGCGGCGCTTACCTGTTCCTAGCGACATCCTGTGACAGCTACTTCCCTCTAGAGTGATCATCATCAGCTATATCAACCATTTCGATCAACGGTCATTTCCAAATCCCTCCTATCTCACTGAGGATGAACCTGTGACTGTACTGACGTGAACATCTCAAGTCTCTTCCCGGCATCGCGTACAGAACGCGCAACGTCGCCACAACATGTCACATCAACCCTTCAACGACGAGGATTCCCCTCTTCTCCATGATAGCACCAGATCTATCGACAATGAAGAAAGTACCCGTAATATCGACGAAAACATGAACGCGCGTCTCATCTGCAAAATCGCCGCAGCAATGTACTCCTTCGTTACGCTCGGCCTCTTCAACTCCTCCATTGGCGCCGTCCTCCCTCTGCTCTCCCGCCACTACCATCTCACCGACCTCCAAGTATCTTCCGTCTTCTTAGTCTCCCCCATCGGCTACGTCGTAGCAGCCCAATGTAGCGACACCGTACACTACCGCTTTGGCCAACGAGGAATTGCAATTACGGGGCCTCTTTTCCAGATCTTGGCTACTGCGATTGCGGCTACGCATCCGCGGTTCGGGTTGCTGCTGGTTGCGTTCATGTTGCAGGGACTGGGAACAGGGCTGTTGGATGGGAGTTGGTGTGCGTGGGCTGGGAGCATGGAAAAGGCGAATACGGTTTCTGGGTTGCTGCATGGATCTTACTCTGTGGGCGGGGCGATGGGACCGTTTATCGTCACTCTGTTGACTACCAGGGAATTTCCGTGGTGGACCTGGTACTCTATTCTGGTAAGTCTATCAGAAATCAGACACACAGGATTCCCCAGGCTGATGGCTGTAGGCTGGAGCATGTGCTTTGTCATTTTTGGTTCTAGTCGCTGCGTTCCGCAATGAGACTGCATCCATCTACCGCGAAAGCAAGCAGTCGAAAATCAACGACTCTAGAATCGATGTCAAAGCCGTGTTCACATACCGTGCTACTTGGTTCTGCGCAGCGTACTTCCTCACCTACGTTAGTATTGAGACTGCAATCTCGGGATGGATCATCTCATTCATGCTGCGCAGCCGTCACTCGACTGTTTATGTGGCAGGTCTGTCTTCCTCGGGATATTGGATCGGCATGGTCGTTGGACGGCTGACCTTGGGTTTTGCTACGGATAAGATGGGCGTACGGCGCGCGACTGGTTTGTACTTCATCATCGCTATCGGTATCGATGTACTCTTCGCTGTTCTGTCGTCTACGGCTGCGTCTGTGGCGCTGATGACGATGTTGGGGTTCATCATGGGTCCGATGTTTCCGTCTGGTGTTGTTGTGCTTACACGGCTGCTGCCGGCGGAGCTGCATGTTGCAGCTGTCTCTTTTGTGGCTTCTCTGGGTCAGATTGGAGCTGCGCTTTCGCCATTTGCTATTGGTGCTGTCATCCAGGGCTTGGGTGTTGGTGTCTTCCGGTTCGCCGTACTGGCTGAGACTGTGTTGGCGTTGTTGGTGTGGGTCGCTTTTGCGAGACTGCGTCCGGCTTTGCAGGGCACGGCTGCTACACGTCATGAAGACTGAGATTTAGTAGTAATTGAAGATCTACAAAGCTACTGATTGTTATGCCAACGTGTTGTTACTCCAGATGTCGAAGTGACAGTCAAATTTCACAATATATGCTACACCCTCGCCGGTGTATTCGACAACATACTGCTCAGTTTCTAGATCAGTTCAAGTGGGACGCCCCGTCATTGAATTGCTTCGGTACAACCTTTTACCAAAGCATAGTAGCTCTGCACTTATCGAAACTCTACAATAGCTGTGTCTGAACATGCACCAATTCTAGGACGTCGATTCAGTTTCGATATGCTCAGGACTAGCTACGAGCTAAACTCCCACATCGTAAACGTAAATTTACAGCGTGGAAACAAAGAATATCCGGAAGGCTTCACAAAACCATTGATAGAGTAGATGTGCATCCATAACCCGAGAATGAGCTGACCATACCGGGGAATTGCATCTCGACTGCAACCACGAGTCGTGGTCAGTCCAATCCAGGGTCCCAATCGCGTGGACGGCAGCGAGATGAAGTGGAGAAGGCCTAGCCTGAAGGATGTGGGGCGTTTTCGCGCTAGTGGCATAACCTAGTCCGCGCCGCACCACGCGTGCTTCGGACGGCAAACCGTTCCCTCATCCTTGCACATCTTGCATCCTTTGGCTGCTGAGCCCGCCGTCTCCCTCATCCATGACTTTCCGTGTATTCGCATCGCTAGGCGCAGCAGCCTCATGGAAGCCCTGCTATTTGCGCCCGTGTACGGGGATTAGTGAAGCAGATGCCATACTTGCTCTGTATGTGAAAGTGGCGCGACTTCTTCGCTTGCCATCCACCGCATAGTTTACAGGTTGAACGTGCAGACTATTATTCCTGTATCCTGAACTGGTAGGAGTTCTGGTACCTTGGGGGATCTAGGTGCGTTAGATCAACATGCTTCCAGGAGTTCCAACTCTCTCATCTGTCGTCGATCGGGATGCTGTTCAGCTCATCCACGACACCTTCATCTCCGGCGTCAATGCCAAGCTGTCCAGTGTAGCCAACCCTCAGGCTTCCATCACTTTCCAACCTGTTACCAAAGCGTTCCTCTCGCACAGCCCCAAGACTGGAGGCAACCCTCAAGGTGTGGATGTCTCAAAGGCACCTTTCTTCTGGATGGTGGAGAACTTTACCTGGACGTCAGCGAGCGACGATATAAAGGTGCGCGCTGCTGCTGATGAAATCACAACAAGCATCAATGGCTTGCTCGAGGCAAAATCATGGAGCGCTCAGTACCTCTACATGAACGATGCAGGAAAGGGCCAGCCAATCTTCCAGAGCTATCCCGCTGCCAACTTGAGAAGGCTGAAGACTATCCGTACCAAGTACGATCCTCTCAGAGTCTACACTGATCTCATGCCTGGTGGCTGGAAAGTTGCTGATGCTTAATTGTTAAACTCAAATTTTTTGGTTAGTTCTTCTCGCATCGAATCGTAAACGTGATGTAATTCTTGTCTGTGAAAAGTTGAGTCCTCCTGGTGGCTGTCTCATCGTATGCATGCGGTGACAAGCTAGAGTCTGACGCTGTTCCGAAGTCATGCGATATTCTTTGATTCACATTCAGCCAAGATATGCCCATTTGGATTTGGTAGATACTATCGGTTTTCTCAGCTGTACATTCATTTGGACGCTCGGCATATCGATAGCGGACACGGGTTGACTGTGCCTCACCCTTGCAGAATGGATGAAAAGCTCGAACGCGAAGGAACCGCGCGAAGGAAGAGGCAACGTAACCGAGCCGTGGATACGAAAAGTATCGGACCAGCCGTCCTACTACACTGAGCTCATGGCAAGTCAAAAAATACTACGCAATGAATCTCTAACGTCAAGCTGGGTGTGATATGGTGTCTTTGGGACGCATCGTTCATCTTGACGGCATCACGAGGCTTCCTACGTTGTAAGTCTCAACGCCGAATCTTCGCTGATGACTACTTCGTCTTCTTTGGCTTACTCTTGCTGACGGCCCTCTCCGCGGTCACCACATGTCTGCTACCACAGTTCTTTCTCGCGCAAGAGTATATGAAGGCGTCCATGGGTGAGCATCAATGGAGTCATTAGACCGGGCTGAGACTCTCAGTAGTGAGCAAGGCAGGAAAGGAAGTCACGATTGGGGCAATGAAAGAGAATTTAGACCTATGGCTGGGATCGAGCAACACGTAGACTTTACCATTGAGAGAGAAAGAGAGTTGGTGGTATCACAGCAGCATTAGGTGTAGTAGTCACCATTCTCGTTGCTTCAAGATTGGACCTCTGCGTTTTTAGAACACGACTGCCTAGCTTTGATGTTGTAGGAAATCAGGGTGCAAGGGCTGGAGTTTAGTGTTCTGAACTGCTTTAGCCCAATGAGGAAATGACGCGCTAGAACGCGCTCAGACACTAGTGAATTGCGGGGCGTCGCGGTCCGCATCGAGGTGCATCGCAACCGCTGGAAGACAGCAGCCCTCGAAAGACAACACCGCCATTGTACAACAGCGCAATGGCCTGCTTGTCTTTTCTCTTGCACCCTACATATATGCACTCCTGCTAGACAGCGTACACAGCCATGGTGCTACTTACTTTGTCACAACGCCTCTCCACCCGCTAACACAACACCCAGAACTCCAAGTCACTGCGCCGTCTCGCCGCCGACCATGGCTCCCTCCACACCGCCGGTCTCCCACCAAATTACCTGTTTCCTCCGGGAGCCGACGACTCGGCTGACCTGACCTCCCTCGACATACTCCTCGCTGGCCCCATCGGCACACCCTATGCCGGCGGCGTCTGGCGCTTACACCTCGATATCCCGCCTACGTATCCTACTGCACCTCCGACAGCGCAGTTCCGAACGCGCTTATGGCATCCGAATATCGATGAAGCAACGGGCGCTGTGTGCGTCGAGACGTTGAAGCGGGACTGGAGTAGCACGCTGAAGCTCAGAGATGTTCTCGTCACGATATCATGTCTACTTATCCAACCGAATCCGGCGAGTGCGCTGAATGAAGCAGCGGGGAAGCTGGCGGTGGAGGACTGGGATGGGTATTGCAGGAGAGCGAAGCTCATGACGGAGATCCACGCCGCGGTGCCCCGGGACATGCAGGAAGATGTTCGCGAAGCGCAGATGAGGGGGGAGGATAAGATACCACTCGAGCCAGAACAAACACAGCACATCGCGAAGCCTCACTCCAAGGGCAAGGAGAAGGAGCGCGTCAAGGTCACACCTGCGGGTCCCAAGTTGCAACGTCAGGCGAGTGAAGATGAAGAAAATAGACGACGGAGAGGGGCGACGGGAGAGCGTGATAGCGATCCTGGAGAAGACTGGATACCTGGACCGGGGAGCAGGATAGTAAGAGGGCCTGCTGCGACGAGAAGGCAAAAAGACAACGTCTTTGGCATCAAGGGCCTGGGAGGTCTCGACACGCCGCCGAAACGCGTCTTCGCGGCTACCCACACCCCAACGCCTACGTCGCCCATGTCTCCTCCATCGAAAGACACCGGGAAGGAGAATAATACCACCGAAGACACCGACCCTTTCATCACCGTCACCTCGAAACGCAATGCGCATACCCTCCACCTCACCTCGACAGAAACAAGAACAGACACAACGACAGCAGCAGACACAGACACGCCCGACCTCCTCAAATTCTCCCACCAAAACCCCTTTTCAGCCATCCAGCTGAACAACCAGACACATCCTCTTTTCAAAGAGTTTTCGTATTCCTGGGAGGATGCAATGGTGCTGCATGATGCTGGGGTGGGCGGCGAGCATGCCGAGCGAGGTGAAAGTAAATTAGACGTCAGGAAGAGGCTTGCAGGCGACGAGTTTGAGAAGAAGAAGCGGTGGGAGATGAAGAGGTTCAAGCGGGCGGGGTGCGATTTGAAGAGGTACAATCGAGGGGACTTTGGGGCGAGGACGGGCGTGGGGAGACTGTGATGGGCGTGGTGTAAATATGCATAGCGATGTGGCGTTTGGGGCATGCACGGATGTTGTTAGGCTGGTGATGGAGATGGGAATGACCTATGAATCAACGCCTTTGATTACGCTGAAGAAGAGCGGTGGTATGACGACACGGCGTCGCTCATCTTGTGTCATGGTTGATCGTTCATCGGCTTTGATGCCCAGCACTAAAGTCCAGACCTACGTCGTTCTTATGCCCATGTTCTTTTCTTCCAGGAAAGAGAGGTCCAGTCGTAGTAGAAAGACCACCTCCAACTTTGCCGAAGACGTCGTAAAAGGAAATGGAGACATGACTCTTAGGTATCCGTATTCAGAAGATTACGCGCAGGCACATAGAATTTGGCGATATTCTTTCCTCCGTTTCAATATCTCGCCTTGTAGATATTCCAAAGGACCATCCGCGGCAAAGATTCCCTACAAGCAGGAGAGAGGAGCGACCAGCATACCCAATTGAAGAGCGTAGCTTTGGAGTGAATCCAGAAAAGGCGTCCCGTGATAGACATATTCCCCACTCATAGTCGATAGCAGGCTCGTCTGAATCCGCTTCCACATCCAACCCAGACGTCAAAGTATGCTCGTCCAACACCTATCCCACCAGCTATCCTCGCCAGCGGGACAACCCCCCATATCCGCGTTCGAAGAACTCTCGGTTACGGGCTGCATCGATGCGATGCAATATCGACTTATAATCTGACAGGGTAGAATCGGCTCAATTGAGCTTGCTGGATGTTGCTAGTACCTGCGAAGACGAATGGTGTAGGCTAACAAGGCACACGGTCGAATTGGAGATTGTCCGGCGCAAGCCATGAAATGCTGCCACACCCTTCAAAAAGATCACCAGTAGCAAGAATGTGTCGTCACGAATGCTCATCACGTCGACAAACGCCCGTTACATCAACCTGCATCCCAAACGATCGATCAACGGACCAAATCCAAGCCCGTTGAGGGACTATCTACGGATCAACACAACGCTCTTCGTCTATGGAATCCAACGCTAGCCACCCATTGTTGAAACTGCATTTCGCTGCTCACACCGCCTGTTGCGCCGCGTCCTTGTTCTCTGAACCATTCTGCATCACCTCACTCACCTCTTTGATCGTAGGAACCGAATCAGACGGAACGACAACCGACGCACCGTTGACAGCGCCATTGGTAGCATCTTGGTTCGGAGCTTGAAGTCCTTGGCGGACTTTGAGGACGCTGTCTACGATGACGGCGTCGATGCCTTCGTTTCGTTGGAGCTATTGCACAATCAGTACATGCCATGGGGAGTAGGGGAATATAAGGGTGAACGACTTACCAGAACATTCTTCGGGTCATTGTTCAGCATGCCGTAAGAAACGCATACCAAACCACTTTCCTTGACCACCTTGACTAGTCTTGGACACATGACCAGAGGTGTAGCAGCGCTGACCACGCCAAGCAGGTTCCATCGACTAGCAAATCGAATAGCTTCTTGCAAACTGGCCGCTCGTACATCTCCGACTGGTGAGGTGCCGGCGTCGGTAAGGAACAGTACGGGAATCGAAGGTTGCTTGAAGGACAGCATCAGGCAAATGTCGGGGTTGAAAGATGAGAAGATGATGTTTCGCTTGCCCATCTTGTCGTACACCTTCTCCAACACGGTGTCGACGAACGAGTTCAGCTCTACAGCGTACTGGTCCATCTCTTCTTCTTCAGATTCGTGAAGCATGGGGTACTTCATCTCGACATTGAATCCGACCGATTCTGGTAGCTCATCGAACATGCGCTCTAGAGTTGTGAAGGACGACTGGATGGAATTGCCACGACTGTTGCCTTTGAAGCCCTTTTTCTTGAAATCGCGGGTGTATTTCATTCGCTCAGTCAGCTCGTTCTGACGATCTGTGTGAATGTTGCGCTGCTTGGAATTGTCGACTGAGTACGATCGTGGTCTCCGTGTGTTGGGGCGGTCATCCGTGCCATTCGTACCGCTGGGGACTGGCACAGTTTCTGGGGAGCCAGCGCGAGAAGATCGTGGCTTCTGACCCTCACCAATGTGAAGGAATTGATCTAGTGTGAGCGTGTGTACAGGTGCGTCAATACCAGTCTCGCTAACCAGGAAGTCGTGATAGATGACCGGCACGTGATCCTTTGTCAGCTGAACGTCAAACTCCACGTACTCCGCACCCAAGTTGGCAGCCGAAATAAACGACTGAATCGTGTTCTCGCCAAGTTGCAGTGACGTACGTGAGGCTGTGTTCTTTCCTAGCCCACGATGTCCAATGACCATGGTAGTAGCTGCCATCTTCTTCCAGTAGGTGTGTTGCTCTGTGACAGACATGGCTGGGTGATGGAAGGGCGTGATGATTAAGAAATTGAAGTTGACCGTGCCGATCACGTCCAACGTCGAGGCCGCCACGATTGGTACCTTCATATCTCCTTGAAGTGATATACGCTTGGACCCAATACTTGTCTTGATAGTTGACAGCAGTGCCACTGCTCGTCCGACAACACGCTCTTGGTTGCCTGCGTATGTTGGGATGATGTCGAACAGCAGCTTGACCTTGGTAACATCGCTAGTCATGAAAGTGATGGGCTCAGTCGCAATGTTCTCCTGGATGGGCAGGTCAATGACCGTGGGCTCTCCATTAGCGCCAGATGCATTTACAACCACAGACAAGGCAGTGTCGAGTTGCGTCGCATGCGCGTCGGCAAGGGGAATGTCATCCAGTTTTACCGCAGGCGTATCCTTCCTAATGTCCATAGAACCGAGGCTGACTAGAACCATCGTCTCCTTCGTCAGATAACGATGACCAAACGTCTTGACAGGTTCGGGCGCCTTCTGAATAGGGGTGTTGTTATCTCGGTTGAGGTTCTTGGACCTTCGCTCATCAAGCGAAGATTGAGTAGGAGAGCCAGCTCGAGCGATACGTGTGTCCGTAGGAGCGACTAGATGCGACTCCGTTGTGGGAGTGAGTTGTGCTAGCCTTGCTGCTATCTCCATGTGACCGCGAAGCGCGGCATGCTCCTTTGCTGTCCAGCCAGAATTATCACATTTCTGCAGATCAGCTCCGGCAGCGGCTAAGATCTCGACCATGGAGAGATGGTCATCAACGCAAGCAATGAATAATGGCGTCCAGGCAAACGTCTTCTCCGCTACATCGACTTCTGCCTTGTTCATGCTCAAGCCTTGCAATAGAACCGTGGCGCACTCGTCGTAACCGTAGCGTGCCGCCATGTGTAGTGCAGTCTCACCGCCTTCGTCCTGGTAGTTGACGTCCACACCGGCTTCAACCAAAAGCTTGACAATGTCTACAAAGTTCGACCGAGTCGCTAGAGTCAAAGCCGCTCCTGATCTCGCAATGGCCTTTCGAGATGCCAGTCGTTCTTCTGTAGTGCCACGCCAGTTCTCCGCATCAAGGAGGGCTTTGGTGGTGAGGGGATGTCCACCCATTACGCTAAGATGGAGAGGAGCATTACCATCAGTGTCTTGCCAGTAGGCGGAGTCGATACCCTGAGCGACATCGAACTGACCCCAGTCTTGCATGTGCTTCATGACGACCTGGCAAATGACTACGAATCCATATTGCGCGGCATAATGGAGCGGGAACCTGCCGTAAGAGTCACGAGATTGAAGCGCACCGCGCTGCTCAGCACGCAGCTGGTCAAGTAGATAGACGAGCAACTGCACCGACTCATCGTTTTCGCTGAGTAGTTGTGTTGACTCTTCTTCGGTGGTCGTACAAGGACGGGGTTGGCGATTGGGATCCGTGGCAGGCACTATGAAGCTCCGTGTCTCACTCGAGCTCTGGAGAAGGGTTCCGTCAGCGCCGAATGTATCGCCAGTCTTTGAACGCCCAATATTGATGACAAGTCGGTGGATACAGTTGCGCTTGTTGATGTCATCTTCCTCCTCCAGTGAGATGATGTCCTGCAGCAACCTCTGGATACAAGACTTTGCCCGGCATGAGATGGCGCGCTGCAAAAAGTTCAAAAGCACTTGCTGGACCGAGGAGCTAGATATACCGTTGCTTGTGGCGACTTCTCCTAGTTGCTCATTGAGATTGTCGACTTTGTCACCGCGGATAGCCATGTCCACGGCGTCAAGGAGGCCCGAAGGAAGGTGTAGCGAACGACCTGGCACTCGGCCCAAAGAGGCAGCCGAATGGGTAGAGCCTGTATCGTCGAACGTCTTGATGTCGCCAAGACCTGATAGCCACTCGTTGACCGCCTTCATATCCTGGTTCAAAGGCAGGTTGTGCGCGAAAGGCTTCGGGTTGACTTTGGACGCTAGGTAGCGCTCCTGGAGGCAGACGGTCTCGATTTTCTTGTCCAGCTTCTTGGTGATTTTGATGAATCCCCGACGATTTACTTCTCCATACCATTGAAGCTTTCGCATGGAACCACGTAGTTCAAGCAGTGCACCCATGAGATCTTGCGCTTCATCTTTATCGATTCCCTCGGGCAACTGTACAACTCGTCCGTATCGGCCATGTAGGAGTCGTAATCGTCGAGCGTTTTCGGCGTATTTGCGGTTGTAGAAATTGTCGACGTCTTCGAGGTTGCGGTCGAGGGAGAAGAAGAATTCTAGGGATGAATGTTAGCCACGTATTCAGGGAGCCCGAGGGTAATGGTCACAATCGACATGCGCTCGCTCGTGACCATGCTGACATGTCAAAGAGCCCCGCGAACGCAGCAGAGCCATGGGAGTATTCTATATAAAGTTTGGCAAGAGGCACAGTAAACGTACCAGCAAGATCTGGAGGTGAGCCGTCCGTTGAAGCTTCAGCGGCGTTCTTGATAAGCTTCTTGAGGCCTTTGTAGTTGATGTAGGACGCCGCCCATTCGGGAACCTGGTTCCGTGGTAGATTATGCCCAAACTTCATCTTGGAAGTGGGATAATGGTCGGGGGATATTTAGGGCCGGACTGGGCTTCTATATCGGAGCTTGGAGGTAGCTCTAAAGCGGATGGAGGTCTAGTTCTGCGCAGATGGGGACGGGAAAAACAAGCAGATGCAATGGTAGGTATTGGAGGATCGGCAGGGCAAGAGGCAGAGTGTAGATTCCATGCGACCGGCACAACCAACGCGTTGATGCTGAAGCGTTAGGGTGTGCTCGAGGCGTCCATTCTCATTGGTTGAGACAGAGCTCGACAAAAGCGCGCCTGCAACATGGTTAAACGGAGTGTCAAAAGGAGGGAAAGCCACAGCTGAAGGCTGGGGGAAGTACACTGGAGCGGCGGATCGCTGGTCAGTGTTGTCGGCGTGGGTGCTCGAGGTGTGGGTGAAAGAGGTTCAGAGGGAAGAGACGTGGTTGGTGCGCCGCCAGGAGCTCCAATGACGTATGGCGACAGAGCGCGTCCTCTTTTGTTCTGCTTCTGTTCCGTTCCACCACTCCCCGCAGGCGTGAGCAGAGGCCCTCGTCTGCTTTATACCGCGACTTGCTGCAAACGTTGGGATGCTTCGGCTCGACGGTGGATCCCTGCCCCCAATCAATCATCGCCCTCGACTGCAGCCCGCTTGAGCGCCTTTCGCGTCGGCGCATCACGGCAGGCTATGTTTGTCAGCTTGACTCGTCAGGACTGTTCTTGGCACTGCCGTTTGGTGGCATGGAGCAAGTTGTGCGAGTCCGAAAAGCAATACAGCTGAACAGTACGCTGGTGACCATGGTGAAGGATTGAGCCCGGCCGCACCGATATGGGCAAAAACTCACGCGACCACCTTCCACAGCGGGATGCGTGTCAGTTGTGGTGCATATGGGAGCCACGGTAGCTTAGCCGGCCACACCGCCTCAAAGACTGCTCAACGTGGATGGTGGGGTTGCATTGATACTGGCTATATGATTCCTGCGCGAGTAATACTCGGAGCACGTATACGGCACCATTTGTGCGTCGTGCTGCACCTCTCTCCGCTCTGGGGAACCTGGCTTCTCCAGATGCCGCCTGAGCAGTTGATTAGACCCTTCCCCGCTAGTCCATCCATCGGGCCTGCGGGCGCTGGAGCATGCCAGATAAGGACCGAAGCAGCACGTCTAGACCAACGTGGAAAACAGACTCCGGAGCATCACCTGCTTCACGAGAAAAAGAAGGCGTTGCCCTCGTTGTCCTTTCGCTGCACCTTGGACAGGTCCTTGTCGGGTGCGTACTCTGTCCATGCGCTCGCAGGGAAGATGTGCTTGTTGCGCTCGTACCACCGCCTGTCAACAACCTTTGTCATCGCAGGGTCTTCACCGAAACCCTCGAGCTCCTCGTCCGGTATACTAGACTCTTTGCTCTTCTTCTTGAGGGGCTGTGCAAGCGGATCGTATGTAGCAGGGTCTACTTCTGCATCGACATCGGTCGCGCTTGGAGTGGCTTTGGTGGGTTGCGCCGAGTAGTCGAAGATGGTGCCGTCGAAGCCGGTGACCCTGTTGAATAGGAAGTGATAAATCTCATAGTGCTGACGTTGTTAGCAGACAGCAGCATGCTTCTGGAACAAATGCTTACATGCGGCAAGATGACTTCCCCTCGTACGAGCATCAAGTCGTCTACGCTGACCCTAGCCCAGTCTCTTCGACTCTTGTCACTACCAACGCCCAGCTCTGCACCAACTTTTCGAGCCTTGTCCAGGAACAGCCATATCTGCTCGCCCTTCTTAATCCTGCACCGTCCGCCTGGAACATTGGTACCATCATAGAAGACAAACGGTATCACTACCTCGGTCGCCTTGACTGCGTCACGCATAACAATAAAGTCTTTCCGTGCCAGTTCTGCTTGTTGTGCTTCGCGTTGGAGAGCCGTCTTGGTCATGACGCGGGGCTTGAGACCGATGCTCGAGTTTGCGCCCAGCTTCTTCTTGAACACCCTCCCTTCTGCTTCTGGAGCACAAGTTTCGGCGGAGGTGCTTTCGCGAGGGGCGGGCGTCTTGGAGTCACGGGATTCGGTGTCTTCGTCTCCGTCCATACCGAAGGAGAGCTTGCCTTTACCAGCTACCTTGCGCTTCTTCTTGAAGACGGGTTTCGGCGTTGATGCCCTGTACTTTGCAAATTAGCAAACATTCAACGATACTACTCGATCCTGCATACCCGTCTGTAGGTGTGTCGTCGCCGGAGCTGATTGCGGTGTCGCCTCGCTCCTTTCTGTCCAGCGCCTCGGCGCGTCGCTTGCGATAGTCATCGAGGTTGACCAGACCGACAGTTTGCGCCTTTAGCAAATCTTCTGCTGTCGCAGCCTGGGATGTGAAGCGCGCGTTACCAGACGGATCTGCGCGATCGCTTGAACTGGAAGCAAACCTATCCATGTTCGTAAAGTGATGTGGGCTGGATGATGTGACTGCCAGAAAGTTGATGGTGCCAGCCGCAAATGGAAAGGTAACCGCGCTAGTGGCTCGTCCGTGAAGCCGACGCGATCGACCACCCAGAAGGAGCATTCACCCCCACTCCAAGTATCCTCGCCCCAGCACGCCAGTTCGCTGCGACGTACACGACATGAACAGCGATGGCGCGCATCGTACAGGACTCAGATGACGAGCTCGAAGACGATCTGGAGAGCGACCTATCGCCACCCAAACAACCAGGCGCGTCCGCGCAGCCACCCAGCAATGAGACCCACGGCACGGGATCTACCGGTAGGGCCGACGTGACGGTGCCGGATCGTGAGCCAAATGTACTGACATGCAGCCCAGAATCGCTGAAGAGAGCGATCGAAAAGGCTCACCGCAATCATCTTCAATCACAGCCCAGCCAGGAGGAGCCTCAGTCATCAGTGTCATTGCCTGAACATCCAAACAAAAAGAGAAGGACCGTGGCTGATCCAAGCCCGCTGAAATCATCTAATGATGCACTGGTCGCACAGAGAGGCCCAATCACCTATGGCACGGCTCCCAGGTCCATCTTCGGTAGTTCTCCAACATTCAACGCTGCACCCAAAGGCCCATCAGGCACGAACCTTGCACCTCTTTATGAAACTGGTTGGCTTCCGGAAGGTACTATGCGCGACGACTATGCCCAGCACGAACCAGACATGTTCCTTGAGCCTTCTAGCACCATCCCCAATGCCACTATGACCCAACGACGCGTCTTGGACGTTGTCAATGCACCGATGATAATGGGCCAGGCATTCGAAAGTGAAGGTCCTCGATATATCCCCCCACCTGAACCGTCAATACCATGGTCAGATCTCATGAAATTCACGCCTGCAGAAGCGGCTGACCAGACTGAACCATCTGATCGTGACGCACTTCCGACTGATGTCCCATCAGCCACGCCAGTTCGGATGACACAGGGAGGCTATGAGCACTCTGCATCCCAACAAAGCAGGTGTGACTCTTCTGCTCGTTTAAAAGGCAGTCCTCTAAGGAATGAACTTGCTCGTACTGAAGCCAGAGACATGGGCTGGAAAGCAGCACCTGTTGAGGCCGACCCTGCCGCGATTCTGGATTTACCTTCAACCGTATCACCAGGAACCCAAGACGGCAGATTTGAGGAAGGGAACAAGACACTTCGTCGTTCAAAGTCTCAACCAGCGCCTAAAGGTGGCTCTGATGACGATCTTGCGGCTATCGGGTTGCCCAAGGAGCAATATAAACCACGGCCTAGCCGCTCCAGATCGCTGAAGGTTGAGGAGGAGCAACCTATAGACTACTCGGTCCGCCCTGAAAAAGCCAAGAAGGTCAGCAAAAGGCGGCAGACTACGGCTGCAGTTGATGCCAACAAGATCACCACACCTGAAAAGGTACGACAGATTTGTGACATGGGATTTACCCCCTCGACGACCTCTGGAGCCTTGGAGCGAAACAATGGTGACGTCATACAGGCCATTGACTGGCTAGTCACCAACAGTATTGGCCACGACGAGCTGGCACCACCAAGTCCACCCAAAATCAAGCCGGTCACGAAGAGGAGCGAAGAGAAGTCGGCGATGGACTCGGAGGCTATTCAAGACATAATGCGCAATTTAAATGAGTATCGCAGAGACGATACCCAGGCTGCTGCGCAGGACGTGGTCGATGTTGCAGTGGCGAACGATACTACCATGCAGCCAGAAGCCGCGGACGATATTACAAAACTTGCAGCGACCGAACTGCGTTCTCCGACAAAGGTGCAGGTGGTGATACCTAAGAAGTCACCAGTTGCTGTTTCTAAGCAGCCCCCAAGTTCTGTGAAAGTCTCGAGTAAGAAGGCAAAGCGCAGGAAAACCACATTAGATCAACCCGAGAGCGAACCCACTGCAGTAGATGCTGTAGCGCCCGAGGTTGTTCCTGAGGCTGTGCCTGCGAAGAAGAAGGCGCGTGGCCGGCCCAAGAAGAATGCACCTGTTGTTCCGCCTATACAGCACGATCCAGAAACAGTAGAACAGACCGGGCAGGAGAACGAACAAGAAGAGGTTGTACGGACTGCCGAGCCCGATTCATTTTTGGAGAAAGTAGAGCAAGGCTCTGCAACTGCATCCAAGGAGACCGAGGAGGAGAAATCGCCAGATGTCACGGATTCGACCACTGCCAATCATTCCGCTCCCCCATCAAAACCCTCCCCAGCTGCGGCATCAGCAACCCAGGAACCAAAAACGAAACCTACGAATGCGTCGCCACTCAACGCAGCAAAGGTGCCGTACCGCGTGGGACTGAGCAAACGGGCGAGGATTGCTCCTCTATTGCGCATGGTGAAGAAATGGTAGAACAAAACCTACTTCGCGTGCCGCGGAGACTTCACGAACCATAACGCTACACCTGCTAGCATGCTATGTACCTGAACTTAATGATACCCACTTTTACTTGACCTTGCCTTGAATTTCCACCTCTTCGTAAACATGGTACACAAGGACCAGCTGGAGTTTTTCTAGCGGCGCGCTCACTCTAGCCGAACCACAACTCAGCATCTGAACAAACTAGAGCATGCAGCTATTCGGGCTCGTCGTTCCGGGGCGAAAGCGTATGAGTTTTCCGCCAGGTCGCAACTTGGTCGTACTCGATCAGCGCAAGAGAACAGTTTACTTTTCACTCCGCCCGTGTATATTGTTACATTGACAAAGTCTTGAGCAATCCCGCATGGCATTGCACATGCGGTTTGCTTGCTAGTGGATCATTGCCGCCCGCGGCATTATCGATTTATCAAGAGCGAGATCCGGCGCTCGCTCAGGCTTGGCGGTGGAAATTGGGTTTGACAAGGGCGTCCTAGCATCAAATCGCAGCCAGCGGACGACGACCGGGGCGTTGTCAGTCCTGCACCCCTGGATCTGGCGTCAGGCGTTCGTCGTCCTAGAGCTGGGGGGAATGTGACTCGGATGATCGTGTTGCGAGCGGCGCGCATGACGATGTGACCGTTACTTGCGCGCCTTCGCTTAGATCCCAATGCCACGGCACGAGGTGTTGCAACAACGGCTGACAGAATAGACATGGCAGATATCGAGTGCAAGGCCTGGAGCTCGTACCAGTTAATGGGTATAGCACTGAAACTGCGAACGATGCATGGCTGTCGCCCAGCATATCAACGAAGAAGACAGTCCCTCGATAGAGCCCTTCCCACCTCAGAGTGGTTTGTTGGGTGCCGAAAATGCCGAAGGCGAAGCGGGCTCTGTTTCCTTAGACGAGACGCCATCGGACGCCTCATCAAGCCATGAGGGTGAAGACCGCAGTGTTGTTGTGACGCCAAGTCCTCCGCTAGACCAATGCTGTGACGGGCCCCGACGGTAATCATCCCACTTCAGCGTATTCGCAACGGGAGCTGGTCAGAACCAGCATCGCGGCTCGTATATTTAGATCCCGGGGCCCCAATAGCTTGGCGTTGACAGGAACAGGTTGGCTCCAGGCTCTGGGAAGCCTCTTCGAGAGCGGCAGTTACATGGAATTTCGCTGCTCTCAAGCCTGTAGGGCTGTCGGACTACCAAGATATCCAATCACAGCGGGGGGCATGAACGTCGTATCAATCTTCGCAGTACCATGCCGTCTCCACTGTCCCTTCGTATCCCACAAAGGATTCCCAGGGCCCGCGCTCTTGGCTGCTGATAGTAGTGTGCTGGCTTTCTTCAGTCAGTGGGTCTTCCCTCCTTGTAGCCACGCCACGAGTCGCCCTTGGAGGTGCGTCTACAGGACGGTGGCTTATAAGTATATGCGTCTCACGCTCTTTGCATTCTTCACTCGTCTTGCTTTGTACGCATAGCGACCGTCACTCGTTTGTCTTTATTGCTTAATTCTCATTGACATTATTGTCATACACACTCGCTTTCACTCTGAATACCCTAAACCGGATACAACGATTATACTAGGACCGTAAAATTTAATCCGCTAACATGCGTTTCACCCAAGTCGCTGCTGCCTCATTGGTAGCACCGCTCGTCGCTGCTCATGGCATCGAGGGCATGCCGAGGATCGTTGGTATGCCTCAACAATTGAGGGCCAGCAACCCTTTCGCTGGCCACAAAGGCCGTTCTGCTGCTGAGCCAGCACCCTTGATTCGCCCCCGGCAGTCTGCCGACGGACGTTGTGGTCCGGACGGCGGCAACCAAAAGTGTGCGGACAACGAGTGCTGCTCCAGCGCCGTACGTATATTGCATCAGGCCTTTTGTGTGTAGTAAGCATGTACTTACAGTAGAGACAGGGATACTGCGGTACTACCCAAGAACACTGCCAAGCGCCCGACTGCCTGTTCAACTTTGGACCTGCGTGTGGTATGACATGCCCTATTCCCTCTCCTACCATGATCAGCTTACTGAAGGTACCACAGACGCCAACAAGACTCCTGCCGGAGCAAGCACGCGTAACGATGCCCGCCCCCAGAAGGGAGCCATCCCTTACGGCGGTGGTGGCATCTACGTCTGCAACAACCCTGGAACCGTTGCCATCACCTACGATGATGGCCCATACATTTACACCGAGGATGTTATGGCCCAGTTTGAGGCCCGTGGAGCCCACGCCACATTCTTCATCACTGGTAACAACATCGGAAAAGGTGCCATTGACGAGAACTGGGCGGGCGTTATCAAGAAGATGTACGACAACGGCCACCAGGTTGCCTCGCACACCTGGTCCCACCAGGACCTCAGTGCTATTACCAAAGAGGAGGCTTACGACCAGATGGTCAAGAACGAGATGGCCATCCGTAACATTATCGGCAAATACCCCACCTACATGCGCCCGCCTTACTCCTCTTGCGATGCCGACTGCCAGGATGTCATGAAGGATCTCGGCTACGTTGTCTCATACTTCGATCTCGATACCGACGACTACAACCAATTGACCCCTGAAAAGATTCAGGTTGCCAAGGACAACTTCAAGAACGGCATTGACACCCGTAACAGCGGTGACCCATACGATGGTGACAGACTTGTCATTGGCCACGACATCCACCAGTTGACCGCCGAGAACCTTACCACATACATGCTCGACTACCTCTACAAGCAAGGTCTCAGGGCTGTCACCATGGGCGAGTGCTTGAACGACCCCAAGGAGAACTGGTACCGTGACTCCACCCCTGCTCCTCCCAGCACTTCGTCTACCCGCACCTCTTCTTCAGCCGTCCCTACTCCTACCGGCCCCACCTCAAAGGACGGCAACTGCGGCGCTACCGGTGGCGACCAATCCTGCGTTGGTTGGGTTGGTTTCGACGGCCTTCTCGGCGAGTGCTGCTCTCAATATGGATACTGTGGAAACACTGCCGACCACTGCCAGACTGGCTGCCAAGCTGGCTTCGGAAAGTGCGGTGCTCAGCCCAGTGCCACTCCCTCTGCCTCTGCCTCTGCCTCTGCTAGCGTCACTGGTCCCGTCCCCACTCCTACTGGCCCCTCCACCACCGATGGAACTTGCGGTGCGACAAACGGCGGCATGACCTGCATTGGGTTCAACGGTCCCAATGGCCTCGGCGAGTGCTGCTCTCAATACGGATACTGTGGAAACACTGTCGACCACTGCCAGACTGGCTGCCAGACTGGTTTCGGAAAGTGTGGTGCTCAGGATAGTAGCAGTGCTTCTTCTTCCGTTGCTGCCAGCAAGGACACTGTTTCTTCTTCTTCTTCTGCTCTCCTGAGCTCATCCGCTGCTGCTTCCTCCGCTGCGAGCACCACCGTCGATGCTAGCTCAAGCGCCAGCCAGGTTTCTTCCGCGCCCTCCGCCACCCCTACTACCTCTGGCGAAAAGTCTCGCGACGGCTCATGCGGTGGAGTCAAGGGATACACATGTGTTGGTTTCAGCACCCTCGAGGGCGTAAAGTCCGAGTGCTGCTCTGCTTGGGGATACTGCGGCTCGTCTGCGGACCACTGCGGCGCTGGTTGCAACTCGGTCTACGGCAACTGCCCTTCGGTCTCTTCTTCTTCTTCTTCTTCTTCTTCTTCTTCTTCTTCTTCTTCTTCTTCTTCTTCTTCTTCCGTCGCTGTCTCCAGCGCTAGCGAGAAGTCGGACTCGACGTCGTCTACCGTTGCTACACCCACTTCTGAGGCTGTGTCTTCTTCCGTTTCCGCGTCAGTCTCTGAGCACGTCTCCGCCTCGGCTTCCGCGTCAGTCTCTGACCATGCGTCTGCGTCCGTCTCCGCATCAGTCTCTGAGCACGTCTCTGCTTCTGCCTCTGCCTCAGTCTCTGAACACGCTTCCGCCTCTGCCTCTGCCTCAGTCTCTGAACACGCTTCCGCCTCAGTCTCTGAGCATGCCTCTGCCTCCGATTCTGCTTCCGCCACAGAGTCTGCTTCCAAGGACAGCCACCCCACCAGCTCTGTCGTCCCAGAAGTCTCCTCCGAATACCCCGTCTCCACCCCTGGACACTCCGAGGCTCTCCCATCAAGCAGCTCCGTAGCCGTCTCCGCTTCTTCCGAATACCCCGTCTCCAGCTCCGCCGTCTCCGGCGTAGCTTCCGCTTCCTCTGCTTACCCCGCCTCCACCATGACACCCACCCCCGTCCACCCCTCGTCTTCCTTCTCCACCGCCATCGTCCGCCCTAGCTCTACTTCCTGCTCCACCACCGCCACCCCCACACCTACCAAGCTGCCCGTTTCCCAGAACGGAAAGTGCGGTGAGCACAACGGTGGCCAGACATGCGCTGGCTACAAGACTCTCTTTGGTGTTGAGATGGGATGTTGCTGCAAGCAGAGCGGTCGTTGCTCCATCGACCCCTGGGCGTGTGGTCTTGGATGTGACAAGGGCTATGGAAAGTGCTGGTTCTAGATGATGTAATGAAGGTTAGGTGGTTGGTTTCTTCTTTATATTCTGAATACACGTTTGGTGACGAGGGTTGGCTTGTTGTAGTTTATGTATAGCATGTAGAGAAGAATACATGATGATGAAGATGAACTTGGTGTTTTGCAGAGCCGAGTTTATGTGATGACCGCTTCACAACCACATCTTCGTTTACAGTCACGCCAGGCATTGAGTGTGCCTTATTGCCGTCCAGGAATCGAGGTTTGAAGCGAGGTAAAGAATAATAGCCAACGCGCCATCAACGACTATCTATTGGCAACACTCTCAATCAAGTCTCTCACCTTGATGATCTTGTTCATCCAATCTAATAATAAGCATTGGTGGTAACCCGGGTCACCAGCCATGGGCTGTTTGAGATCAAACTATGTGTCGGTCAAGACATCCGTTATATGCATAGACCTTGTATATTCTCTTGATTTGTCAAAGCCCGCCAGTAAACCTAGACAGGCTGTGTGCTGCAAATGTAAATTGTCAGCCTACTGGTGAGTAGCTTGCGATACTCGGAAGGGAGTCGTTCAGCCGCCAAGTTGTGGCGCTCAAGCTTCGCGCACCAAAGCAATGCTTGTCCGTAGGAGCCGGCGAGATGTTCAGGGGCCAGACCAGTGAATGTATTGATCGCAACATCGCTGTCAATACTATAGCCTTTTTAGCCACACAATAACCTCACATCCAAAACGTCATACACCCCTCAATCAAACCTACTGCTCGACAACCCGTGTCACCGAGATTTCCAAGGCCTCCAGACCCCGCGCCAGCGAAGAGGATACGAGGTCATGACAAACTCCACGTCTGCTAGGCACACCAAAACGTGCTCGTATGGTCGTCTCATCAGGACGTATCTGTCGCTGGCGCGGCATTTGGGGAATATTGAATCAGGGCTATTTTGAGACATAGTTGCATTGGTTGGCGCCGGGCCATGTCGGCGGATGTGGCTGGTGACTCGTCGATGCTTGCCATTTCACCATGACCCGACAACCCTACAACAACACAAATATGTTCATATCTTCTTATACCGACCAGTCTCACAAAGAGCTGTCTCCCACCTCCGCATCAAGAACACTCTGTATCTACCAACCAGCACGGCAGCATCTCTCGAGGCAAAGAGGGAGAGTCAAGCCACCTTGGCGCCTACGCCGAACCCCCAAACAGCCTAAACCAGGGGCCGATCACAAGCTTACACACCTGCGCAGACCCTATCAAAACCTTACAACCCCTGTTCCCAAAAGCCCAGACGCAGTGTGGCTGAGTGCTGACAGCAAAGTACGCCGCTGGTATGAGGCGATGTGTCTGCGTTTCGTATCCGCCATCCTTTCGCTGTGGCTCTCTCCAGCTTACTTACCTTGATGCTCCAGTTCCAGCGCGCGGGTTGCTGGCTTAGACATGGCCTAGCGAATGTAGCTAGGACAAGCTCCGCGAAGAAAAAGCACGACTTGCGGGCGGCCTTTTGAGACTGGACGGACTCTGGACTGGTGTTGGTGCCGTGCCAGCGGAGTAGCGGGCGGGCCTTACTGCACGTTTTCGTATATGAGCTTACTGACCCGCGTTTGCGCTCAACTTTTGCTATCAACACTCTACATCGTCGACCTTGTTGCAGCACTGTTCAGCGCGGTTTTCCTTTCTTGTCCTCTTGTCGATTGTTGATGGCTAGGTGACTTTCGTTCGCTATTCTCTTCGCCTTTTACTAGCTGTCCATCACCCGTCTTTCTTCTACATATCCTTGTTACTTGGTTATTCGGATACCGTCACTACATCTACCAATCTCAAAGAGACTCAAACCGTCATGTCAAGCCTTCGGCCACTAGGGGCCTTGCTCCTGCCTCTGACAGCACTACTCATCCAACCTACACTCGCTGCAAACCCGTATACCAGCTCTATGAGCGAGACCCCCAAAGACAACAATCCAGACTGCGATTGCTATGTCGTGCAATCCGGTGCCGACTCGAATACGCCAGAGTACTTCCAGTACTACCGCTTTTACGACTTCCGAAACCTGCCAGGCGCGATGAGCGAGTCGCCGCCTCTGCTCAACGAATCGCAGTCTGTGGGTTTGGAGCCAACATGGCAACCAGATCTCTTCGACAGCGACGCGTGGAACTATGACTGGGGGATGCAGAACTGGAGCAAGCCCGCAACCGACGACTTCCCCACACCAATGAACAACTCGTACGCAAACATCTTCCTTGGCCAAGAGGACTCCACGTCCTACCTCGCGCTCCGCACCTCGCGCATGGAAAACTACCAGACAGCCGGCGAGATTGAGAACCAGCAGAAGAACCTCATGCACGTCTCGATGCGCATGTACGGTCGCGTCCGAGGTGCCAAGGGCGCGGTCGCAGGCTTCTTCACCTTTTACGACGACGACAACGAGTCCGACATTGAGATCTTGACGGACGACCCCAAAGACCAGATCCGCTACACGAACCAGCCCGCTGTAGGCGAGGACGGCAACGAAGTGGCTGCCGCGTCGGTGGGTCCCACCGACCTCCCACGCTGGGACGACTGGCAAACACACCGTATCGACTGGCTTCCCCAGAACAGCTACTGGTATCTCAACCAGAAGCAAGTCGCCGCAAACACATATTCTGTGCCCCGCGAGCAGAGCTTCCTCGTTCTCAACATGTGGGGCGACGGTGGGGAGTGGAGCGGCAGCATGAACGTGGGCGATAATGCCGAATTCCATGTCCAGTGGATTGAAATGACATTCAATACCAGCGGACCGTATGCCGGCAAGGCCCAGGAGAACAAGCGGGATACGACGAGTCTGTTTGGGAGGAAGCGGGCGGAGGAGGGATGCAAGACCGTTTGCAAGATCGATGACGTGAAACAAGTCGGTACGCCAGAGGTGGATAGCGGTGCCATGGGCATGGGTGTTTCCTGGGGGTTGTTGGCTGTGGTTGGTTTTGTGTCTGTTGTTGTTGGAATTTAGAAGCTGGCTCTTAGTTGTAATGATGGTAGTAGACCCAGAGTTTCCTCCGACGTTTGTGCTCATGTCATGGTAGTTCATTTCATTCGAGGGAAGGGCTCCTGTAGCCATGGTCCAGGTCGTCTTGTATCTCCTCCGGTGTTTGGTGGGGAGACTTGCATGTACCAACTCCAACGTAATGTCGCCGGCCATTTGGATAATCCAGGCCAGATCAATCAGATTCAGAGCAAGGAAGAAAGGTAACGCGTTACTGACCGGCCGCTCAAAGTCGCTGCAATGTTTATCAAGATGAAAAACTTTGAGGTTTGCAAATCCACCATGCTGAGCAGTGTAGCCGAGATTATACGCAAGAAACTTCTGTGAGTCTCGTCCAGTTGTGATCTGGAAAAGCGCATCCAAAGGCGCTCCATGTTATATGCAGAGAGAAGACGCGGTGTAAGTAGTATGTCTTCTTCCAAGACAGCTCGCTCGAGGTGATCATAATCATCGATACATGCTTGATTGTGAATCGTGGCAGAAACGAGATTGCCCAGCCTCTCGTAGTTGTCTGGCACATCAACTGACACTTTGTTTGCTCCAACATCAACTTTCCCTTCGTCGCCCGCTTGTATGTCGCGTCGAGCAGCTCGTTTGGCAAGTTCACCATGACAGATAGGCAGAGATTGCACGCGTTGAGATCCATCGTACTGAAGCGCGCATCAGTTTTCTCGCACTAGTCCTGCCCATACGGAGGCTGCAGCTATCTCTTACACACCAATGCAAGTGCGTATTCGCGATATGAAGTGTGAGGTACCTTGGTCTTTGCGTGTATGGACTATCAATCGTTGCTCACGTGTACATGTATTGCTAACATAACCATACTCAGTCTTTGTTCACTCTCAAGTCATCCACTGTTCGGCCAGCCAGCATATCGGCCTCCCATAGTGACTGGCGATATTCGTCTCTTACTGATTCATGTTACTCCGTTGATGAGCAACAAGATGCATACAATACCCTAATTCGAGAGCCAGGACGTGATAGTGGAGCGTTCAAGCAGCCACCATCACTGCAGCTGCATGGCATGAATCGTTGCGTGTCAACAATCCTGTACTTCTCCGTCTTCAGGGTGAAATTTTAGAGAGCACAGGGTAGGTATACCACTTGCTTGACTGCTCGACTACTCGATCGGCGAGAGGAGGCGGGACCTACTTGAAAGCCACAATGACCGAGAGAAGTAACCATTGACGATGGGCTCTCATATTGGGACGATCGAAGCGGAGTGCGAACGTTCTGGCAATAGCTCTGCCACTTGTGAGATGAGCACGCATCACTACATACACCAGACATGAGACGGAAGCCGGTAGCGTGTATACTTTTCGCACAATGGGTAGTAGCGGTGTTTTCAGCTCGCGTCTAGCAAGCCTCTAGAGAAAATCACGGGGTGCCCGGGAACGCTCTGGACAACACGGCGCCAAAAGCCACGCAATCCAGGGGCCGGCGAGATATGCAAGAACGTAAGCCAAAAGGGATTGATGTGAAGAGAGTCTGTGAGTCTAGATGTCACGGTGTGCACCTGTCAGCTTTCGAGGATGCCGGCCCGTCCCGCCACCGGAGAATTGGCCAATGAGGAACAAGCCGAACATGACAACGTTCAGCTGCCGACGCGCAATCTGTACGCTCAGTCTCGCTTCATCACTCCTTCATCTGGACATGACCGACATTTGAAAAGCTGGCTGCATGTTCATGGCGAGCTGAAGGCCGATGATCTGGAGCAGGTGGTGCGAAACACGCCATGTTCGTCAATCACTTCGCGAGTAGAGCTGCATGGGAGGAATAGCCACACGGAGCAGGACCTAAGGTGTGATGATAGATCACAGTGCAGGAGATGGACCTGAACAGTATAAAGACACCCAAAATCCACATATCATCTCATCAGCAGCCAACATTAACTTACTCCAGAATCATCTACTTCTCACCACACTCAAGTAACATCATCCAAGATGATTCATCCCAACATGACTCCTCTCGTTGCAAAGGGAAACACCATCCACGTCCCTGCTGAGTGCCTTGGTGGCGACAAGAGCAAAAAGGTCACCGTGAGCTGGAGCCAGCGGATGCTAACTCGCACTCAAGACTACTGGGTATGCACATATGCCGTCAAGTCGGGTAGTACGTCAACTTCTTTCCTCATATGATGCCTCCAGGCTAAGCAAACGCTCTCAGGCAACTCGGAAGGCGTCATCTACATCCAAACCGACAAAGTCGACGAATTCAAATCGAAGAAGACGGACGGAGGAGAGTTTACTCTGACAGTCGACGACCAGTTCCAGTACGGACAGAACGAGGAACACACCAAGCGCTTCCTTGTGTTCCACGACAAGAACAACAAGCCCTACCAGGTCAGTGGGCTGTGATGCATTCGCACTAGAATGAAATATAACTGACTTACTGCAGCACCGGTTTGTGGAAAACACCCTGACCAAGATTGGAGGACACGCCGCGGACATTGTCGGATTACTCGGCTTCGAGGATGTGGGCGATTCTGCTGAGAACCTTACCAAGGCCTGGGTAGGAGACTATTTGCACAACTACTAGAGGGTCAAGGTTCGGAACTACAGGAAGCTTTGACGCTACATACTTTTGGATAGTCTATGAATCTCAACATTGGGATTATTGCACGCATCCTGAGGTACCCGTTTGCCTGACTTCACGCAGCAGCTTGTGGTGCCTTGAATGAGACATTTATGCGTCTTCTAAGCTACCTATAGCATGTCGCAATCTCCATGATTGATTCCAAAAGCCTCCTCAACTCCTCGCCACTACAAATACAGCGATACCTAACATCAGCCTCACCTCTTCCACTGTCTTGCTAGCCAATTAATTAAACTTCTCATCGGCACTTCTCAATCCTTTCACGATATTCTATAGCGTCTAGTATCACCCCGTCAATACCATCGGTCGAATCGTCTCCAGTACAGACAGTCAGCTGTGTAACCCGGCTCCCAGAGCAATACCAAATCGTATCCATCTCTTTGTCGAAAGATTCGCATCATCGTGTCAAAGTCTTCCAAGATAAACACTAGTTTCGGCAGGAATTTCCGAGTCGCTTTGCTGTTCATTTGAATGTCTTCAGTGTTGTGAAACAAACTGAGAGCATGTGATACTCAACCATGTCCGTCAGCCTTCTGACGAGATGTGGAATTAGAAAATCATAACCTAAGACCCTTTACCGCGATTATTTCTCTGATGCGATATGGACCTGAATTCCAACGAGAGAAGGATACTTGGTGATTACGTCATATGCACTAGATCTCACAGCGCGGCGATCTCCGTGCCTCGGGCATAGCGGGGTTAACCTTCTAGTGGCCGAGCTGCGAACTGGCCAGCGTACGCGTGCGTCAACGTCACCAAGTTGACTGTATTGTAGCAATATCTTCAGCGCCATGGAGGAATACAAAGCAAAATACGCTATCCACGAAGCTTGCCGTGAAGGCCAAGGTACTGACCACCCCCTCTCCCGCTACACCAAACCTAACAGCCCCCAGCATCCCGAGTCGACTCTCTCCTCGCCGCAAACCCCAAACTCGCAAACCTTCGCGACCCAGACGACCGTCTCCCTATTCACTGGGCAGTTTCCTATAACCACCTTCCCATCGTCCAAGCCCTTGTTCAAGCCAAGTCCTTCGACCCCGATGTGACAGATGGCTCAGGCTGGACGCCCCTCATGATGGCATGTTCGCGCAAAGACGCAGAAGCAATAGTCGACCTGTTACTCTCCAAAGATGCCGACGTAAACGCGAAGAATAATAACGGTCAAACCGCCCTACACTTTTGCGCATCGAAAGTCAACCTCGATATCGCGCGTACGCTGCTTGCGCAGAAGCCGCCCGCGAGTGCAAGGATAAAGGATAAGAGGGGCCAGCTTCCGCTGCATCGGGCGGCGGCGGTGGGTAGCGTGCCGATGATGAAGGCGCTGTTGGATGCGAAGAGCCCTCTGAATGCTACTGATATGGACGGTATGACGGCGCTGCATCATGCGATGAGCGAGGGGCATGGTGATGCGGCGCTGCTTCTGTTGACCATGGGCGCGGAACACGATAAGAAGGATACGGATGGCCATGTCCCACTGGATCTTGCTCCCGATGCGAAAACGAGGAGCTTTATACTGCAGGCGGCGGAGAGGGAGGGCATAGATTTGCTGTAGGGAGACGATGTACTTGATGTGTAATGTTGCATTTACGGCGTCTATACGATACCCAGGGTTATGGCGCATTCATCTATCATATGAGCCATGGAAATGTTGAGAATGAAGTTTCTGTCTGCAAATGGTACTGGTTACTTGCGTAGAGTTGCTTGGTTAGTTGGGGTGGTACTAGCTCGCGATCATACCACCCCCGACCTCGACATCCTCTCCTCTTACAGCTCCCTCCCACCCCGCGTGTTCTGCACTTCGGACCTATTGCGCAATCCCACACACGACCTGCATTAGCCTCCCCACGCTCACATCGGCATGTCATCAGTAGCGGGGTCTAGCGTCTACCTGCAGCGATCAGTCTACATTCAATGCTTCGAGTGTCAAACACCCAGATGCGCACGGATGCGAACACGCAACTGCATCAAGTATCGACAACAATCTGTGAAGCGCGCGAACAAACCTTTGTCAAGCTTCACAATCGCGACTGTAAATGGACGACGTTACTCTGGTACCTGACGCGTGCTAATCATGAGGATGATTCGCCATCATGGTGCTAATCGTCACCCATCATGGTCTTCACTGATGGACTATATAGTTTGCGTGGGAGCATGTATACCGAGGCGTAGATACGCGCCGTTTACATTCTCAAGGTCTATACAGCAAGTACAATCTGAACTGCTCCTCCCCTAGAAGCATCATCAGTCGCGACGCGACCACGACGATCAACTCTTGGTTTCCTTGCCTCCTCTCTTCAGCATCATATACCAAACGAATCACTCTTTTATCTCGCACATCACACACCTCGTAGCTTAGCACAGCATGGCTACCTTTCCAGACCCATCTCCATACCTGAACTTCCTAATTTCCCCACGGATCCCTCCAGAGCTCGTCTTAAAGACGATCCAACATCTGCCCTTCAACGACGGCTCCCTCATCACTACAATCCGAAGCGCTCACCCCCGTCTCCGTGCTATTTTCCAAAACTACGAGAGATCCATCACAGGCAGCTTTATGCGCAAAGAGCTACGGCACGCCGAGACGGATTTTAGCTGCAGAAATGGGAGGTTAAATGTCGACTGGCTGGCAGATTGTGTTGGCAAGTATGATATTGTGGACGATGTTATGGACGCCCTCTGCTCCGAGCACAACTTCAACGCCGTACTACGGCATAATGTGAGCCTTGCCAACGCGGGATTACTGTTGTTGTACAAGCTCGTTTCAATCGGTCCGTTACATCTCTCCCCTTCACGAACCAAAGCTGTTCATAGTCCAAGTCCTTGGCTAACATGCTTGCAGAATCCCATACAGATCAAATCACATATATAAAGAGCCTGCCCCGTGATCCCCTCCTGGCAATCTACCTCGTCCTCCACCACGCCACACTATCAGCCCGCTACCACGGCTCCGGCTGGATAAACCAACGCACATATGGCCGTTTCATGGACTCGAACCAGATCACTCTCCGTTGCGAAATGGAATTTTGTTTCGCCGAAGCGGCGCTTAGTCTCGGTCCCGAGTTCATCTCAGATACATTGCTCCACCACGACACCTCTGATGCTGAGACCACACTACTGAACTTTTACCACGAACACGGAACGCATGATTGGGAGTGGCCGTGCTGGGGATCTGGAAAGGGCGAGTTTGAACCACCGAGGACACAGGGGCCGCAGAGGGGGCCGGGAAAGGAGAGGAGTTTGTTTACGACGTTGTTGGAGAGGTTGGCCGAGGTAACGGAGTGTGGGTTGGAGGATGTGAGGTCGAGAATTGAAGGGGAACTTGAGACGCTGGACCATTCGCTCGCGTACTTGAGTTTGACGGGTAAGGCAAGGTTACTAGAGGGAAAAGATGTTGGGGATGGGGATGGGAGGTAGAGTTGAGATGTTGCATACAAGTGTTATTCCTAGCAGGCTTTCGATTACTTATATTTACTCCTCATCCAGCATCACGATGCTGTACGATGCAATTTGGACCGCTCAAAGCTCAGCATAAACATCCGTCCTTCTCTTCAAAGGCGAGTCCTTCCTCATGTTGTTCACGTATTCAATATCAATCTCCGCCGTTGCAATCTCCCCCTCATCCTTCCAACTGCCCCCTTCGCCCCCATCACCCCCTAGTTCGGCAACAATCTTCCCCCACGGATCCACAATCATACTGTGTCCCCAACTCCTCCGCTTCCCCTCCTCATCATGCACACCCACCTGCGCAGCCGCAATGATATAACTCTGCGTCTCAATCGCACGCGCCCTGATGAGAATCTCCCAGTGTCCTGCCTTGCCCGTTGGCGTAGTGAAGGCAGCGGGGTACAGGAGGACTTGTGCGCCGCGGGATCGCAGAGCTAACCCAGGTTCGGGGAAGCGCAGATCGAAGCAGATTTGCATGCCCAGTTTGCCGACTGGACTATCAAAGGGGTCGCCCAGGTGGATGCCGCGCTCGACACCGGCGGATTCTTGCATTTGCGGCCCGTCCTTGACGTCCATGTCGAAGAGGTGGAGCTTTTGGTAGCGGTATTTGATGTCGCCCTCGGCTGTGATCCAGATCAACGTGTTTTTTACCTTTTCGCCGTCGGACGTGGGTTCGTGGATGCCGACGGATATGGGCAGGGAGTATTGTTTTGCGGATTGGCAGAGGCCTTGGACAAACTCCGAGTCGGTGACTGATTTGCAGAGTTTGAGTCCGCCTTTTGTGGTCAAGTAGTCGGCTGCCTGTGGAGGGGATTAGGTTGGGGCCGGGGGACTGGGGAGGTGGAGTGTAGGTGGCGTACTTCGGGGAGAAAGAGGGCGGCTGCGCCTGCTTCGTGGGCTTTGCGGCAGAGTTCTTGGGCTTGCTTGAGGTTCTCGTTCATGGAGGCCGTTGAACGCATCTGTCCGACTGCCTGGTGACTGTCAGTATTGACAAGGCATGTTCTGGACCCGTCGGAAGTAGTCCATCTTGAGTCGCGGGTCTTGGTTGAAGAAATGTAGAAACATGGGAAAGACTGGGGAATGCAGAATAAACTTGATTGGGATCTGAATAAACGGAAAACTTCCAACGAAGGGGCGAGTGTTGAAGTGATAGGATTCGAGTAAGATGTTTGTGGACTAAATCCAGATAGTGCTAATGAGAAGACAGTGAGGACAAGACTCAAGAAACGATATGAATGATAACAAGACGAGACTAAGCAGGAGAAGAACTTACTGCGAGCGGCATCTTGACGGTAATAGTAGATGATTGTTTACGTTATGAAGAAGAATGGAGGAGATGAAGCCATCTACACAGCACGTACTTGTACAAATACTACCAAGCAGGGCTAAAGGAATATTATCGTCGTCGTCAGAGACGGCAGAAGCGGTGCCACTAGACGGACTAGTTCAAATCGAGTAGCCATCGTAAGATGCATGTGCATGTGCATTCCCATGTCCCAAAAAAGCATATCGCATCTACTCTGAAGGCAAAAGTGAACATGTCGCACGCCCAAGTCCCCTGCATAACTGCTGGTCGTGGGCAATTGCGTCAGGGCGCAACGCTGGCCAATCGGCGTTTGTTTGGCTACCTGCGACTGCGGCCGTCATCTCGAGGGCTTGCGCGGCAGGAATCAAGACGACACGGATACGACTGGCGCTATTTCGCTTGCACAGCCTTCATCTAGCTGTAACAGCTGAGGTGACTCTGCTGCATTCACAACATTCCGTGCCTATCTGCTGTTAGCCTGCGACTCCCCGCGAAACCTTGGCCCACCGCGTACCACGTCCAACAGACCAACCTGGCCTCAAGCGCAATTGAGCTATGCACAAACACAAGCGGAGAACGAGTGCACGGTGAAAGCTAGCGAAGCTTCCTAGACGCGGAACAGAGTGACGACACGTAACGAGGCTCTACAGGCAAGATGAGTGGGAAGAACTGGTGGAACAGCGCCATCTCGGGCTTGGAGTCGCGACTCGACACTATACTGGCCGAAGATGGCACCCCAAAGCCAGCAGGCGCAGATGCAGCAGCCAAGCTGGAAGGCGCAGAAAAGGCGGCGACAGACAAGAAGCTCGCGGTCGAGCCAGGTGGGTAGCCTCGGGTCATACATGGCATCATGCTCATCTTTCAGAAGACTAACGACAGATAAGCCTCGCGCAACTCGTCACGAAGCCGACCCAACTCTCGATTGCAGGACCGGCTAGCCAAGGCTGTGAACAAGGGACCGGACGCAAGAACCTCGTCGGATCTTGGATCAAGACCGGCGAGTCCAGCCATAAATGCCGTCGCCGCATCGCCAAGGGCAAGCATAGATTCAAAGCCGCCTGAGCCGGCGACGGATGCCATAGCTGTGAATGACAAAGAAGAAGCTGCTACACCAGTGAAAGAAGATGAGGCTCCCAAGCCGGATGAGAGCAAGGCCGAGGAACCTTCACAACCCACTACAGAAGCACCCGCGCAAGTAGCCTCTCCTACAGCGACTTCACCGCCACCACCTACACCTCTGGTGGCTGAGCAACCCATGTCAACGCCCGTTCCCACCATGTCCATGCCGTCGATACCCCCCATCGTCACCCCGCAAACGTCATGCCCGCGCCAGTCCTTCGACAGCGACCCGTTGCGACCCTCCGTTGACACTGTTGCCCAAACACCGCCTCCCGAAGCCAAAGACCCTGAAGAAGTGCAAGTTGAGCTGTCTCTGCTCCAGAAGACCTACGAGGAAACGTTGCGGGACAATCGCGAGGAGCTCAACTCTCACCTAGAGCGAATCGATGCTTTACAGTCGAAGCTTACGTACCTTTCGGAACAACTCGCTGCATCCGCAAAGGCTGCTTCGTCCGACTCCGAGGCGACACCGGCGGATAAGAAGTTGGCGGACAAGGATGCGCAAATAGCTGCGCTCATGGAAGAAGGACAGAAGCTCTCGAAAACGGAGATGAAGCATCTGACCACTATCAAGAAGATGCGCGCCAAGGCTTTGGAGCAGGACAAGGAGATTGCCACGCTGAAACAGCGACTGGTCAAGGCGGAGAGAAGCATCACTGAGCAGTCGGAAAGGGCACGGCGGGCAGAGGTGGCAGAAAGGTCTGCGCAAGAAAAGCTGAAGATTGTAGGTAGGATTGAAAAGGACATGGAGACCATCAAAGCAGAGCGCGAAGAGGCCGGTCTCACGATATCCGAGCTGCGGAAACAGCTCGACAATGCGCTCTCGCGGGCAGAAGATGCTGAAAAGAGGGCTCAATCTGGGGCGCTGGAGGCTGAGAAGAGGGCTACTGCATCGCTGAAAGAAGACATTGAGAACGTGCGAATAGAGAAGAGGCTTGCCGAAGACCGTGCGAAGAGGGAGCTTCAAGCGGCCAGAGACGAAGCAAAGAGCCAACAGGAGAAAGCAAAGGTCGCCGAGCTTGAGTTGCGCGGCGAGATTGCTGTGAGTGATGATGAGCTTTTCCAAAAGAATGTACACTGATATGAGATTCAGAATCTGGAATCCAAGCTGGAACTGCTTCGCAGCCGCACGGAAGAGGCGTCTTCATCAGCGACTGGTGACTCACAAGCCAAGCTTCTGCGACAAATCGAGACGCTGCAGACTCAGTACTCGTTAGCTTCCGAGAACTGGCAAGGTATTGAGACCACTTTGACGTCTCGTGTCGCAGCTCTCGAGAAAGACCGAGACGAAACGGCAAAGCGCGAATCTGATGTCAGACGGAAAGCAAGAGAAGTCAACTCAAAAGCACGTCGACTGGAAGACGAGCTCGAGAATATCAATGACCGAGCCCGGGCATTTGAACACGATCTGACCGAGCAGCGTGCCGCAGCTCAAAAGCTACAAGCCAGGCTCACACAAGCGGAGACTGCAGTGCAAGACGCACAAGCCGAACTTGAACGAGAGAAGAAGGTCTGGGAGGCTGAGCTCCAACAAAGAATAGAAGACGAGAAGAACAAGTGGAAGGTGGAGCTACAGACACCATCTCTGATGGGCGAAACCCAATACCTACGGACAGACTCGCCTTCAATAGCCCAACGAAGGCATTCGCCCGACCCACTTGGCATTTACAACCGCCGCCCAAACCCGCGTTCCATGACCAGCGGCATGGACATGGCCATGATGTCCCCCATGGACCGCATGTTTGACGACCTCGCCTCGCGCCGCCCATCCAGCTCCCGCCACAACAAACCCAACAAAGTCCGCACCCCCGAAATCGGCACCCCGCAACGACAAGACTCGATTCCGTCAAGCTTGTCGAACCTCAACGGCGGCATGGCGCCACTAGACACGCCCCCTATCCACGCCATGGACCACGACAACGACCCCTTTGAAAACACATCCTCGCCGCACCGCACCCTCAACGACATGATAAGCGTCTCTACTGCCGGCGCCGGCCCCTCGGTCCAACTCGTCGAGCGCATGAGCGCCGCAGTGCGTCGCCTCGAGTCGGAAAAGGCTACCACAAAGGAAGAGCTCGCGCGGCTCACTGCGCAACGTGACGAAGCCAGGGAAGAGGTCGTCAGGCTCATGCGGGAAGTAGACGAGACGCGCAAGCAAGGGGACAAGGTGGGGGATTTGGAAAAGAGGTTGGGCGAGATGGAGAGGAGAGAGGAGGCGGCGTTGGACATGCTGGGCGAGAAGACGGAGAGGGTCGAGGAGCTCGAGGGCGATGTGAAGGATCTGAAGAAGATTTATAGGGAGTTGGTGGATACGCTCAAGTAAAAGGGTCTCTCTCTCTCTCTCTCTCTCTCTCTCTCTCTCTCTCTCTCACACACACACACACACACAGATTTGGACAGTTGTGCGAAACGTATTTCCACACCATTTATGCTACCAATAAACCTCATCAAACGCAAATATCGTACAAGTCCATGTCATTGTATAACCTTATACATTCCTTCCGTCCGTCCGTTGATTCCTTCATCTTCCCAGGGGTATTCAATTCTCCACTCTCATCACATCGTAAGAATGCATATACACAGATCCACATCAGCCCGCATCACCAATCACCTCGACTCCGCACAGCATAAAACACCAGCGCAAGAGTCTTTTACAAGAAATACTCGCCGCGACCTCCCCTCCCCGCGGGGACAGCACGCTTGTGGTCCGGAACAGCCGAGAAGATCTGGAATTCTGGCTTGAGATCTTCACCCAGATTCATAATAGACGCGACGTTTCCGCAGCGGTAACAGTAGTTTGGTGCTGACCAAACGGTGACGACGTCCTTGTCTTTGAAATGGTATTTGTAACCTTCGTTGACTAATTGATGGGCTCGTGCGATGAGTTGGAGACCGTTTACGTGGTTAAACTGTCCCAGTTCACATTAGTGGGGGAAGAGACGGGAGGGGAATATAAGCGTACCTCTGAAGACACCTTGTCGCCGAATAACCAGCCTGCACCTCGAGGTGAGACAGCCCATGTATCTACGTCTTCGGGATCACTCCAGACGAGATCGCAAAAGGCTCCCTCGTGTGGGATCTCTTGGGCGCGGGCTACCACGCGGATCTGGTCTAATGTCCGGATCTCAGGACTCAGACCGCCGTGGACGCAAAGTACCTTTCCGTCGACGATGGCAGCGAGGGCGAGGAAGTCGAAGACTTGGCAGCAGGCCTTCCATACGGAAGCATTGCCGTACTTGGTTTGGCATTCCTCGTAGAAACCGTAGACTTGGGTGATTTGTCTCGATTCGTGGTTTCCGCGGACCAGTGTGACGCGGTCGGGAAATCTATGATTGTCAGTACTTCTGGATGTAATGTTTGATGGCAGATACGTACTTTGCCTTCAAACACATGAGAAGAGTAAAAGTCTCCAAACTAAAGTACCCTCGGTCGACAAAATCACCCAAAAAGATGAAGTTTTGCTGGCCGTTGCCGCCCACTGTGTTCTTGGCCGAGTCTACATCCGATGCTGATCCGATACTCCGCCTGTCGTGGACGCTCCTACTTCGACCTCGCTCCTCCTCCTCTTCGTCGTCGCCCTCTTCGTCGCCATCACCTCCAGGCGGGCTTGTCGGCCCAGTGTAGTTGGGGTCGCGCTGAAATCTCCTCTTCATCTTGCGCTTTACTTTGGGATCTGTTATGCTTGTAGGAGGCTCGAGATCGGCGGGGTTGATTGTGCTTGGTAATGTGACTGGCGGTGCGAGGGGCGCGGCCGGCGAGTCGTTGGGCATGCCACCAGCGACGCGGAAGAGCTCGAGGAGATCGTAGAATTGGCCGTGAATATCGCCGCATACTGTGACGGGTGTTCGGACGGGTTGGATGTTGGATTCTGGTGAGGAGGATTAGCGGATGTTCAGGACATGTCAAGAACTGTCCAAGATGCTTGTTGCTTGACCTCCTCGCCGTTTTGGTAGAGCCATGTTTGACTGCATGCCAGTCTACGTACCTTCCATGAGACATTCCTTCACAATCTCACATAGCCGCTTCATGTCTGCCTCGGGCAGGTACTTGCATTGCTTGGCTTGCTCTAGCCATTCATCGGGCCCGGCGCCCTTTGCGAGGCGCGCTGGCCCTGGCTGGGGGACGTCGTTGTCCTTTCCCATGTTTCAGGCGTCCTCTAACTTGGACTTCAGCAAGGCGACAATGGCGGCGGGAAGGCGGCAGGTCGTGTGACGATTGGGGTGCTGAGACGTTGGCTGGAGGGTATCATGGGTCCACGTGATTCGCAGTCGAAGGAAACGCAGTCAGCGAGAGGAAGCCACGTCGTCGACAGCTCTCGAGGGCGGGTGATGAGGATATGTCGCCGTTCGTGGTTGGGGTTGAGGTGCAGTCGAGGTGCGGGTTTCGGTGGGGGAGCTGCCGCCCCCTCGGCGCTTGCCCTTGCCCACTGCAGACTGACTGACTGTCTTGCGAAGGCGCGCCCGTTGTCGCTGCGTCTGCGTCATTGCCCAAGTCGCCGTGTCCTTGAAGAGCCGCCAAAACAATCGTCGTGTTTGCTACTGTCCTTCCTCCTTCATCTCTCAATGTTCACCCCAGGAAACTGTCGCTTCCTCCTCCTCCACCTCCACCACGCCTCTGTCCAGCGACACCCTCGATAAATACACTAGCCCGAGGGCCATCTTACATCCAACTACGGTACATACGATACCTGTGTCTCACAGCAACCACTACTAACACATACCGGTAGGACTGCGCTTTATCAACGTGTATACACACCCAGCCCGCCAACGAGGATAATCGCGCCCGCCATGGCCCCTCCTCAAGCAAACCCCAACGGCGTCCTACCCGTCGCACTTCTCCAGAAGAACCCCCCAGCCCAGACGCCCCGTGGCCCCAAAGCTGCCCAGCCTCGTCTGAAGCTGATATGTCGGCGACTCCCTCCAGGCCTCACCAAGGCCGAGTTTATCGAGGCTCTAGGCGACGAATGGAAGCTTGGTGCGGGCAAAATTGACTGGATGAACTACAGAAGGGGCAAGATATCTACCGAGTATGCTTCTTTCCACTGCTCCATGTGCAACCTACTGATCTCCCTCCCAGTGCTGCCAAGCCCTCCAAACCAGCGCGCGCATACATCCACGTCACCAAGCAGGAACATGTCAAGGCACTCGGCGACCACGTGCGCGTAGTCACTTTCCACGACGCGACCAAATCGTGGCAGGACCCCGCCCTGGTCGGCCCGCCTACGCTCGAATACGCCCCGTACCCAAAGATGCCTGGTGGTCGCCGAAGGAACGACAACCGCCAGGGCACCATCGACCAGGACCAGGAATTCAAGGACTTCCTCGAGAGCCTCACCAATCCCATCACCAAGCCTCCTGTTGCCGAGAACGAAGGCCAGAAGGACAAGGTCAAAACTACGCCTTTGATTGAAGCGCTGCGCGAGAAGAAGGCCAACAGAGACAAGCCGAGCGCAAAGGGCAACCGACAAGGCCGTGGAGAGGCCAAGGACGATGGTGGTGAGAAGAAGATTCTCGCCAAGCCAGGCAAGGAGAACGCTCTCAACTCGAATGACAAGAACCGTCGGCTGAGCAAGGCTGACAAGGCCCAAGCCACCAAGGAGGCCGTCAAGATCCTTAACAAGGAAGCATCCTCCAAATCTTCTGCTGCGACAGCCTCGGCGGACAAGTCCTCTGCCAGTCCGGCGCCGGAGCGTAAGCGTGGCAATGTCGCGCTCGCAAAATCGATGCTGCAACGTGACCTCGGCGTAGGTCCCGCTCCCAATCGTCGACGTGGCACGAAGCGCGAGGTCGGTACAGTAGCTCCAGACGCCAACGCTCAAGCAAAGGAGATCAAAGCAGCCGACGACAAGGCCAAGGAAGCGCCTGTCGCACCACCGGCTGTATTGACTCCCGATAAGAATGCGCAGGCAAGCAGAAAGGAACGCCCAACTCGAGCAGAACGGCGCGCATTCAAAGCCAATCAGGGCGACAAGCCAAACGACAAGGCCGCTGCTGCCAGCGATGTAAAGCCCCAGACGCCACTCAAGACTCCTGCGCCTCAGATCCTCAAGAAGCCTCAAACTCCAAACCCGCCCAAGGGTCCAGCTGCCTCTCGAGCGCCACCAACCGAGCCTGCTGCTGCCCGAAACAGCTCCGCTCCAGCACAATCGCACGCTACCCCAGCAAAGGTCGAGACGGCACCCGCGCAAGCGCGTAACAATGCCTCAAAGGCAACGCCAGCCAATCCCGTGCCCGCACCTACAAGCAAGCAAGCCTTCCTCAAGCATGCCAACCCCAGCCAAGGCATCACCGAGCCGCTCATCGAACAAGTCATGAAGACGTTTGGGGGCATTGACAAAGTGGAAATCGACAAGCGCAAGGGCTTCGCCTACGTCGACTTTGCCGAACCGGACGGTCTACGAAAAGCCATGGCTGCCAGCCCGATCAAGATTGCTCAAGGCGCTATTCAGGTCCTTGAACGCAAAGAGAAGGTTGCCAGGAACCCGAGGTTCAATGGCCCGCCCCCTGGACCGGCGAGGGGCGGCGCGAGGGGTGGCTTTGCAGCGAGGGGAGGACGGGGTGGTCGCGGAGGTGCTAGAGGTGGAAGCCATGTTGGTCCGGTGCCTGCTGCGGGTGCTGGCGAGTCTGCTTCCAGTGCACCTGCTGCTGCTGCTTCCGCTCCAGCGTCCGTCGCCAATGTTGACGCCGCTACGTGAACGGAACTATGCATACGTGTGCGTCAGACACGAGATGTTAGCACTTTGGCGACAGTCCAACCAACATGACCGCCTTCCATATCGCGGTACATACGATATCGATTATGATACTACATGTCTACGCTCGGTCTCCGTCTTGCATAGTCTTGCAATCACCGATAACATAGACTACATCATACTAGGTATGCTCACAACGAGGCACGCACATCATGTTGTGCACGATTCGATACAGCAACATGACGGTAAGACTTGGGAGTATGCGATACCGGCATTTGCCGCATGGACATGAGTATGAGGTGATACGGTGTAGTAGGAAGTTAGCACGGCAGAAGTTTAGTCAAGTAATAGGAGATACGTCAATGAGATGTGTGTAGTATATCTCCTTTGCATATTACCTGTATGTTGTTCGTGCTGAGACGACTGCAAAGCCCTTTTTGAGTCTTGATGTCATGCGCAAGAATGGAATAGAGAGTGGATTGGGAACCATGTGACTCTGGCTAGAACTAGAGATATCCTTGTTTACTCCTGCACGTGTATCTGTAGCGAGAAAGGAGTGTGGTGAAGGAATCGGGCTTTTGGTGCTGTGAGGCGCTTGTCTTTTGGTATAATGTTATTATTGTAAGAAAATAATGACAACATGATGGTTCGAGTGGAGTAGGCGATTTCGTAGGGGCAGTGAGGGTGCTTTGCGTCTGCAAGATGGCAGCGATAGCAATGATGAATGACAGAACACATACACGCAAACAGACTATCTGGCTCAACTCAAGCAGAAAGAAAAGAAAAAAAAACAGTGCAACAGGCATGAACATGGAAAAGGAAAAAAAAAGTGTGTAATCCTAAAGCATGTACATTAACGTTTGAAGATGAAAGATTTCCAGCTCTCTTTCCCCCCCTTCCTCCAACCCCAGTCATCTCCCGTACCCAGTGATAAATGCCTCCCCCACCAAACCACCCAATGCAAATGTTCCCCTCTCCCCCATGCTGAACTAAACAGATGTCAAAGAAAGCCAACTACCATCAAGAAAGATAGATAACCAATCCCCAAAACAAACAAACAAAGGGTATCGACAAGATCCGCCGCGAAGCGTATTGGACAAAACATGGAAGGTAAATTTCCCAAGATCCGAGTCTTTGATACAAAGGACAGACGACCCGCTAAATGATACTCGAAGAACAATCAAAAGGAAGAAAAGAAAAATAACGCGATGCGACACACTCAACGATGATGATGATGATGATGATGATGATGAAGATGCCAAAGGAGGAGGTGATGAAGTAAAAACAACAGTCATGCTGCCAAAGATGGTGCTGAAGATGCAAGGTAGGTCGTTATAGGTAGGCCGTCTCAGTGATACATAATATGTGCGCAAATCGGTAGCGAAGGTTGAGAAGCCTAGATCATGGGCGTGTTCTCGCCGCCCTGGTATACACCGGCTTGTAGCGTATTAGGAGGCATATTGGCTCTCAGCTCCTTGGGATGCCTATAAAACGGCTGACCATTCTCAGGAGGGATAACCTGCTCCATAGGCTGAGGTGGAGGAGGTGGCGGAGGAGGAATCTGATTGAAGTACGAATCATGGTGATTCCCGTTATCGCCAGGAGGAGATCTCGTATTTGGTCCACGAGGGAAGGAGAACTCCGGAACACTCTCGTAGGGGGATCGCTCAGCACGGTTGACAGGTGGGGACTTGGCGCGCTGAGGCCCACGGCTGGTGCTACGCATGCGTTCAGTTACGCGCTTGAATGTCATACCGAGGTTTTCGCTCACACTGCCGCGGCCCCGACGGTGAGCATGTGGGGAGCCAGTAGCGGAAGCTTGAGTGGGTGACACTTCCATGGGCTTTTCGGATGGGCTGTTTCCCTCGATGGCAATGTTGATCATGCCGATGCCGTTGCTGCCACCGAGGTTTAGCGGTGGTGGAGGCGGCGGCGGCGGGATTGCTAGGTGCTGGAGCTGAGATAGCAGAGGCGGTGCACGGTCACGGTCATCTTGGTCGATAACTATGACTTGGCTTTCGTGAGCTTGGCTTTCGTGGATCGTCTCAGCGATGCTGGCTGTGATGGGAGGCGGGCTGTGACGCTTGTAGTTGGTATGAGCAAGGACATCGGGCATCGTGTTTTGGCGAGCATGACCACGAGATCCACCTAGAGAAGGGCGTCTGCCTACGGAAGGGTAGGTAGGCGAGTTGTATGAACTAGATGGGAGTAGGTCTTGTGGAGGTGCTGATACAGATCGGGAGGGAGGTGCAATAGGCTGGCCGAAAGTGGTTGCAGGAAGCAAAGGTCCAATGTCGTCTGTTTCGGTGGAGTGTGATTCTCGATATTGCATGTCATCTGGGATGGTCGGCACTGCCGGAATGTCATCCCCTTGGTTCGGGTCGGCAGTCATGTATCTGGGATGACGCATGGCGCGGGGATTTGCTGGAAGACCGATAGGTACGGATGTCGTCGATGTTGGTCCTGCACCGCCCATCCTGTTGGTTGGTGAGTATCTCTTGGTCATCTCTGGATCCGCTGTTTGACTTCTCTGGATCGGATCACGGTACATTGACATCGAGTTTAGCATATCATCAGTGTTTGATCGCTCGTGGGAAATCGGCCGGAATGCAAGATCTCCTGGATGAGGGATGACGGGAGCAGATGGCCGGCGAGCCAAAGATAGCCTGCGCTCTTCTAGTTCTCGCGCAGCTAGAGCCCTTCTTGACGATGTGGTAGGGCGCATGCGTGACACACCCGAACGGCCCGAAGTCAAGGACTCGGGAGAAGCATCTCGTCCGTTGCCCTGTGTCCGGCTGGATTCCCTCAAAGCCGGCGTAGGTTTTCGGCTTACTGATCGATCTCGTGGTGCACGGCGCTCTGGGGAGGCTTCTCGGCGACTGTCTGCAGCGCTTCCTGAGGGTCGGCGGCTGCCGCTGCGATGCCGTGAGCGAACGGGCTCATAGTCAAGGAAGCCCTCAGTGTCGTCGCGTTGCATGGGTTGAGGAGACACGGGAGAGTGTTCACCCCGGACAGCGCTTCGTCCACGACCTTCAGCTGGACGACGACTTGATGTGCGACTGGTACCCTTGCTTCGAGCGCGCGTGGTTCCTTCGGGAGACTCGGTACGGCGTGCAGCCGCCTTGGAGGATGACCTAGTCTTGCTTACTCCCTGTCGTGCTCGGCTGCGAGCGGTGCGGGTGCTGGCAACAGACTCGGTGACAACTGGAGAAGCAATGCTCATCTTGTAGAAGCGCTCATCATCGAAATCCTCTGTACTAGTTCCCGCTTCCTTCTTGTTCATAGAGTAGATTCCTGCATCCTCTGGAGACATTGGGACAGGCGAGGAGGGAGATCGTTTGGCAGGGCGGATATAACGAACGCCTGATCGTCCACGGTTCTGCGACTCATCGCGAGTGCGACTGCGAGTGCGCGCAGTACGCGAAGCAGGCCTGTCTTCGTTCCTGGAGTTGGCGCGATTCTGAGCATAGTGGTTGGCTTCCTCTAGACTGCTGATGTATTGATCGATGCTGCGCGCCTTGGCGCTCTTGATGCTTGTGCCGGTCAGGGGTGGGCTAAGTCTGTGGGTATATCCTGTTTCTGGACCGACTTCAACTACACTATCCTTCATGTCTAGATGGAGCTCTTGTATGTTGCGACTTCGAGAGCTGCCACGAGACTCGCTGTGTTTTTCTTTGAGAGCATCAAACACGCCTACGGCTGGGGAAGGTAGCTGGTCGCTGGATTCCCCAGGATTGAAAGTTGTTGCAGAGAGGACGAAATCGTTGGAACCGCTTGTTGCTCGGCGTGTTGAGAATGGCAAAGTCTCAGCTTCACGACCAATGTTGTCAACGGCCGTTCTCGGATGAGATTCACCACGGTGGCCTCGGTCGGGGATGGCCAGTGATGCGAGAACCTCGTTGTTCGTAGCTTTGCGACCAGTGTCGGATCGCGAAGGCAGGCGTTTCCTACCGTAGGAGCCTGGTGTTGCAGTTCGTGCCGATGAAGGCTCTCGGGAGGCATCGCGGGCACCACGACCAAGCCAGGCGTGATGGCCGACAGCGGGACTGATGGCAGACTCGGCAATAGGCGTTACACCCGCGTTCATGGGTGTCTTCTCATCTTCTTCTCGGACGATCTGCTTGGGCTGGGGACCACGGGTGAAGTCAGTGACGAGCTTGAGGGAGGCCATCCTGGCCGCTACCCGGCTACTGCCAACACTGCCACTAGGGGGCGACAGAGGCGGGCTCATCTGGGAGCCAAGAAGCGCTTGCTTCTGGGCGGAGAAGACAGCATCCTGTGCACGAGGTGAGAACCAGGGCTCTGTAGTTTCGAGACCCATGCATGAGAAACATCGGACTGCCAGCTCAGCTTTGCCGTGCTGCACAGCATGCTCTCCCCACTTCCGGACGAGGAAGGATTGTCTTTGCCAGTCAGTTGGGAATGTCAAGCATGTTAGTAAAATCGCCTCCATGTAGTACTTGCGCGACACGTATACTTCGATAGCGTCGTTGTGCTCACCCAGTCCGAGGAAGATTGCGACAGCAGGGTGGATGTCTCCCTTTTCCAGAAGACGCTGAACAAAGGCCTCGCCAACCTTTTTCTGCGAGCCTTGGCCCATGTTGCTCAGAGCCAGCAACATCCAGTCAGAGGAAGTCATTGACTCTGAGCCAACCATGGAGGCCATGAGGTCGGCGCCGAGATTACCCAGCCATTTCGAGAGAAGGACGGCCGCAGCCGAACCAGGAGCATGACGTGCCAATTCGTCCTGCACCAAATCCTCAATGTCCTGGTCCCAGCCAAAGACGACCTTGAGCATGTTGAGTCGAAGGTCGTCTGGAGTGCGTTCCGGCCCGAGATCCGTGGGACGAAAGGGAACGTCGCTCAATCTCGTCTTGGTAAAAGGGAAGAGATCCATGTGTTGGTTCTTCTTGGATTCGTCTGGACTTCTGAGGACCTCCTTGCGTAGAGCTGAAGAGCCGTACCTAGAAGAGGATGCAGCTGATGACATGGATCGGATCGATACGCTCTCACGCGTTGATGTGCCAGCAAGAGAAGATGTGCCGGACGAGAAAATGGTGCCGGAACCACCCGAGCTCTTCGATCTGGTGGACTGCTGTGATGCTGAGCCGCGCGATGGTCTGTCGTATCGGTAGCGTGGGGCACGACCACTACCAGATGATCGTGAGCTCTGAGATCCTCGACTAGACACGGGACTGAGGGGCCCGACACGGTCGCGGCGTTCTTCCTCCAACTGGTCCATCTCCTGGGCAATCTTCTGCAGCGGCGACATGGCGACACCTTCGTCTGCACTGCTCTCTGACTCGGCGAGCATCAGTGGAATTGTCCTGGATGGGAGGGCAGTAAGCGGTGTCTCCATTTGCTGCTTCTGCTCGTCGAGAGAGCTGGGCGGTGATGGAGGTGTGTTGGCGGGTGCATGCTGAACGCTGGCTACCATTGTGGCGGGACCGTTGCTGGGGTTGATGTCGTATTGTTGGATACTGGAATTGCGCCCAATGGTGAAGAGGGTGGCAGTAGGACCGTAGTTGCAGATGGCGGCGATGCCATCAGTCGTCGGCACGGTTTCGTAGGACACTCTCTTGGTGCGGACATCCCATGCGCAAGTTTGACTGTCATGTCTCGGGTCAGTATGGACGACGTGTCGGCAACGCTGGGGCAAGATACGTACCCTTCAGTGTACTGTACGATTCTGCCGTTCTTGGACCACGCGAACCAGCAGGGGCCGGGTTCTCGCTGTTCCTTTTGGTTGAGAACACGAATGACACAAGGAGCATCGCTGCCATGCTGGGCCTTTGGCACGCTCCATACTCGGAGGTCGCCGTCTGATGCTTGGGCGGCCAGCATTTCCGACTTTTGCTTGGATGAAGAGCCATGCCAGGCTAGGCCGGCGATAGGGGATGGATTTCTTGGGGTGGTGAGGGTGTGCAGGATGGTGAAGGATGGCTGCAGGGTGGCGATGAGAATGGAGCCGTTGAGGTATCTGGAGTCGTTAGCAGTGATCCGGATGCATCGGCATGTCGCCTATACGCACCCAATGGCGAATGTTCTGCAGTCCGAAGCTGGTGCTAGTGCTGTGATGGGGTCGAAGATGGTCCTCGCGGAGAGATGCTCAGACGTCGAAGGCTCGAACAGGATAATGTTGCCCTGCACATTCCCTATTCACACATTAGCAGCACAACGGGCAATGGGCAAACTCGCAGACCCGGACACTCACCAAAAGCAACATTTCCATTCCTCATCCACGTCGCCACTCTGATTTGCTCGTACGAGGCAAACCGGGCCACTTCGTGGCCGGTGAACAAGTCCCACACAATTGCAGTCGAGCCGGCATCGTAGGACACGACTAGCCGGCCTGCTCCTCTTTCGCTCGTGGTGTCGACTGAGATCCACGACACATCTTCCCGATGCCTATCGAAGCGCCTCTCTACCGCCAATGTGTCGTGGTGAAGGCATAGGATCACGTTGCGTTGCGCATAGAGCAGGAAGGAGCCGGTTGCCGCGCAGGGCTCGAATGCGAATTCATCTTGACCCGGCGTCGGGGGTTTGAGTTTAGCGTCTGCGGATCGAACCGAATTGCTTTTGATCGAGTTCGAGTTCGCGCGCTGTCTTAATCCAGTCGACATGGTGAGGGCTGGCTCTAGGTTGGTTGTCAGTCGGGTCGAATTCGCAAGGGCCCGCGAAGCGCATCACGACGAAGACGATGGCGATTTGGGAGCACGAGAGGACAATCAGGAGCTTGTACAAAAGCGAGTATGAAAGTGCCAGAGGTCAGGGGAAGAATCCAACTCACTGCAGAGGGCAAGAGCGCGCTAAACAGCAATGCGCTGACAGCTCCACGGCGTCTGGAGGAGGAGACGCTTTAGCCCCGCCCCAGTCTCTACAGGGATCCAAGTTGAGGCGGTTAAAACAGAACTTGGGTTACCGCTTTCGTCTTATGTGGCGGTACAAGGACGTGCAGCTGGAGAGACAGACAGACGGACAGACAGACAGACAGACGGACAGACAGACAGACAAACAAGCAAGACAGTGAAGAGGTAGAGAAAAAGCGACAACAGCGCAGGCGATGTGTGAGTTGAAGCGCGTGGACGCCCGCCTATCACTAACGGCGCTTAGAGCTCCAAAGACGGACTGATAGTCGCTCGAAATAGTACGAATAGCATCGGTTGGTGCCGTGCAGCCAACGAGCAGCATACCCGGCAGGAAAAGGCTTTTAATGGGCTGGGGTTGAGCAGCCTCATTCGCCCGCCAGCTGTGAAAGGTCGACATTGGAGCTTGGGGGGGGACTCGACAAACGAAGCAGACGCATGCTGCCACCCTGGAAGCCAAGTTGGTGACACTGCATGTTAATGGTTAGGTTCGCGCCGGCGTGCCTGCGTGGGTTTGGAAAGCAGCCTCTCAGAGGACTGAACGGCACAGGGACGAAGATGGGGCAGACTGGGGGTCTAGAGAGGCCACGAGATGGCCAAGTCTACTGGCTGGCTCATGTACCTCCCGCACAATCATCACACTTTCGCGCTCGAAACCAGCGTATCAGCTTGCGGTACGGCCGCCTTGGACCGGCCCGTAAAGGATGATCCCTACGTGCTCAAATATGCGACATGCCTCGTCGACTCGATGCATATAGCGACTCTCTGTTCTCGACGCTGGCATGACTCTTTTGCAAAGTACGGTGACGGTAGCGCCATCCCGACCTGTTCACAATTTTCCACCTGCCGCTTGGTCAAGCGTTCGCACACTGAAGCGTCCCTCGTCGCCGCAGCTAGCGCATCGTGCCCAACCGACTCAACCCGCGGCGTTCGGGAGCGGATGTGCAGGTTGACGGCACAGAGGTCACGGTCCCTGAACGACATATCCTGCCCAAGCCATGGCCCGTCCCGGAAGAAACATCAACAAGGCCTTGCGCATGACGCGGGAAACCCCACGAGATGGTAGTTCCGACTTGACATTCAAACCCAGTCGCTTGTATCGTGGGGCCATGGCAACGTCTTGCAGCGCATGCGCGACTTGATGTGTTGATGGCTACATGGCGCCTACCTGTACCGCCCAGGAACCACGCTCTGTTGTTGCACCAAGCACAGAACATAACGTGCCGCTGCAGACGAGGCCGGAAACACAGAAGCACACGTCGTTGACCAAGCACAATCCCATCTACTCCCGTCCTCTTCCCCCCGTCAGCTTCAAGCAAGTCCAAGCTCCGCCGATCTGGCATGCGAGCTTCATTCCCCGGCCGTGATATGCATGCCAGTCCATAGTGGCTACAAGCACCTCGTGTCTTGTTCAAGAGCCCCGGCTCGGCATGAAGAAACAATTTAGCAGCATTGCTTCGCGCCACGCCATTAGCTCTCAACAACATGCTACACCGTTCGAGCTATACCCAACGGTATCGCAGAAACGGGGGGGGTGGGTGGGTGTCATGAAGTTGGGCACACATTGCTAGTTGCGTGATGAAATATTCACACTTGTGTTCAAGCGAAGCGCCAGACCAAGGAGCTTCATCCTGGTCTCTTTCTACACCGTCTACCAGCCACACGCACTCCGCCCCTCTTGTCGTATACTGTGCTGTGTACCATGCACCCACGACATTTGCAGCAAAACAGTGGGGGGGGGGGGGGAGCAAAATTGCAAAGTGCTTGAGCACAAATCGCATGTCGTCCCCAGACAGAAGCGTGCGTACTACTCTACGTGAGTCAAGCATGCATCGCCGTCCACACTGCAGGTCCAGCCAAACTGTACTGTGACACGGCATGGCTACTCTACGGATCCGCACAAGGTACCAGAGTTTCGAGTAGCAGAGAATGCAAACACAGCAAAATTTGAGGGGGGGGGGGGAGAGAAAAAAGCTCATCTTGGGCATATCTCGCGATATACGCAGGACACGGATGAGTATCTGGAAGGAATGCTCTTGCATCATGATCCAAGAATGCGCATAGCGAGGGATGGCCGAATGGAGACACGTAGGGCTGTTTAGCGACAAACACTATCCAGCATGCAACCAACTGCAAAGTGACGTCGCTTGAGCAGCGCCCAACTGGTCGTTCAGCATATTGCTTTTTATGCTTTTTTGCATTGGCGACTGCGAGTATGTAGAAGGCGGCTCCCATCACCAAAGTGGATGCGGGTGCGCTGCTGCATGCAAAAGAAACATGGTAGGAACTACCGACACCCGCTCTGGGAGCGCCACACATGCCAACAATTACACGTCGAAATTCAACCAAGACGCCCGTCACGTCCTCGTCACAAAACTGTGCGAGCATGGATGAGGGACTTCATCACCGGGAGCGCAAGCTGTGTGGACAAGGGTTTGTTCTCGAGCTGAGACGCAATGCGGTCAACTTGGCAAATGGGGTATCTATCTAAACGATGGCTATGCTACGGTCAAGGCTATGGCATGGTGGGGGGGTATCAAGTAAAGGGAAAACAGGCGAGCGAGGGATGCTTATCAGCCACAAATAAGCCCCTCGCTCCTTTTGCGCACACACGCGGCACATACAAATTTCGCATTCCGATTTGCGGAAGCGGAGGGGGTATCGAGAAGGGCAAAACGCCGCAGAAACCTGCAACTGCGAGGACTCTGTCACAATGCTTTCCTCCAATCCGTTTCTTCATGTCTCCAACCACCACAGGGTGTGGTCTGGGCTTCCTCCTCTTTCAAGTCATTGCCAGGATCTGCGCAAGAACGCCGTCTGTCGTGTGGTGGACGCTGAGACGAGGGCGTCCACGTTTACACGGTTGGTGAGAGGACAGTGTGACTGAAGCTGACATGCGGGGGAGGTTGCATCCCCCTCCCCCACCCACCAGATGCTGTTACATCTCATGGTGTTTGAAGTGAGGCTGACTGTGGCGAGCGACTGCCCGCTCATGTGACTTAGCCATGCCAACGCGCGCGGCTACAAACGATGACGTTGATGTAGTCGGGGCAAGTGACTGAAAGCGCCGTTAGTGTCGCGTCGCGATTCGATGCAGACAGGCTCGGCCAGACTTACAATAACACGAATGCTATCGCTTTGTGGCGCGCGCTCATTCCACGTGCTCTGGTGACTCGGAGATGGGTGTCATGGGCTTGGAAGTGCGACGCTGCTTGCCGCTGCTGCGGCGGCGCTCGCTCTTGGGCTTCTTGGGCGCGTACAGTGGTGGCAGGACGGGCAGTGCTGTCGCCATGGGGTACACGCGTGGCGGAGCGGGTGCCTTGTCGAGGAACGGGCAGGCAAAGTCGTCGTCAAAGTCCTCGCCAAAGAGGTCTGCGTCGCTGATGTAAGACGAGGGTGCGCTGCCGTGGTCCAGTGACGGACCCGCAGGCCATGATGGGTAAGCACATGTTGAGCCACGAGACGACGAAGCCTCGGTAGCGTAGTTGCTGTAGAGCGACGATGTTGGTGAAGACATGTTTCTGGGCAGGATGCTAATGGGCAGCGACTTTGATGGCGAGGAACCTGGAGAGGATTCGAAGTGCATGGTGGTGAGGGTATAGCGTACGGGGTGGGTCGCTATTGTATGTATATACACACTTGCGGGCACTTTCGGCGCTACAAGGCTGCTGTGTGTTTTCGTGGGGTCTTTTTTTTTCTCTCTTCCCCCGTCGGTCTAGTGTCGCGGCAACTGGACCGAGGCGCAGGGGCGGTTGATGATGTATGACGCCGAGGTGGGTTCTGGAGAGTAGAGAAGAAAAAAACAGGGTTGCGGGTGCTACTCCGGTAGCGTCGGGCTGCGTCTCGAATAGCGATCTGGGAGATGTGCGATCTTTTGGATCGGGGAGTTTGGTTCGGGAGGGGCGTCGTTAAATAAAAAGGCTGCGCTTCCAAGCAAGGGTCAGGAGTTCGAGTCAGGCAGAAGCAAGTGTTGTGTGTGTGTGTGTGCGTGTGTCTCGAATGAAGATCCGATGGAGGGCCTGGCCGTGGGGAGGGTCCCATATATCTTCCGTCGTAAACAATACACTCTACACGCCCTCGCTCCGGACCGCATGAAACGCTTTTTATTTGGCGCTTTATGATTTGCCTTTCGCTCTGAGTCGGTGAGCGACCGCTCTTTGGAAGGGGTGCACTGTGGTTGGCGGAGCGTCCACGCAGCTCAGACCGCCCCTTCACAAAGCCTGCCCTTTCTGGCTACCCTAGCCGTCAGCCCCGTATGCTCCGTTGCGCCCGCGAGTCCATCCCGGCTGTCGGGGCACCTCGACCGTGACATGGCAGCCCGTCCGCTGCCCTATCGACTTGTGCACATGCGAAAATGCAGCGATGACTCGTCCACCAGGCCAGCAATCAGACCCGTCACACTCTGCCTCGTCGTCTCCAGCGCAACAAAAAAAAAACACCCCCCCGCTGCAAGCCTGCTTCGTCACTGTCAACAGCCACGTTTGGCCACACGTTGCTTTGGAATCCTGGGGGTTGCAAAAAAAAAAAAGCAGCTGGACGGCGATTACACTCCCCCACGACTCATTCGCGCCACGCCCGTCTCCGCGAGCATCGATGCGGATAAGACTTGATTGCGTAGCTGGATGCAGTAAGCTTAGTGTCAGGAGATCATCTCGGGCAGGAAATAGGGATGGGGAGACCCTGGCTGCCATCCCCACGCTTCATCCGGCGGCATCTGACATCCGCAAAAGGAAATGCAAACGCATGCTCCGGGCTACCGTCCGCTGCTCCGGTGCGCCTCTGTGAAATTAGTAGTGATTTACTTTTGGCGGATGCGGTCCAAACAATCAATCTGGCTGTTTGACGACTTTGGAGCGGGCGTCGCAGAATGGCCGTCTGTTTTGCCCGTCCCTAGCCAACCACACAAACCAATCCTCGCCGTTTCGAAACAAAACCACCCCCACAAAGCTTCTTCGAGTCTGAAGAGAGCCTCGGAACAGGCGCATTAGTCGCCATCACATGCATCCCGACGACGATCTCAGGGTCGTCGAGTGGACGGAGGACCCCACTCGTCGCCTCCGAGACAATTTCTAGCCTGCGGGTCCCCTTTCCAACCTCACGACCAGTAGTCTCCCATAGCCGGCAGGTACTTTGACAGGCCGTGGAGCGAGATACATGTCGGTCCGGCATGAATTGTACACTCGCACAACCGCCCATTGTCGCTCCGTGAGACGGTTCGCAGCAGGCATGTTCGCAGCCGCTCCGGATCCGTGTTGCGCCCGAGCCAAGTCCAGACCTTCCTTTCATTAGCAACAACTAAATGCGTTCCGTGGACGTTGTACCAGCCCCAATGGCTTACAGCTGACCCGCGTTGCTTACAGCTGACCAGCAGTATGTGGGAGGCTGGGCAGGGAGGTGCAGTGTCCGCGTCGCATGCAGTGAGCACACCCTCCCGTTCGCATCATACGGACTGCAATGGTTGCCGCGAGTACAGCCCTTTGTGCCTACAAGTGGGCATATACCCCAAAGGAGACAACGGAGCACAAACATCAGCCCTGTCGGTCACATTGCTTGCATCTGCGCTCGGCTGGAGGTTTCAACTGAGCAGCCGGTAATCTGGGGTCGGAAGCAGAAGACCGTCTGTGCTTGCTCTGGAAAGTGGGGATCGTGAGTCCGTCCGCCCTAGTGTGGAAGGTTCTTCCCTTCTTCCACGCGCTACCTACCCACCCCTTCCAACACGCATATTGCCTTTGCCGAGGTTGTGTTTCACCCTCAAACCAGCACCATAGTAGAGTTTTGGCTCAGTGGCCGGCTCGGTCAAAAGGTCGGTCGGCCGGTCATCTAGGCCACGTTGCCGCTACTCCTAGCCCTTTTGCTATTGCTGCACACAATGCGGGAGGCCGACCGAGCTTGGACGCTTCCAAATTGCGTGCGAGCAAACTCTACTTGGGCTGACACAAAGGGTTCCCCTGTCTGCAAGTTCACATGCAAGGCACTACATGGCTGTTTGACAAGACGTCGAGTGAGACGCAGGGTCTGCAGACCCTTGAAACAGCACCTGTTCATGACGACGTTTGTCCCACAGTCGACATCAGCCAACTCCCCGACGAAGCAAGTGTGCCGCCGTCTCCATGGCCAACCCCATGTCCAACCCCGTATCACTTACCTGGATGCTATCACCAAACTTCAATTATGACGTCGTCAGGCAGCAGAGCCGCACCAAACCGGCGCACGCCGCTACTCTTTCCTGCAGCTCCTGCGCACACGAAGCCATGGCCAAAAAAGTCTCTGCCATGATATCCACATGCCAGTACGAAGTAAACAAAGCTCGTCTCGGTCAAGACGCACGTGGGTGGATCGGTAGCATCATTGTGCTTACGGTGCGGCTACAGCCATCCACTAGAAGCCCGTCATCCTTTTACATGCAAGGTCCGATGTGGATCCAAACAACAAGACGACTCGACTGGGTAAACATTTCAGCGCTCCGATGTGTTTTCGTGGTACTGCGAACCCACGATTCAGGGGTGCTGGCGAAAACCGGCCGGGTGCTGTGGCTGTGGAGCAGGTGTTGGAGCCAGCATGTCAACACATACACACACACACACATCCGTGCAGTGGCGGTGAGTGGATACAACTCCAGAATTCCAGTCCACGGCCGCGGTTTGAGCGGTTCGAACAGCTCAAGCAGAGAAGAAACCGAATTCCAACCTTTACCAAACTCGGCCCCGCCAGTCTTGCAGAGCCATTTCTCAAACACTACCTACCCGACTATTTACACTTTCCTCTTCTGGAAGTACAACCGCCAGCGTGGTCATCTGGCTGGATGCACAAGTACCATGGGAATATCGCGGCCTGGACCGCCGTTGCGATCAGCAATCGCCCTGCGTCGAGATGCATGTGACTAGGCACTTGACAGGCAGGTGCACAGCGATTAGCATCTGGGAGGAATAACCCGTTGCTGTGCAAGACACGCGGTAGTTGGTCGCTCTCGGTGGGAGTTCTCCCGCGTAGACATGAGCAGAGGAGAAATTCTGGTGGCCGATCCTAAACGGAGAATTAACGGATTGTCAAGAGCAAGAGATGCGGGGATGCTGCGTTTAGTGCGATGTGGCATGTACCGACTTGTTATCTGTGACAGCCGGAATGGGCGATGTGTTTCACTGACGGACGATTTGCAGCTTGCTTGTGAGCATTCGCGTTGCAGTGGGGGGCACGCAGCTACGATGATCTGACAGCCGCCAAGGTAGAGAGGTCTTGTTGGCGGGGTAGATGCCCACAAAGCCTCCAGGTGCATTACTCACCAAACACCCGTCAGCAGACCAGGTAAACATTCACTCTGCCTTTGCAACTCTCTCCGCCAGGCAAACCCCTACGCCTTGCAACTCTGCAAAACTACAAAGTGTCTCAACATGGCAAGAGACAAAGGACATGGGTATGGCGGTGACTCACCGCTTAGTCGTCTCGTCCCAACACCGCTCACCTCCCCATCGTACTTGATGCAGTACGCGCCCAGCTGTAAGAGTCATAAAGAAGGCGCCCAATCCTCTATTCTTGTATAGTCTTCCGCGCGCCTACGTGGCAGATGAGGTTGGCTACCAGCTTGTCCGCCGTGGAAGCCGCGACACGGGCGCTTTGTGGGAATCTTCTTGTTCTTTTCCATTCACACACACACACATACCACAGTAAAGCCTCGTAGCTCATTCGTCTAGTCGGCAAGGCCAAGTCTAGTCGGCCTTGGTGTATGTCGTGCATATGTCACTGTCTGGATTGCTCCCATGAACGCCCCCCCACGCGGGGCAGGTAGAATGATCATCACAAGCGCCCTTACCATCCCCACGCCACGCCACGCCACACCACACCACACCCACAATGTGACATGTGAATTCGCCTTGTAGTTCCTATTCCGCATGCTTACCGCGGTTGATGCTACCCAACTCTTTGGCATGCCATCTACATCTTCTCGTCTGCCCCTTTACTTCAGAAGCCGAGAAAGCTCCGCGTTCCGAGGATACGGCGGTTATCATCTCGGGACGTGGGGTACCCAGAAAGGAAAGCCGGTGGGGTAGGCTGTGGGGTCTCCCCTCCACACACACACACTTGCAGATACTGTGGAGATGTAGTGGCCTTCTTCAGGACCCTGATTCTCCTTGAATCGCTTTTTCTTCCACCAGGAATGGCAATCTCCGGAGGAGAGCTGACGGAGAGGTCGCGTCATGGTGGGGAATGTAGTTGCAATTTGTGGTATAGCTGTTGATCAGTGGATATGGCCGTGGTCGGCATGTAAAGTTGAAGGGTACTACTCGTATTTGGGACGTGTTGTTTACGTGGCATTAAATGCAAAAGTAGGAAATACTTGGTTGGGTATTGCGGTGAGCGCATGGCCCGATACCGTGTTGCTATGCTCGTACTTCTACGCCTTCAACTACATGACTGAGTTACAGAATGCTACAGGTACTATTCTTGATTTTTGGACAAACGAACAGGCCATGTGCACCCCTCCCAGGAAAAAAACTGGCTGATGCTCCTAGGGTAGTGCATCCTACTGAATCACGGTGCGCAATATCTGACCGCGGCATGCCATGTGTCGGGTAGGGTCAACAGCGACTTTGCAAGGACCACGGCTGCTTCAGGCTGGGGCCCAGTAACCGTCCCAATTGTACTTTAGTACTTCGTTACCCCAAGACGTCCATCCGCTGACAAGGTACCGGGCGAAGACTTCAAGCGCACTGTAATCAGTCGGGTCCACCAAGTAGGGTTCGAGTAACTTCTTCAGACACGGTTTTCGTGAGTGGATGTCTGGCACAGCAGCAATGACTCTCCGCTTGACCGTTGGCGCGTGTGTCATGGTCGTCCACGAGTTCGGGGCCGCGCGACCCAATAGCAGAATCTCATAGGGCTTGCGCATACCACTATCAATGTCGAACATGGGCTCGCCTCTGGTCGTCGTCTTGATCCATATCCACTCCTCGACCAGGCCCACATTCCACGTCTCAAAGAGTCCACCGGGACCGAGCACATGTTCCCTCAACGCTTCCTTGTTTGTGATCCACACGCCGACCAGCGCATTGTGTTCGAGATAACTGTCTATATCCATGTTCAGCAGCATCTTCTTGAGGTACGGCATACCGCCAACTTGTTCATACGCGCCCTTTCGCTTGGCTGAACGATTGGGCCATGGTGGATCCAGCAGTACCAGATCAAAGTGTCGTGCAAGGCTAAACTCGTCTGTGAGCGCACGAAACGAGGTACGGAAGGCGTCCGATGCGGCGGTGTCGCCGATGAAGAATGTGGAGCGAGGTGGTATTGTGAAACGGTACTCTGGGCCCAGCTGGGCAGATTGCGACGTGCTTTCGGCAATGGCAAGTGCCAAGGAGTGGTAGTTTGGGTTGTGAAAGCTACCTGTCCAGGGTTCGGTTTGTACGTCTGGCGAAATTGTTTCGGCGACCCGTGTACTACTTGCAGTCTCACGTGCAGGGCGGTACGACACCATCCACTTTGGTGCCACAGGGGCCGGTTCTGCAGCCTCGGAAGTTGCGCCGAGAGAAGCCATCATCTGCTGCAAATTGAATGCGGCATCGTCTTCTTTGGTTTCCATCGATGCGGCCCACTCCTTCATCCGGGACTCGACCTCTTTTTCGGAAATTCCGTCCACGTCCATGGCTTGTTCTCCCCCACGGACTGGTTCCCGGGCCATTAGCTTACGTTGTGTGCACCATGGCCCTGAAACCTGTGCGCGAATTTGGCCGAGTGCATGTTCAGCGAGGACTTTGTAACGTTGGTCGTCAAGATGCAACGACAGGAAGTCGTGTTTGGGGGCCTCTGCCACCGTCACACGTGGAGAGCTGCGGTACTCGACATGCGGGGTGGTATTCGCATCTTGCGCCTGGGCCTTGCTCGTTCTAGGTTTCTGTGTCTTGGGCAGATAGTCCTCTTTCGGTTCGATGGGCGCTTCCAAGGGCGCAGTAGAGAGCAGCACACCCGAGCGCTCGCCTTGTGCTGCTGCGATGGAGCTTGGTATATCAATCAACGTAATGTCCCGCTCCGCGTTCTGGTAGATGATTGGGTTTGAAGAAGTCATAATGGCAAGTAATCGAAAAGAAGAGACAGTGATGGAAGAATTCCTACCGATTCTAGTCGTACGCCACAGCTACTTCCTGCTCGCAATCTCAAAGACCACACACATGCATCCGCCAAGTACTTTCATAGATGCACATGACAAGTGATATCCAAGTCCTGATTTTCAACTTCACGATGTGCTCGTGGTGTTGAGCGCGCCATGGCAAACATTTCCGATGGGTAGCGTCGGATGAAATGATCTGGGCCAAGTGCCGGCCGAAAGCAGCAGATCAGCCTCGGTAAACGTCATCGCCGTCGCTGCATCTCAAACGCCAAACCACACAACGGCGTTGCTTTCTCATCCATATACACGCGACCTTTCCCACCACGCTCCTTGTCATAGCCACGCGCATCAACGACAGCTAAATAATAATAATAAAAAACTTCCCTCCGCAAACATACACTATTCATGTCACGGTAATCCCCACGCACCTCAGTTCTGGCATGTCCACGCATCTCCTCCGCTATGACGGAAACAAATCGAATATCATGACCACGACTGCGGCGCAGACAAATCGCGCAAGCAATGTAATACCGGACCATGACACGGCCATGTTAGCGAAGGAGGAAGGAGGCGCAGACGTGGCATCTGGGAGGAGCAAGACGGACAAGAACAGCATGGAATACCTGATTAAGAGTGGAGTGGCAGGAGGGTTTGCTGGATGCGCTGTATGTCAAGAGCCTCTTCATCATATGGACCAGGCCACTACAAGAACATGTACTAACAACATTCCAGGCAAAAACAGTGGTAGGCCCCCTTGACCGCGTCAAAATCCTCTTCCAAACGCGCAACCCCCAATTCGCGAAATACACCGGATCCTGGATTGGCTTCCCTACGGCAATCCGCGACATCTACGTCAGCACCGGAGTGCGCGGTCTCTTCAAGGGCCACTCGGCAACACTCCTCCGCATCTTTCCCTACGCAGGCATCAAGTTCCTCGCCTACGAGCAAATACGCGGTCGCATAATAAAGAACAAAGCGCAAGAAACGCCCGGCCGACGCTTCGTCTCGGGCAGTCTAGCAGGCATGATGAGTGTCTTCCTCACCTACCCACTCGAGGTAATCCGGGTGCGCCTCGCTTTCGAAACAAAAGAGGAGGCTCGCAGTAGTCTGGTAGCCATAGTACGAAAAATCTACAGCGAACAAGCACCACGGATATCGCAACCAAAGAATCCCATCACGGCAACCGCAACCCGTGTTGTGGAAACCGTTACCCCGCGCTCCGGCCTCTCCAACTTCTTCCGCGGCTTCACACCCACGCTCCTCGGCATGATACCCTATGCAGGCGCCTCGTTCCTCGCTCACGATTCCATGTCTGATCTCATGCGCATCCCCATCCTCGCCCCATACACAACCTTGCCCAATACCTCCCGCGAGGAATCCAGCACTACGAGCCACAAACCCGCACAGCTGCGTTACTGGGCCGAGCTGACCAGCGGCGGCATCGCAGGCTTCTTTTCACAAACAGTCTCTTACCCACTGGAAGTTATCCGTCGGCGTATGCAGGTCGGTGGAGTGGTGGGCGACGGGCATCGGCTTAGTATACCCGAGGTTACGAGGAGGATCTATATGGAGAGGGGGTACAAGGGTTTCTTCGTTGGGCTGACGATTGGTTATGTCAAGGTTGTTCCCATGGTTGCGGTTAGCTTTTATGCGTATGAGAGGGGCAAGTATTATCTGGGGATATAAGACGGGGAATGTGTGCATGGGAAGGATGGGAGAGAAGGGTTTTGCGTGAGTGGGGAAGAAACGGATTGGAGTCGAATAGCTCGGGCGTTTCGGAGTATGCACATGTGAAGAGAGGCTTGTCTTTTATGAGATGGTTTTGTCAAAGTCGCTAGCGCTGACTTCCTACATATACACTGTAAGCGCGAGAGCGTAAATACAAGATACCAAACAACATCATCATGCACTCCATATTCCAAGTTCGCTCTGGCCAAGTGGTTCGTCCGAGCTTGTAGGGCAATGTACTATTGATACGGTGAGGCTTCTCGTAACAATGCTCCTGCCGAGCACTCGTATGTCCTTGGCCTCCAAGGCGAAGCTCATTCGCAACGACGTAGATTCCTGACGGATAGTGACGGTATTGTCCAGCGTCTTCAGGTCGGGAGCTTGGAAACGCAGATCGTGCCACGACATTCCATCTTCGCGATACTTGTCCTGGAACATGATTGCGGTTTCACGTGGTCGTTGTAGCCGAGGGAAGGCCTTGAGAACCGGTGGCTCCACCTTGCAGTCGCAGAGCAACACTACCGCATGATTGTATACGCTCAGCGACAACGCTAGAACTACGGGGTGGAGAGTCCATCCGTAAAATCTCGCTGACATGTATAGACGGTCGGTGTGATCCCACAGGGTGATGGGGTATGCCGCCTCGACTCGGACAATGTCCGAGTTTGGAACGTGCACTGAGCTCATACGGTAACGGTGGGGTACGTCGGTATGCGCAGCCTTTGGATCAATGAGAATGTGCGTTGCCGTAACATCAAGGCTGAGTAATTGCCGAATGACCTTTACTGGAAGACGTGCCATTGCGACGTTACCAAGTCGACAATACAAACGAGGTCCGAGTTTGCGAAGATAAACACCTACACGCCTCTCCTTTTCGCCACTGCCCAGCTGGAGGTCTATGCCAAGGCAGAGAAAATAGACTGCCTTGAGGGAGTCATCCTCACGGTGTTGGATGTTTGCGGTACGTAGGCGAATCTCGCTCGTCAACAAGACACCCTTATTCGTCGTCGAGAACTCGATAAAAACGTCGACAAAAGGCCGGATAGCGAAGCTGCCTACAAAGTTTGCGGGAGAAGGTGCAAAAAGTCCAATGTACTCATCTGCACGATCCCGTAGCAAATCCCACGCGAATATGGTTATGTCGTTGTTTCGTTTGACAATCTCTTCTTGCAAGCGTTGGAAGGCTCGATCACCTTCACCGTAGATCAAGGGCATATGGACATCGAAGAGTCCCAGCAGACAGTATGCTGCGTCTTCTTTACGCTTCGTCTGGCGCCCGGCGGCCCAGGACATCTTGGCTGCGACGCAGATTGGCTCCTCGTCGATGCCTTCTAGCAAGATACACGGAGGTATGCTGGTGAAAGACGAAATCAGCTCAGCGTGGTCGCGTTTAGTACCAACGAAGCCCCAAGCCTGATTGAAAAACTCTACTGTACGCGGCGCAATCAATTCTTGCAGCGTCCATCCTCGCGAGAACCAACGACAGAATCGCAGTCCCGTCGCTAATGGTTGTCCGGATGGAAGGTCTTCTAGAAAGACAAAGCAGATCTCGGCTGCCTCGTACCAGCGGTACATGGAGTTGATAGACTCTGTCAATTCGGCACTGCTTGATTTATCGACTGCGATGGTGATTGACGTGTTAGCCAAGTTCAACGCTCCACGCACGAATGTCAAGCGTATCCTCTGTATTGGAATCGAATGGACGTACTGAGCAGGCATTAGCCGGTGGTCTACTCACAATCAGTAGATTGGAATTACCTGCAGCAAGTGTCAACCCAGAAATACTCGAAACCGGTCGCTTCAGTCTGGTGCGCACAAAGGTGAATCTTGTTGTAGCCCTTCTTTTGACGGCCCGTGTTCTGCAGGATATCTTGATAAGTAACCTCTTGACTGTCGGGGCCCCAGGTGTGTGAGAGTATGGTGTAGGGTGGAGCGTCTTCGCCTACAAATTCGGCGAGGCTGAAGCTGCCATTGTCTTCCCTGCGGAGGAGACGCATGTCGTTTCGTTATCTACGAGTATGAAACAAGGACAAGTGGGTTCTGATGTGTAATGTCTCTGAAACGGTGCGAGGCAGTCCGCGCAAGCTGCTTGTACGGTTGGAAGTCGAAGATGATGCGGCTGGAGCATCCGAGGCTGAGATGACAAATCTGGGGCAGGTAGCAGCCTGGCGAAATCATGAGCAATATCCATAGTCACATAATGGCACCGTAACAATACAACTCACAAAAAGAGCTCTTGTGTTTACTTTTGCATGCGCAATTTTTTTCCTGGATAGTAATGTTGCGAACAAACTGATGCCTCATCAAAGCTCGCTCTTCCACGAGTATTCCTCCGGTAGCCCCAACTGCCTCCGTTGCGCGTTCAATATGTGTTCCAAGAATATCGGCTTGATGCTGAGTACACCCACAAGACTCAACAGCAACATCAATACAACACCCAAGCCCACACCAAGAGCTATAGCATCCTGCTGCCTGCTCACTTTCCTAAACCACGCCTTCGTATCCTCCAAAGCGATATTCTCATCGTAAGATCGTCGCGCACTCATCATACCTGGCAGCCCATCAAGCGACCGATGGTTGTGCTGTTTCTGGTAATCGGCAAGCTCTTGCTTTTCTAGCGTCTTTCGCGCCCAGTTGTCCATCGTATCCCGCTGCTTGAAACCGTTCTCCTCTTCCTTGTCATGGTCGTGGTCCACGTAAGTGATTGCGTCACCTGCTGCTTCCGCCGTGCCTGCGGCCTTTCCGCCGCCAATCTGAGGGACTCCAAATCCGCAGCTGGTCTGCACCTTTTGTATCTTCAACACGATGATGGCTCGCGCACCAGTAATGTCGACTGATTCACCGTTCTCTGCTGCCATCTTCGCTCGCAACTGGCCGTAGTACGGATCCCACTTTTCGACTACTCGTCCTTTGCAGAATAGCCGCATGATTTGCGGCGAAGGTCCGAAGGAGGAGAACATGACGGTAACACGACCATTTTCGTAGACATGCGAGATGGTTTCACAGCCGCTGCCAGTTGCATCCAGATAGGCGACGGTCTTCGGTCCGAGAACAGAAAAGGTCCTTGACGGGTGGCCTTTTGGTGAAATATTGATGTGGTCACCGGCCCATGGCGCACTAGCTACGAAGAAGAGAGGTTGTCTGGAGATGAAGTCGACATGGCTCTCGTTGAGAGATGGGTAGAAGTGGACCATGTTCAAGAGGCTGAGAATGGAAGCAAGTAGCGGTCAAGGTTGCGGGTCTTAATCTGGTATCGTGTAGTGTGTCGAAGAACACAGTCAACAAGATTCCGTAAAAGGAAGTTGAATATGCGTAAGAAGGTCCAAGTAAGTATGGGATATCTTTTGGAACCCGCGTTCTATAGTCGACTTGATAGGGAAACTGGGGTCCAAGGTTCCAGCGTTGGGTTTACCGGAGAGTCTAGTCAAGGGTTGGAGTGACAACAATTACGGAAGAATCTTCAATGAAGCGAAGGACATGCGAATACGGTAACGTACAAGTTGAGCGTGTTTGCAGTAAGCAATGCGTTGTTAAGAATTGGAGCGCAGGAAAGCTGCGATGCACGGTAACGCCGCCTTACCTGTTACGGATTAGCCCGAAAGCAGCTCCATTGCTAGTGGGGGCGGGGCGCATCGCATCACCCAGAGACGCATCGAGTTGCGACGGAAATCATACAGACATTTGATACACAGTCAACATGGTGCTCGCACTAGCATTGAAAGCAGAGCTGAATGGGTGAGTTTTTTTTTTTAACAGTGTCAGTACCATCTCCAAACAACAATTACTCACAACCGCCCAGAGTCACTGACCTCCGCCCCAACGACACGGAAGACGCGCCCTTTTTCTACACGTTCAAAGTGCAATGCACGTCATGTCGCGAAGTGCACCCCAACCCCGTCTCGGTCAATCGCTTCGAGATGAACGAGCAAAGCGGCAGCAAGGGTGAAGCCAACTTCGTCTGGAGGTGCAAGAACTGTAAGGTCTTTCTGCCCTGCACCCCTTTCTCTCAGCCTTCAGACCACTGATATGGCCTACAGAGAGAGCACTCGGCAAACATTAAAGCCGCACCCGCATCCTACCCCCAAAGCGACCCCCCGAAGAAGATCAACATTCTTGAGTTCGACTGCAGAGGCCTCGAGTTTGTCGAGTTCAAGGCCGAGGGAGAGTTCCTTGCGACAGGTATAGAATCTGGCACCAAGTTCTCAGGCATCGAACTGCCCGATGGCGAGTGGTACGACTACGACGAGAAGGCTGGCGAAGAGGTCAGCATCACGAATGTCGAGTGGGAGATACGTCGCGCATAGACTGCGTGAGGAAGAACGAGATGGAAACAGGGGTACATGCAGCTTTAAGAAGCCCAGGGTATAACTTGCCTAGGCGAGCTCATATATGGATAGCAAGAGAAAGAAGATGGCGAGGCAGCAACATCATGACAAGACGGTTTCGAGGCGTGCATATACACACATCAAACCAGACAAGAGCAAGTGCTGGTTTCATGCGAGAAGTGGATATGTATGTCAACAACGACACCCGTATCGAACGACGTCTGTACAGAGAGTCATCACCAATATGCACGCGACGCGACAGATCACGATGATCCGATGATTGCACAGGACTGTCGAACAAAAGTATATGGAGACAACTAAACAGGCAGAAGACCCTACGGATATCGCAGTTTTGTACCCCAGCTACCAGCACCAATGAAGTAGCGACGGTCGAATCTACCCCCAAGCTCTACTCAACACAGACAGGAACATTTTACTATCCGACGACTATCACGCCATTAGCGACCATCCTCAATCAACATAATGACAGCAAACTCATCACACAAATACGCTCAAGACCAAGTAAGATCCGTTGTGGCCTCATCTAGCTTGAAGATACTCTTCGGCTTTGTTGCCGCACGCTTACTCCACGTCGCCTCTGAATCTGGCTGACCTAGCACAGGAGGGCCATCGCGCTTCTCCTTGCCCCAGGTGATGACTGTACTGGGCTCTCCCAGCTCGATGCTATCGGCCGGGTCACTAGCAGCAGTAGTGGTATCTCTCTTACCCCACGTGATTTCCGTGGTGGGTTTTCCCAAGCCAATGGTATCAGGTTGCGTGATCGTGTCGCGCTTCTCTTTACCCCATGTTACAACCGTCGTTGGGACACCGTTTTCGATGGTGTCAGGCTCGTCTCTTTTTCCCCATGTTATCACCGTCTTGGGCTTGCCCAGGGTGAAATGGTCTGTTGGTGTTCCAAAGGTTACAGCGCGTTTTTTTGCTTTGCTCCAGATAATCTCGGTTGTTGGCGCGCCGAGCTGCACGTCATCCGGGTTGGTGGGCTCGTCGCGCTTGCCCCAGGTTATGATCGTGGACGGCTTGCCGAGGTCGATAGTGTTCGCTGGATCATTGCCTGGTGTTGATGCCTGGTTTGTGTTAGTGTGTGTGGGGGGGGGGGGACATGCTAATGAGGAGGAAGAACGAACCTTAGCTGGAGACACGGCTGCGGCACTGCTAACAGTGACGAGTACACTAGCAGCAAGGACGGATACAAATCGGTATTGCATTTTAGCTCTTTTATTATCTTGTTCTCCTAATTTCAATTGTTGTTGTTGTTGTTGGCAAAAGATAAGAAATGGGTGCAGCTCGCTGGACAAGGCGCAAATTTCAGCGTCTCCTCTGTTGATATATAGCAAGGACAGGATACAGTACATCGACAAAGGAACGGCATATTTTACGTATATACATCATACGAAGCAAACTTTCGAAATATAGACACATTTCGCCACCTCACCAATTTGCAGCTGCCTGAGCGGGTGGGTGAGTAGTTGGTGTTCGAGGCTGTTGAATATGGTATGTTGCAATCTGGGTAAATTACCTGTGCTTCCTGTTGTGGCTATGGGGTGTTTGGATCAGCCAGCCTTAGGCGAATATGCAGATTGGACGGTATGCGTGACTGGGAAGTTAGACGTGATTTGATTGAGAGGTACGATGGCCTGGAGTGCTGTACTGGCTGATGTTGCTAGTATTCGTCTTGGACTTTTGTGCCTGCACATTGTATACAAGGACCGTTGAGTGGGCTTTTGACTGCATACTCAAGACCGGATCTAGATCTGTTTCTGCGCATCTGCTGCCTATGTATTGTGATTCTCTGTCGTGTATGCGTAACAACACACAGCATTCTACGACTTGAAATATATGTAAAGATTTATATGAACTAGTCACTTGGTCACAAATATATGCGAGTATAGTGCCGCGCATCCCAAGCGATCGTCTCCAGCCCATATAACAACACAGATGCATCAACGCCCAACTATCACAACACGTTCTAGCCTAACCCACACCTCAATCTGCGTATTCGACATCGAACAGCTTCCATACAGCATACCCCTGTGCACGATGGTTCCGACCAAGTAAGGGGTCAACTTTACACGCTGACTAGCACTGGGCAATGCTTAGCACTATAGTCGCATCGCAGATAAGGCTTCGGCAGAGCTGCTATCTACCGTAGATGTAACGTTGGAGTGGCTGATCAGTGGTCACTCCAGATATGAATAGTCCTCAGAAGATACAGCGCACGCATGCCTGGCACTCCAGGCCACTGACAGATGGATTTGATCCTAACTTAGAGGGGTAGATCTCGTTTTAAAACTGAAGTAATAATGGGACGATTCTGTTCGCACTACCTTAGACCTTTACGGGGAACAGAAACATACGAGCGACGGCATCGTAAAGCCTAAAAGTAACGACGCGCAGATTCTGGCGAGAGTACCTGTGCAGTTATAAGACTCCGTACTATCCTTGTCGTAATGTCACCGTCGATATAATCTTCATAGTGCATTCGTCTATTTCTGGACACGATAGCAACTTTGTCGGAAGGGGGCTGGCCTTTTCATCTAGGGGCAAGACTAATGAAGTCGCCGATGCAGTTAATCTAAATTAAACAACCCCAGCCAAGAAGGAAAAAAGGCAACTCAGTAAGGAAGATGGTCAGGTGATACCTGAGACCTCAAACACGATAAGTGTTATCTGGTAAAAGCCTCGTTACTATGCTAGATCATTAGATGGGATGACGGCAATACGTGAATGCAGAGGTTGGGTCATGTGGGCGTCATCTTGATTCTGAAACACATGTCTGTTGTGGGCTGGCCGACAGGGGGATGGAATGAACTTGTGGTATGCATTTGGTGGTAACGCCATTCTAGCGTTACAATATATATATATATATATACACTGGTATACACGCGAAAAGTCATACTGTACAAACGTTATCCGCCTCATGGCTCGGGCTCTTTCGGCCTCTCTCCAAACTCATGTTCCAACCATGACGCCCAAAGTTCTTTAGTGTCTGTGTCGGCTGTGTTATGGTCGACGTCTCCTATGACATCAGGTTCGTGTTGAGAGAACATGGTGTTGTCCTCGTCCCCCATCTCTGGCGCAGCCTCTGCCTCAGACTCTACAGGTTTGAAGTCGTTGATGTAAGCGGATGCGGCAATCATGACATTGTCCGCGACCCAAGGAGGGGCGAGGTATTCCTTCTTCTTTCGCGCTACGTGCGTTGCCTTGGTAGCTGCAGCTAGGATTTTTCCGCGATCGAAACCTCCTTTGGAAAGATCATTTAGAATCTGGTTGAACGCGACGGTATTGCCAGTGATGGAACATAAGCTGAGCATGTTGGAATATGCTTTGGCCATGTCTTGGGGTTTGACTCTGGTCTTGTTGATACTCATGATTTCCCCCCAGACGTACAAGCCGCCTTCCCAGTCGGCGCGGCGGAGACATTCGTTCAGTAGTCTGGTCAGCCCTGTCACGTCAAGACCCCAACCATCTGCTTTCATTTCGTAGTAGATATCGAGGGCTCGATCGAAGCCTGCAAATCTCATGACACCACTTATCAAGGAGCTGAACACCATGGGTGTTGGATAGACCTTCTGATAGATCTTCTCTTCGTTGACCCTGATGAGTCGACCTTGACTGGCGTCGTTGATGGAAATGTTCGGGTTTGCAAGCATCAACCCATCATTGAGCCCTCTCATCTTGGTTATAAAGCGCGAAAAGTCGTCAGCGTGTCCATGCCTTGCAGAAGCATAATGATTGAGTAGTTCGCGACAAGTAATCTCATTTGGGCGTATCTTGCTGACGGAAAGAGAAGCCGCAACACGGTCTACAAGCTGTGGACGACGCCATCGGCGGAAGCCAATAAGTAGGGTATTGAACGTCTGTAAATCAGGAGAGGCGGAGGAGACGAGAAGGTTATGGCATATCTTTGCAATGGCCACAGCTTCTTTGCGATCATTACCGTGGGGGATTTCCTCAAGTAGCCCTTGGATGCCTTGATTCATTTGATCTGTGATGGCGTAGAAGTCCCCATCGGCGTCTTGGTAATAGCTTGGAATTGCTGGATGGTCCGCCTTGATCCGATTGTTGACAACGTCATTTACTTGACTATCCACGGGGGTCTTGTCGAGGTTTTCAAGGGCCTCTAGAATGTTGAGACGCGCTTGCTTGCGTTGCTCCGGTGTCATGGAGATGGCGTCCCGTATCTGATGCGACAACTTGGCGAACTCGTCCCCTGCAGATGCAGGTCCAGAGAAGCGAGCAGCATTAGTGTAATGTAACAAATCGTGTATGAGGAGTCCGATGGAGAGCTCCTGCATAGCCAGCTTCTTCCATGTGTGTCGCCTTCGTAGCGCGATGATTCGCATTCTGTCTGGCGCCCATAATGACTGGGGTGGCAAGTTGTTCCGTACAAGATCCGCACCGGTATTTGCTGGCCATTCCAGCAGCTGAGCGCCTGGGAACCTTGAGTCAAATTGCAGATCTTCCCAAGCCATGTCGGCGTAGTCGCGGATTTGTGACTGGACTTCTTGTGTTTCCAAAATCTCATCTGCATCTAACTCCATTCCCACAATGCGCTGCATGGCATTCCAATCAAGGTCCTTGGGTAGATCATCGAAAGTCAAGCCGTGATATCCATGGGTTAGGGAAACGGCATCCGTCGTCGCCTCTGTGTCGTTCGCATCTCCCACTGAAGGCTCATCATTCGTAGTCCCGGCCAGCTGCGAAAATGCCTTTTCCCATTGCTTGTTCCTAGCAGCTTTTGCCTTGGCATCGATAGCCAGCCCCGCAGCGAATACGGTCGTATAGACGAAGGTCGACGTGGGTGTGCCAATTGCCCATGAGCTGCGAAGAGCCGTCCGCCCACGGCATCTAGCGAGAGCAGTGGTATTGGCGGCACATGAAATGCATCTGCAGGTACCCGGGTTCGAAGTTGCCCGGGACCAGATGGCTCGCATTGCTACCGGGGCATGCTGCGCGAGGGACGGAGGGGCGACGAGGGACCGAGTCGCGGGCGGCAGGGCGAGACAGCGCACCGTGGTGGGCGCAATGGTGCAGTTGATGGTGGGCAGCTATTGGTATTTGACTGGAGACGTCGTAAGCAGAGGTCTCTTTCCACGAGGATGCAATGTCGGTTTGGCGTAGGTGGTACAAATGGTTCGATCATACAGAGGTGGAATAAATTCTTAGCGCGCCCGCTAGTCGCGTTGCTCTACCCCGTGAGCCATCTGCAGACATGGCGATGGAAGACGTGACAGACCAATTGCATAAAAACGTCTCTCTTGTTCGCAAGTGACGTGAGATATGTGCGAGAGCGCCAAACCGAACTGTACCATCGTTTACCCGAGCTGGATCTTCTTGTCGCGCGGCTTCCCCGCGGTGAAGTACTCGGCCAATCGGCAATACCTTTCGCCGATGACTTTCCAAAGCTGCAGGCACCATGGCCATGCTGCCGCGACTATCACCACTATAACCACCAAACTCACGCCTTTACACCAGCGAACTTCGAACTAGAGTCGCAAACATGGCTGTGAGCTGCCCCCTCTATCCGGTAGTCACGCGCAAAGCTAACACTGACTAGGCAGTGGCACCCTTCAACCCGCGTCCTTTGCTCCAGAGCTTGTATGTCGCATACCCTCAGCCCTGAGACTATCCTCACCAAACCAGGCACGCGCTAACATACGCATAGAGTCGACAAAGACATTGTCGTCAGGCTAAAGTGGGGCGAGACCGAGTACAAAGGCAGACTCGTCTCGGTCGACCTCTACATGAACATCCAGCTCTCCAACACGGAAGAATTCGTAGGCGGCGTCAGCTCAGGCACTCTCGGCCAAGTCCTCATAAGGTGTAACAACGTTCTCTGGATTGGCAAGGCCGAAGAGGTGGAACCCAAGGCGACCAAGGACACGGCTATGAGCGGTTGAGCACGCCTACAAGGGCAGACAACACGACGTGCGAGACAAACTCAGATCGATCGCAATCACGAGCGCCCGTTGGGAGCGCGCAGAAGCTGCATGTAGCGCAAACTTTCACGTGCGCCCATCGCAGCAAGGCAGCAGGTGCGCTCCACGTAGTATGCACACTGAAGATACCACAAACCAGATAGGCGCACAATTGGAACGGGTGAAAAGTCGGGATACCAAGCTTCGGTTGTGAGGCGTTACAATGTTATCAGCTATTCAAGCCGCCAGCTACTCTATTTCTTCTATGAGCATCTTCGTTCTGCCCTCTGCTTCATCAGCTTGAGGCTCGACATTGAGCCCTCGAAGGTTTCCTTCTAACCCAAGATCAGATCCTAGCCTCAGGCCTTCATCTCTGATCTTATACAGCTTCTTCATCCTCATCGTTTCAAGACCCTCGACAACATTTGCTGCATGGTCTCTGACGAGCTCATCTGCATCCTCGTCTCGTACCCATTCCACTACTCGCTCGACTTCTTCCTGTTGCTTCAGATTCAGACTAACCGCACTTTGCCCTCCACCCTCCATCCCCGCATCCATGCCTCGCAGTAAACCCATCATGACAAGCACAGCCGAGCGCCGCAATAAAGCTTTAGCCTCTTCTCTTTCCATGACAAGAGCCAATAGCACCATTTGCAACGTCGCATCGATCATGGGCTGACGCAGGACATCCAATCGATGTTCCAAAACAGCAGACAGTACACTGAGACCAGACGCGCGAACACGGACATCCTCCTCAACTCCCGTCTCTTCCCACCCACCCACAATCTTCTGCAGCGCCTCATACTCCGCTTGCTCCTGCGGATCCGCCCCCTCAGGCTCAAGGATATTAGGTATCGGCCCACCCCAGGCAGCCTCGCCTTCCTCCCTGAGCTTCCGTTCGTTGTCCGCAACTTCCATTCGTGCTGATAGGGTTTGGCTACGTTGACCACGCCGACTCGCCACCAAAAGACAAGCTTCGGTGATCCGCTTTGCGCATCGATACTGCAATCCGCTAGGTTTAGATACGTTCGAGAAGTCGTCAATACTGCTGACAAAGGTGCTGAGAACTTCTCCGACACGTAGTCTGAAGTCTAAAGTGTTTCGCAGCTCCCTCTCCTTTTCCTCCGTTTGCTTGCCTCGCGCTAGCTTTAGCGATCGTTCGTCGATGTCGATGAATGCATCGACTAGTATGTCAACCACAGGTTTTGGAGCTCGTGATGCTAAGGTGACGAGGACGGGTATTGCGGCTAAATGGACGTAAGACTCTGGGTCCGCCAGTGAAGCGGAAAGGAGCGTGTGCGTGAGAGATGGTAAGTCGAGTACTGGGAACGCAGCTGGGTTCTTGATAAGTTTGTGCACCGTGTTCAGGGCCCATGTGCGGTTCGGTGGGTCTGGTGATTGTAACTCGGTGAAGCAGGTCTTCAAGGCGGCACGATGTTCAGCTAATCGATCGGTTGTTGGTTTTGCTGCCGATGGTGGGATCTGAGGGAACGTAGGGGTAGGAGCGATAAGATGAAGAGCCGTAGTGGCGGAGTGGCTTATCATCGGCGAAATGGGCGGCTGGACCTGAGATTGCTGCTGCGAAAGGTATGCCAGCGGCGGGAGAAGTGCGTGGAGAGTTTCCATTACTGAGGACGTTTTCCTGAGGTCCGAAGATGCTAGTAGTGTGTTCAAAATACTCAATGCAAAAGACACCAAGTCTTCTTCTGTAGCCTCCCCATCTTCCTTCTCATTTGACACATCTTGCTTGGGTACAATATTATTCAACATTGCTCTTTTCGAGGTCCGCAGCTTATCGGACTTCTCGGTTCGTGTCTTGAGCTCTCTCACGTGACTTCGAATCAATTGTGCCATGAGATCGATGATATGCTGTGGGCTCCTGGCAAAATGCTCCTGGAAACGCTGTGCCAAAGCTTCCGATAACTTTGTGTCAACAAGTGCAGACAGTGGATCGACGTCAGAGTCGTCGTCAGTGAGAGACTTCGCTGCAGATTTCCCTGGAACCAACCACCGTTTGATGGCGTTAACAAAAATGGCACAAGCCGTGACGTCGGAAATACTGGCTTCGGTTAGGAGGGTAACGAGAACGATAACTCTATTGTCCAGGTCGCTGATCCGTCCAAAGATACTTTGGACAACCCCCATTCCTCCAATCTTGTCTTTCGAACGAGTACGTATCTCGACGCCACCTTGAGAACCGGGCCCGAATGTCCAGGATGCATCGCCATCCCAGAAGAGGTTGGTGGCGATATTGTCCACTTGTTTTGTGTCACAGGTAATCTCCATGTATCGTGATAAGATGAGGCCCGGAAGCATACTCCATTCTTTGTCCAACGAGGGCCGGTCTTTCGCGTAATTAAGCAACGCCCAAAGCGGAAGAATGATAGGGTGAATGAGACGTCTCGTGAGTCCGCCATGAGAGTAGGATGACAAGATTGTCTTCAGTCGTCTCAGTGCTATTTTGAGATCGTTCTCCGGTACAACAGTCTGATCTGACTTATGTTGCAATGATTTCGGCGTGATATCGCTCTTCGGGAAGATTGCTTGGAACAAGGGCTTCGCGAATGTCTCCCATCCCGTGGTTCCTGGAGCACCGGTCGTTTTCTTACTCAGGATCCCACCAGCGATGATCTGCCCAGCTGCTCTACTGAGTTCTTTGCCTTCACTACCGTCTAGAAGGTGTAGCAATTGAGGGGAGATCTTCGTCAGCCATTCATCCTGGCTGATACCGCTCGGTGGTAAAACCAGCAACTTCGAAGCTTGTGAGACGGCTTCCAAGGGGATGGGTATCTGCGACTGAGGGCCAGATGCTCCTTGGGGTACATGGGAGTTTTTCGATAAGTATGATAGCGAGAGAAATTCGATGGTGTGGCGAACGCCTTGGGTTCGGAGAGGTATTAAAGAGAGCTCAGAGGCGATAGCAGGTTTGAGCCAGGCAGGGAGAGACTGTTGGAGGAATGTAGTCAAGATGGGAAGAAGCCGAGATGTAGGAGTATCTCTCATGATTTTCTCGACCACTTTGGAGTACTTGGACTTTGCGCTCTCAGAAGACGTAGGAGAGTAAGATAGCTCCACAAGTGCAGAGATGATATCAGGAAGGATTCTTTGGGACAGTAGTGGCTGTAGGCCAGAACCCCTCTGCTTCAGTATAGGCAGCAAGGCTTCGACGACTGTTGCTAATGCGTCTAGATCGTGGTTCGGTGGTGTGAAGATTACGGCGGTCAAAACTGATCTCGGCCGCTGACTGAATGCAACGCCGGAAGATAAGCGGGGGATCACTGCGAGAATGGTGACGAGGTCCAAGAGGCCGTATACGACACCAGCGAGCGATGCATCGTAGGGTGCATTCGGATCTGCGGCTAGGTCCACAGTGTTGATGGCCTGGAGATGGACAAGCGCTTGCTCAACGAGAGTGTCGGTGGGAACATCGGCACTGTACTTACGATTCTTGTCGACGAAAGGGCCAATGAAGTTGGCGGCAGCATCTACTGCATCCTCAACTGCTCCCATCTTGCTTAGCCGTGTCACGAGGCCTTCTGCTATATACTGGACACGCCTGTGGGTATAAAAGCGGCCGGATCACCCGAGCTCTAGGTTCGCAATGATGGATGTCGCTAAACCCACCCTGAAAGCTTACACGATCCCAACGTAATTTTTCAAGATCTGTATACTCGCCATCGACGATTAGGCGAAATGTTGTGAAGGCGATGTGCGACTGGAGAAGGATATTGTCGATTAATCAAAGAAAGATGGGCCGCACGTGCTAGCGTCAGTCTGACGCGTGGACAGCGCGGATCTCTTGGCGCAAGGCAACGCGTCTTCGTCCTGGCTCTGGCAGACGAGAACTAGAACCCAACAACCACCCCAGCACACCCATCACCACCCGACGTTCGCCTTTGTTCAAACGCTACTACTTCTCGTCGCATCTGAATTAGATCCTGGACCATGCACGCGCCATCAACATCTTCTGACCATGTCAATCGCGGCGGGACGGTCGCGTAACGCTCCCTTTGGACACAACTTCTTCTCTCGCTTCCTTGCAAGCATTGCGCGTGTAACTTCCCCCACAGTTACCGATGTCTGTCTTCCATCTGGAATGCGGTTTGTCCGCGCCTCACACTCTTGGACGGTTCAGCACACACCCGAGCCTCTTAGCATGGTCTCAATGGGTCGTCTGTATGCGGACTTGTGCGCCTCAGTGGAAACACCAGGGTTGTGTGTGAGGAGGGCAGGCTCGGATCTTAACCCTAATCATCTTACGGTGTCCGATGTGCCTAGAGCACAATGGATAGTATCGCGGTTATGTCGCCGACCTTCCGAATAGCCCCTGCATATAGGTCTGCTTTAGTGGACCGTCTTGCGTGGTGTGCAAAAGGTAGACTCGAGGTATGGGAGCGAGAGCTCAAATTGGGATGTCATGTGCCTGTTGGGGTATTAAAGTTCTCGAACGAGAACCACGTCGACTACCCAACTGTACAACAGACTCTGGTCACCAAAGATAGCTTCACGACGAATGTGACCACGCGAAGAGGAGAGCTCTGAAGTCAGATGCCGGTCGCCTCTCTTGGGGATTGACTTTGGGTTTCCTCACCGCGCCGAAACACAATTCTCTCGTTTCCAAAAGTCGTACAGGAGTTGCAACACCTGATGCCAACCATCATCATGTACTCAGCAGACGTCATGCGCACAGCGACGAGACAGACGAAGAGCGCGGTCTTGGCATTGATCGAGCCAAACATACAGACACACTACCCTGTTCGGCTTCGGCTGGCGTGAGATCCACTCGTCGGAAAGGCAAATGCCCAGCGAGGTCTCGATACGTTGCAGGTTGGTGTTGTCAATTTTGGCGGACCGTCACGCTTCGGATCTGATGTCTCGAAGTTGCACGCATGAGTGGTTTGTTGAGTCTACATGTGTTGGATCAAGTACGCGGCGTTTGTACTGTACAGCGATTGTTTCGAGTCGGATAGATGTACGGCGACGGAATACCCGTGCATCTTACCTACAACGACGAAAGTCCTAATCAGACCTCCAACCTCTTCTGCGGTCAACTTCATCGCGAAGCCGGTGTCACGGTTCTACTGCTCGACACCCGTCACCTTCGGATGATATCTGACCAGTCGCGTTAATCGTCAACACGTATGTTCAGCGTGCGTCTGAATGGCGAGCGTTTACCCTTTCGACCGAACGGTTTTCCAACTGTTGCGGCCGGTAATGCGGCTTTTGAGGATGTCCTTTGTCCGTAGCACAATGCCCTTCGTTCTCCAATGGAAGCGGGGAGGAAACAAAAACTAGTCTCAGGAAGTCATGCTGCCACAATCAGAGAGAAGCATCTTGGCTTGGCTACCAACGATGATTGTGTCCATTGGTGAGTGGTGCGTAAAACTTGTGCTTAGCTGACTAGGATCTTGTTGTTGACGCAGCTTGGAAGACGGAGAAGACAATCGTGTGGCGACAAGAGGAACTGCCAGTGTTAGAGGTGCGACGGCGCCTTCTGTCGAAATCCAATGGCATTTGCAAGACTTGCAAACTCGGACACATCGATCTGCTTTCTTTGGCTTGGCCATTCGACAAGAAGACTGAGCTTGAAGGACTGGAAAGCCGATGACGCCATGCCGAAAGATACTTGCACCCAGAACGCAGCTCTTCCCGAACCAGAAGATAAAGACAGGACCTCTCATGAGTGAGGCTCAAGGTCTAGACCTGTCTGTCTATATCATCTGCGGCAAGCTACTGCGGGTGCTTGGATACTCCCTCCGGACATGCTTCTCGGCTATATTACCACCCTTCTTCGCGACGTTTTCTTGGTAAGAACCTGGGACGCAGTATCGCCGGTTCACCGAAACGGGTCTTTGTGGTGTTATTGGTGTGGACACGGGAGGGTATGGTATGGAGTTGTCGCGGGTGGTTCAATGGCTGTCCTTCGGGATGGCCAAATCTTTTTTCGATAAGTTCTCCGCTTTTGGGTAGTCAATGCTACACTAACCACTACAGGTCTCGAGCTTAGCTCCGTGTTGATCTACACCTCGTATCTATGCTCGCCGCTGCATCAGGTACACCCAGTAGTCGTGTCAGCTCAGAGCGAAGCGAGCTTGCATGCATTCAGCCTATACGACGACTTTGCAGAAACGAGGCACCAAGACGACCACGATTCTCACGCGACCCTCCATACCACAAGCGATCTTGCTTGTTCTTCATGGCACTCTAGATTTCCCTGCGAATCATCGATCCAGAGCTGTCAAACGCGACCATTTACGCCATCCCAAGCCTACGGCTGAAGCGCATTTCTGTATATTATTGCTTGGCTCGGAACCCGTTGCAGGCTATGAAGAGATGTTCCATCATCAGTATTGGTCACCATGGAGATGTATGGAAAAGGAGAGGACAGAAACTAAGCATCTTGTGGATGGACTGGAAATCAGGTTGACATACAGGATGCGATTCCATATCCTATTGGTAGTTCAATGCAAGGCTCTGGCCCCAGATCCAATCCACCTTCACGCAAGCGATACTGCTCAACATATCAGGAATTCGTCGGCATGGCAGTACCAGCCATAATCGTCCTTGATACGAGTTGCGTAGCTCGCTAAACATATCATGGGCGGGGTACGTCCCTGGTCGTGGCTCCATGCATATGTGCGACATCAAGTGCTTTAGTCTTGCCCGTATGCTAGGCATCGCGGACGATGTCGTCGACAGTTGCAATGGCCTGTTGTTGGGTATAAATCGAGATGCAGCTCGTGATAGTCCCAATGATATCGCTACTCATTTACTCATCAGTGGCTCACTATGCTCGGCCAACTTACTTACCTTGTCTGTGTGTTGGCATTGCCCTCTCTGGCTCGCGGTGATACTTGTTCATCCGTGGCTTCTCTGGGCTACATCAACATCACATATTCTCTTGATCTAGCCTACATTGAAGAACAAAGTCAGTACTGGTCTACTTCATGTTCCGCCCTCCTTCCGACCTGCATCATCTTCCCGAGAACAGTCGAAGAAGTCTCAACTGTGGTGCAGATCCTTGCCAATACCACCGAACCTTTCGCCATCAAATCTGGTGGCCACAACCCCAACAACGGATGGAGCAGTGTTACCGGAGGCCCACTTATCGCTATGGAGCATTTCGATCAAGCCAGCCTCGATCGCAACACGGGTATCATCAACGTGGGTCCTGGTAACCGGCTTGATGGCATCGCTGCCAAACTCCAAGGCACGGGCTGGACCTTTGTCGGTGGCCGCATCGGAAACACCGGCGTCGGTGGGCTAGTGATCGGCGGTGGACTTAGCTACATGTCAACGCAGTACGGATGGGCTGCTTCAAGTGTCATCGAGTATGAGATCGTCTTCGCCAACGGCACAATCGCTCGCATCAGGAACGACAACCATCCCGACCTCTTCATCGCTCTCAAGGGAGGTGGTAACAATTTCGGCATCATAACAAATTACAAACTGCAAGCTCATCGACAGGGTAGCATCTGGGGTGGCAACCTGGTGTACTTGCGTACGCCGAAGAAGGATAAGCAGCTCCTCCAAGCCGTTCGTGACTGGACGGAACATAACGAAGACGAGAAGGCTGCTGTTATAGTTACGGCGGAGCGAGCAAACATCAACGTAGTCGACTCGTGGATCATATTTCTGTTTTACGACGGTCCAACGCCTCCAGCTGGACTTTTTCAAAACTTTACTGATGTCAACCCTCTGCTCGACACTACCCGGACGCGCACATACGCTGACCTCATGGCCCTGAGTAATTGGGTCGTGATTAAAGGCAATGTCGTAGATATCGCCACCGAGACAATCCCCTTACCTTCTAGTGCCAACGCTGTCGAGGTCATGGAAGGTCTGCATAATCACTGGCGCAACATCTTCAGCACCACACTTCTCGTACCTGGTATCGTAGCCTCCATTGCATGGCAGCCGTTTCCCAAGAAAATTGCACAAAAGGCCCGCGAAGTCAGCCCTGATCTGATCGATGCCGATGCAGATGTTGATCGCATTATCATCGAGATGAATTACGCGTTCACGCCGCAGTCGCTGTATGAGCGGATGGCTGATACGATGGAAGTGACTTATTCGGGCATGAGAGACAGGGTTCTGACGTGGCAAGCGGAGGGCAAGTTGTCAGAGGCGTATTTGCCAATCTTTATGAACTATGGTTTCTTTCGCCAAGATTACTTTGGCAGGTTGAGGCCGGAGAGCCGTGCGCTTGCGAAGAGGGTTGCGGATGCGGTAGATCCGAAAGCTTTATTCAGGTCAAGGACTGGAGGCTGGAAGCCTTGAGCTTGTTATGCATAAATCAGGATGGGACGTGTCACTGATAATCCCGATGCATCGGTTGTACTGCTAGACCTTGTCAATCAGTTGCGGCTGTTTTTGTAGGAAGTCAATCGCAGCTGTGAGAAATTTACTTTGCAGGCAAGTTATCTAAACTCCTACAGCTCACAGGTCTGCTGGAGGCTGCGTGATCTTTGTCAAGTGATCGCCATTCAACTCCTTCATGATCTTACCCAAGCCTTCGTGGCTATAATCTTTTTCATTCCACATGTCCTTCTCAACGTCAGCAACCGCCTTGTGAAACCATTCAGAAGATTGCGCAAGCGGTGCGCTGACCATCGATTTTGACATACCTTGTGATACCGCACCTTACCCTCCTGATCAAGCGTCAAAGTGATCAAGCTGTTGACCTTCTTCGCAATAGGCATCGGCTTGGGCGTATACTCTTGTTGCAGCTTAAAGATGATCTCATCCGGCTTCGATGAGATCACCTCCGTCTTGATTGTCCGACTGCTCTTCATGAGTTTTGGAATGCCTATCGCGTGTCAGCGGAGCGCTTCGGTCACGTCATCACCTCATCTCGGAGTGTGCAAACTACTCACCGTACCACTGGCCCGCAATCTTGTATCTTGTATCGCAGTAGCTCCAGGGGTCATCATATATCGCCTCTTTGCCGTACACCATCATGTCGTCTTCGCTTGCGCTCCCAGAGTATAGGTTACATATGGATCGTACAATCTTTTCCCTCTCTGGTTCCAAATTGATCGAATTCTCCGGACGAGGCTCATAGTCAACGCCGTAGGAGCTGTTTTGCGACTCATCAGCGTTGTGAGTTAGAGCCACAGGATCGGGTCGTTTCTCGAATTCGTTCTCGAGGCGTGCCGCGAGCGTATCCTGTCCAGACTTTCCTGTAACGGGAAAGGTCATGTTGTTGAATAAAGGATGGTAGGTGTACTAAGATACGCGCTCGTCACTGAAACTGCTGCTTTTGAAGGACGCAATATCTTGACGTCATGGCTGGTTACGTCTGCGACCACTCCCCGGAACACATGACAAGCGCCTCGAACCGCCCCATCATGATCGTCACTCATGTGCAACAAACGTCAGATTGCGAAAGCAGCTGAGCTAGTATTGAAGAGTGAGCAAGAGTACTACAAAATCTCTACTATCCGTCAATATGAATCGGCCATTTCTCCACAGCTTCATACACTAGCAACAAGCTGCCCATGAGATAAGCTGACGGTGCCCAGACCAGAGCCAGGGTACTCTGATACTCGCACCAACTCGCACTACAATATCCCAAACACGCACTCCATATCCACCCGACACTGCCCACCAGGTTTGTCATTCCTACCCACCAGCCTACCATCTTGGGAGCGGGCTTGCACCATTGGCGCTGAACCTCGAATAGGTATAGCATCGATGCGATGAAGAAGCAAACGGCCCCTAGGAGGAAGGATGGATAGTATAGCCCGTAGAGCACGCCTTGCGGGATGATGTTATATATGCCCGGTAGCGTGAGCAGATTGGTGACCCAGTATACTGCTGTCCCAATGAAAAGAACAAGGTTCGCGTTGAAGCCAATCTCCCGACGGTAGTGGACGCGAACATCCTGCCACGTTGGCCACCATTTCCAGATGTGCTCAGGTCCGGGAGTAGGACGAGCCTCGACTTTGAATGTCTTGAGGTGCATTATTCGGTGCTTGATATGTTCGGGGTTGTGGATGTGCGTGCAGTTGCGACGGTCAGGCTGGAAGCCGGAGGTACTTCCAGTACCTTTCTCTTCGTCTGTAGAAGCGAGTGGGATGTTCTCGCTGTCGGATTTCAAGGACTCCTTCAGTGCCCAACCGAAACAATCACTTTGGTTTGCGTTTACCGCTTCGACCACGAGCAGCATACCGCCCAGCAGAAACAACATGCCACGTATGAAGGACAACGCACCGCTCACTATGGTGGGGTCGGCGGCGAGTGTCATGTTCGGGTATGCGATTGGGAGCCAGTCGAGGACACCGGCGGTTACGGAGCACATGGAGCCGATGGAGAAGACGATGCCAATCCACCATGATACGTCCCACCAGGCTATCACGGTGAGCATACGCGCGAACACCCGAAGAAGGCGGACAGTGCGCGCGGTGTGTGAGGGCGCTTGACCGTGGCTGAGGAGGAGAACATGCCGGCCTAGAAAAAGCACTTGTCAGCAGACGACAAATGGTCACAAGGCGCATGGCCACGCACCCTTCCGATTCTCACGACTCCACCACTCCCACTCAGTGCCGCTCGCGTGTCCATGCTCGTCATTGACCGCATACCGACGCGAATTGGCATTCTGGAAGCCAAAGACTTGGTGAGAACTGCCCTCAATGTACTCCAGCTGCCACGGGGCATACTGGGGGCAAATCCTGTGGTCGCTAGGTGCTGACATGGATCGAGTAGTGTGTTGAGTGAAGACCTCATTGTTTCGCCGTCGCTGTGGCTGCTGCCTCCATCTTGTGACCTAGCCCAGCATGTCCTCGGCGCGCAAAGTCAGCCCCTCCACAAGAAGAAGAAGAAGAAGATGATGATGCGTGATGTCATGGCGTGGAGAAACTCACGTCTGGAGTCTTGATATGCCAAGGCACTGCTGCGAACATGTCGATGACTAATGTGGGATTGGGATCTCACCAGATCTTGGCGCAGGTTTCCTGAAACAAGCCAAACTTCCGAAAACTCCCCCGTATCAGTAATCCTTCCTGGACTGCTGTAGTTCCTGACTCTCCGCACGCGAGTAAGATTGCGATACAAGATCGCGTGAAGAGGCTCGGGTCAATGCGGTGCGATCCTTCCCGACTGCATCTGCTCCTCATAAACTGTCCCGCGCTCGCTGCGCGCCCAAATTGCCTCCGCCATGTGTACAAGTGTTTGTACGCAGTCTGCTCCCACCTGTCCCCCCTCAACTCATGCGCCCGGACGATTGCGAGGAGCCAAGAACCGCTAACGCCCATGGCTGGCAAACGGTTGCAAGCCACACGTCTACCATATCTGTCGTGTCTATATGAAAGCGCGACGCGTACAACAATTCTTGGCTCTTGTGTAGAAACATCCAAGCGATGCCGTGGTGTTATTGTCGCTCCTCACTCCGATGGGCAAGTAGCAATGGCTTCATTTCGGGCGCTTGGTAGGGACGGATACTTCGGCGCCGAAGTGTAACTCATGTAAACAACTTCCCACCAAGCGGCACACGTCGGAACATTGTAAGACAGCCGTGTATTCATCAGATATAAGACGGGCCATGTGCGCACTCTGCCAGACTACAGAGCAGTAGTTCTTACACCAAATTCAATACCACACTCATTATCACATCGATTTACTATGGGACTTCGCCACTCTTTCAAGCCCCGAGGCGCTTTCCGCCTACTTTCCAACATTGTCCTTGCTGGTTCTCTTCTCTCCGGGGCAGCAGCTCAAGATGATTCCACCAAGCTTCGAGACTGCCTGAGCAACTCTAGCATTCTAGCCTCCCTAGCCGCCTTTTCCGATGCAGCGAACTGGGAGACTGTCACCTCTCCATGGTCTCTACGCTTCAACCCTGAGCCAGCCGCCGTTGTTGTCCCCCGTACCAGGGATGAAGTTGCTGCCGCATTGGCATGTGCCGTCGATGCGGGAGTCAAGGTGTCCCCACTGAACGGAGGACATTCTTACGGAGCATACGGTCTCGGTGGCGTGGATGGAGCACTTGTGATTAACATGGAGCGCTTCACAGAAACGACCTTTGACCCGGCTAAGAACCTTTTTACGTATGTGTTTTCAAAGTCCAGATTCAGCGTCGCCATGCTAACAACAAATAGGTACGGTGGAGGAAGCCGAGTTGGACCGGCCGCAACATGGCTGTGGGAGAACCACGGGCGCCACTTTCCCCACGTCCGCGCCAACTGGGTCGGTCTCTCCGGTTCTTCCATCGGTGGCGGCTTTGGTACTACTAGCCGTTTTCTCGGCACCCCGATGGACAACCTCGACAGCGTTGAGGTCATGCTTTACAACGGCACCATCGTAACTGCTTCCCGCACGGAGAACCCTGACCTATTCTTTGTCGTGCAAGGTGCTGGTTCGTCTTACGGTATCATCTTGTCTCTGACCACCCGTACCTGGAAGCCAGAATTCGACATGGTCACAAACTTCACAATCTCACTCGGTGCCGTGGACATTGACACAGGTGTTCAAGCCCTCATGGATATCCAAGAGTGGGCCATGACCGAAGCTCCCGACACCTTCGCGCTGCGATGGCAGCTTGCTGGCGAGTGGAACGGCAGTGGTTACTTCTATGGTAACCCCGACGAGTTCGATGCGCTGTTCGCTGGTCTCGTTGAGCGACTCCCAAACACCACCATAACAACCAAGTCGACAGCGGATTTCTGGACCATGGAAAACTTCGCCGCTCCTCTGCTTAACGGAACGGCCGATACCTTCCCCCCACGTAGCATGTATCTTCAAGCCTTGGTCCTCCGTAAGGACCAGCCTTTCACATTCGAGTCAGCCAAGGCGCTGTACCAGCACACGACACTCGCCTTCAACCGCACCGACATGACCGAGTTTGGCTTCTTGGATCTTTGGGGCGGTGTATCCCGCGATGTCGATGACTCCAAGCAAGCCATGGCCTACTCCAACAACCAGTGGCTCATCCGTTGGGAGGGACGTCTCGCCAACGGCTTGACCCAGTGGCCCGCTGACGGTATTGAGTACATGCAAGCTGGATTCAGGCCGTTCCAGGAGCAGCTGAAGAAGGAGGGTGTACCGCTAAGGGGGTTCGTCAATTATCGCGACACCGAGCTTTCCATTCAGGATTGGAGCGTCAGGCTTTACGGTGACAACTTTGAGAAGATGAAGGGTATCAAGACCCAGTTGGACCCTCAGGGTGTATTTACCACTCACCCTCAGAGCATTCCTTCGTCGTAAGTCTTGGCTGAGTAGCTTTGTGCAGGCTTCACTGATCAGAGTCATCAGAATGTGAAACATTGGGGACGTGAAGCAGGTGGGATTTGTAGTGGATATATAGTTCAAGTACGTAGTAGTTACAAATGCATCAGTGCTGATGTTGATAGAGAGTTGTAACATGATAATGATACAGCAAGTCTTGCAATCCGAATGATCTGATGTGACATTTGACAGCCCGCTCACGTGATTATTGGCTACCTTCTGGTGTGATTACATATTATATATACAAGAAGGTACGATATCTTCGAAAAGTTCGGAATGTAGAAACCATCAAGACCGCCAAATCTAACAAGTCAAGTCGAAGAACGGTGTGTTGTTCTCCTTCGGGGTGATAGCGAACGACAGATCGGTCTGCGCGGCGTTTGCATCCTTCAAGGTGTACCAGAAGGTGTTGCGGGTGCCGAAGAGCGAGCAGCCAACCTCCTTCCAGTAACGTTTGGAGTTCTCAAGAGAGGCCACAGCAGAGCCAGAATTGGGTCCAACTACACAACAGTTAGTGTCATGGCGTGCGGGAAACATTTTCATAGCATGTAAAACTTACTTCGTGGCCATCCAGTCTCGGTGACCCAGACAGGCTTGCCCCCAGAGACACCCTCAGTTTGTCCAACAGCAGCGAAGAAGTTCTCGCGAGCCTGGTCGATCGCGTTCGGCCGGGTGGACTCGAAGTACGGGAATGAGTTGTGACCGAGCCAGTCGACAGTGTTGGCAACACCGCGGTTCTCAGGAAGCACCCACGCAGTCCATGTGTCGACATGACCAATAGGCTTGCCCTCGAGCGCAGTGCCCCGGATCCAGTCGCGCATCCAACCAATGTAGCCCTCGATCTCAGCACCGGTTGCACCAACACCAGCATTGCTTGCTACACCCTGTGGGCTGCTGCGGTACAAGTCTTCAGATCCCACGCTGATGCCGATGATCTTGTCTGTGAAAGCGCTGCCCAGTTCCCTGGCACCACGGATCAACGCGTTGAGCTCATTTTCGTAGGCAGCGCGTCCGGCACTGGCCCAGAGACCAACGAGGATCTGTGTGTCGGTGTCGATGGCTGCGCGGAAGGCGGAAATGGGGTCGGCTGCGGTGCCGCATTGGACTGAAGTGTACAGACGCGCCGTATTGAAGCCTGAAGCTCCAGGTAGGCTCTTGGCCTCATTGAAGAAGCGCACGAAGTCGTTGTATCCACGGCATGAACCGTCTGCGTTGGTGGCGCCGTAGTTGAAGCCCTTGCTTTGCGCAACAGCGGTGGTCGCCAAGGCAAGGATGGACGCAGCTTTGGCCCACATGGTTGGTGTTTGCGAAGAAATTAAAGAGGTGGATGTTAGGCGAACTTGTAGAATCCAAAATCGACTTGATTCCAAGATAATGGGAAAGAATCGACACTTTATGCTTGCATGGAGCTGGGGTTTAAAATAGAATGTTTGCCCCCTGCGCATCATCGCTGGCTGCACGCCCGCCTAATGACGTGAATGAGGCTCGTACTTTGCTTTGCCAAGGGCTGTTGAATGGCGATCATCCGAGCGCCATTCTGGGCAGAAGCTTTGTAGCATGCGGCTCTGCAGCGGAAGAATCGCGTCAACCTTCACTCATGCCGACTAAACATGGACGACGTGCGATGCATGGTGTTGTGCGCGCTGATCAGAGGAGTTTCGCAAAGTCGACAGAATTCGTTGGAGCCGCTGCCAGCTCTGGGGACGCGCTGAGCAGCCTCGGAAGCAGCTGTCAACGTGTGCTATGCACGTCGGCACAAAGGGGATCGATATCTCAGCAGCCGGTCCACATGTGCCTTGGTCTCGAACGCGCGGTGTGGTGAGAATGCGGTCAAGTTGCAGCTGCCCAGACGGAAGTGATGGGGTAGGGGACCTAGCGACACGACAACCACAGACCACGTTTACGTGGCGGACAATTTCCCGCCGCCCCTAACAGCTCCAATGTCTTCACCCATTCCGAGATCTGTACTTACAGTGTTAGGAAACGAGCGTTGTCATGCTCGAGGCCTCTCGATACCTCCGATCCACGTGTAGTGGAGCTGGGGCTAATCGGACAAACCTCCGACGACTTTGGATCGAAGGAGCGCTGCCCTGAAGCCCATCCAAGCGTGGCTCACCGGTAATCTAGCGTAGCATGGGCCTTAGCCAGCCATCCCGCACGGTGCGACGCATGTCAGGCTGCTTGTCCCGAGCTTCTCTTTGCTTTTCACCCGACGAACAGAGGATTGTCAACTTATGGTCTTCCATTGGTGACCAACGTTGGTGGTACCGAAACGTCGTGTTGGTCGCGCCCGCATCGAGCTGAACATAAGAAATCCTGCAAAGCCCACGAAACTAGCGATAGAATAAACGTGGAACACGTGCTTTAAGGCTTAGAAGCATGCACAGAACAAGCCTACATTGAGTATTTAGGGTAGTCGCCTAGTAGTCGTGTGCGGCGTTTTAAGAGTTCTTACGGAGTAAGCGTTAAGCGTAGTAGTATTGTAATTATGCTAAGCTAAGGTCCGTAATGTTATAAGCCTCGTATAATAGTATACTAAACTATATAGCTTTAGCCTTTAAGGTATTATACTACACGGACGAGTTAGTTACCTAGGCAAGTTAGTTGTAATACTAAGACCTTATAAAAATCTATAATCTGTAAGACGCTACGCTTAAGGAGCTATTGTATAGGTTTAATATTAATTATATCTAATAGAAAGGAGAAGAGAACTATAGATAGCTAGTATTCTAAAGGTTATTTAGAAAGAGTAGTAAATTAAAATAACCTGTAAAGGTCGTCCTTAGATAACCTAGGGTTAGTTCTTAGGGAGATAAGCGAGTGCGATAGATAGGGTTATACTAACACGTTTAGTAGAATAATATAATAGTACAAGGGTGTATTAGCACGTTTAGTAGAATAATATAACAATATAAGGGGGTTTTAAGAAGGAAGTATAATCCTTAGATTAAATACTATAAGCCTATCCTTAGATAGATACAAAGTTAAATATACTAAGCTATAGGGGTTTAGTGTCTATACTATATACTAGGGAGTGTAGTACTTATAGATAAGCGTGTAGGTAATTATAGACAAGTAATATAGTATTATACTAGTTATTAGTTTAACTAGCGTTGCTTATAGATAAGTATCATACTTATAGGCCTAGCGCCTCTTACTTATTAAAAAGTAGTTACGTAACTACTACGCTGCCTATACTATAGTCCCTTTAACTATACTATATAATCCTTTAAAGTAATTACGCTAACTCCTAGGTGTCCCCTAGTCTAGATTATAACACTATCCTCCCCTTTTAAAAATTTGTTCTTAAATTATATAACTAATTTATAGTTATATTAATAACTAAGGCTAGCCCTACGTTATAAGTAAGGTAGTTATTATATCCTCTTCTTACTAACGTTACTTACGCCTTAACTTTCAAATTACTTAAGCTAACTATTCTACTAAAGCTCTCTATAACTATTATTTTTTAGAAGGTATTATTTACTATATTATACCTAATTCTTATCTAAAGTATACTAAGTGTACTTAGTTAGTTTAGGTATATATAAACATATCCTAGAAGTCCTTAGACTATACTTATAAAGAGTACTAAAAGAAAGTTAATAATAATAAAAAATTACTTATAATAGTAATTTTGTAGTTATTATAAAATAAGAAAATCCTAAAACAAGTAGAAGAGTAGGCGCGTAAGAAGGCGCTATGTTTAGCTTTAGATATAAAGGCGGCGGGTAAAACTAAAGTAGCGTAGAATATTAATTATTCTACTTCCTCTATTAGTATAGAGTTCTTACCTACTATATAGGCTATAATAGGGTTAATTAACGCCTCTATTACTAGGTATAGTACTTCTAGGGGTATTATTAGTAGTTTATAAGGTTTATATTAGGTTCCTATATATTGTTACTATCTAGGTAGCCTAACTAACTAACTAGGTACTTCTTTCTATTATTATTATATTAGTATACAAGAATCCTCTTAACTTTAAACTTATTATCTTTTTCTATTTTGTAATAGAAGGTTTTCTATAGTAGCGTTTCTAGGTTTACTAGTTCTAATATATTAATATAGAATCTTAGGTAGATTTTTATATTAGGTAGAAGGTTAAGTATATAAGTAACTAGTCCCTTCTAGTTAAGAATTAAAAATAGTCTAACCTTAACGTAGTTAAGTTCCTTATTTAGTTACCTAGTACAAAGATTCTTTGTAAGTAAGTAAACTTTATCCCCCTTCTTTAGCTAAGGTGCTGTTTTTTATTTCTTATTAATATATAAAATATTTTAGTATTAAGCCTTCTTAAGTATTATTTTAAGTAACTTATATACTATCTTTAGCTTATTTACTATAGCAATAGCTACTTCTATTTTTAGACTTAGAAATATACGTGTAAAGAGATTTAGGTGTTTCTTATTGTTTACGTAGAATAGAGTTTGTCTTATAGCCTCTAAAAGCTTATTATTATATGCTATTTATACTATAAGTAGTAGTAATACCTAGTTGTTCTATTATTTCTTAGCGTATATCTATAGGTAAGCTTTTATTATATAATTTGTTTACTTAGTTTATCTATCTGTTTATAGATAATAAGCTATTTATAGCTTTCTTTTTATTCTAATTGTAGTAAGTAACGTAGACTAAAAGTTAGATATAAAGAGCTTATCTCTATTACTAATAATTAACTTTAGTATACTATAATATCTAATAATTTAGTTATTAATAACGTATATAAGCTATACTACTATAAAATCTTTTCTAAAGGCTAGATACTTAGCTTATTTTGTAAATTAATTAACAACTATAAGAATTGCGTTGTAAGATACCTTAGTAATAGGGTCTCTTAAGACTAGTAAGCCTATTACAAAGTCTATAGAGATGTCTAACTATAGTACGTTAGGTAGCTCTATTACTTATATCTCTTTATAGGGTGCGTAGGTACTATATTTATTCTTCTAATAGTCTACGTATTTAGTAATAAAGGTAGTAGTCTTGTCCTTTATTCCTAGAAACTTATAATTTCGCTTAATAAGTTCTATTATCCTTATAATACTAGGATAACTATATATAGGGTTATTATAATATTATTAAATAATTACTTCTTGTAATTCTTCTAGTACGTTGTTAGTATTTTGTATTAATATATTAATTGTTCTTACTAGTCCTAATAATTTATTATTATTAACCTTAAGTATTATAGTATTAATAACTTCCTTATCTCCCCTGATATTATATCTTTAGCTAAGAGCGTCTACTCTACTATTGTTCTTTCCTAGTATATATACAATCTTAAACTTATACTATTCTAGTATTTCTAACTATTTTACCTAGCGTTAGTTAAGTACTTTAGTAGTTATAAAGTTTACTAAGTTTTTATAATCTATAAATACTATAAGCTCTAAGTAGCTTTCTACGTAGGCTCTCTAGTATTATAAGTATATAATAATAGCTAATAGCTCTTTATTATAGATATTATAGTTTACTTTAGCTAGTATAAACTTATAGAAGTAGTAAGTAATAGAGTACTACTTCTTATTAATTTCTATACTAGCGTATCCGCCTAAGGCTCTATCTAATACGTCTATTTTAAAGCGTAGCTTGTATCCTACTACAAATATATAGAAGTAAGGTAGTTTAATACTTACTTTTTTAAGCGTCTAGAAGGCGTTCTCCGCTTTCTTACTTTATTTAAAGGGTGTGTCCTTCTTTATTAGTCTAGTTAGAGGAATAGTAATATCTAAGAAACCCTTAATAAACTATTAGTTTAAGTTTAGGAATCCTAGAAAGAATTATATATCTATAATATTCTTTAGCTATAGCTATTCCTTAATAACCTTAATCTTTTCTTTGCTTATACGTACTCTGTTAGCCCCTACAATATAACTAAGGAAGTCTACTTCTATCTTATAGAATTTACACTTCTTTAGTTTTACTTATAGATTGAACTAGTCTAGGTACCTTAGTACTATTTAGACGTATTTAATATAGTCTTCTTCCTTTTTAGAGTAGATAAGTATATTATCTAAAAATACAATAACAAAGATGTTTAGGTACACTCTTAATATATTATTAATAAGTTCCTAAAATATTACTAGGGCGTTTATTAGCCTAAAAGGTATAATAGTATATTTGTAGTATCTATATCTTATTTAGAACGCTATCTTCTATTCTTTACTTTTCTTAATTCTAATAAGGTAGTATCTATCTTAAAGATCTATTACTATAAAGATCTTTACTTAAGATAATTAGTCCTATAGTTCTATAATATTTAGTAGTAGGTATTGATTCTTTACTATAATATTATTTAGTTTACAATAGTCTACGCATATTCTTAGTAGTTTATTCTTCTTTAGTACAAAAAGTATAGGAAATCCTACTAGTAATATTAAAGGTTTTATATAGCCTTTCTTTAGATCCTAGTCTAGCTTTTCTCTTAATATTTTAAGTTCTATCTCTAATTGTTAATACATTAGCCTAAAGGGTAGAGTTTTCCCTTTTTCTAGAATAATCTTATAGTCCTAGGGTTAGTATTTTAGTAAGGCTTCGCTATTTACTACTTCTATAAAGAGGTATATAAATTCTTTATACTCTTTTAAAATTACTAGAGTTACGCGTTTCTCTAAAACTCTAACGTTATAATCTAGGGGTGCCCTTCTAGTATTTATTAAGTTAAACCCTTTTACTATAAGGCTATTCTTATATAAGGTCTACTATCCTTTAGTAATATTATTAATTTTCTTCTTATCTACTATCTACTTTGTATAATACGTAGGCTAGCTTATAGTTACGTCTAGTTTATAGTACTTAAATAAGAACTCTCTTAACTTCTAGTTAATCTATAGGTTATGTTCTTATAGCTAGGGAAGTCCTAGTATAACGTTATAGGTAGCTAGTCTAAAAACGTCTAGGTCTAATTTTTCCTAGTAATTCTAAATACTAAGCGTTATTCCTATAACCTTATACGTAATATAGGTCTTACCTAGTATAGGCTTACTATTAGTAACTTATAGTAGGTAGCTTTTTTATTTCTTTAGTAGTCTTAGTCTCGCTAAGAGCACTACTTAAGTAAAAATATAGCTTACTTAGGATTCTAAATCTACTAGTACCTATATCTATATTCTATTAAGCTTTATAGTTAGCTTAAAAAGTGTTAAGAAGTTTGTACTATTAATCTCCTTACTAGCTTCTTTTATCTAGAGTTCTAGTCTACAAAAAACTTTCTAAACTATAAAAAACTTTACTTATACTATACTTGTTATATACGTTATTAAGATATATATACTAGTTAGGCTAGTTATATTCTAGCGTTATTAGGTCTCTAATTATAGTTTCTTTTACTAATTATATGTCTAAGACCTCTTATAGGTCTTTATAGCCTAGGAACTAAGTTACTATACGCTTATCCTATAGGTAAATTAGGTATAAGTCCATTATATATTTATACTATTACTATTTGTACTTAGGCGTACTATAAATTTGTTATAGAACCTATTCTATTCTTATTTTATTAGAATTGTATACTAGGTAAGTATTATATATATACGCTATTTATATAAGCTTTACGTACTTAGGGTTTTAGTAGTCTAACTAGTAGTGCGTATTAGTAGCGTAGCTTATCTTATATACCTTATACTTTGCTTATTATTCTTAATATATTATCTAAAGTTCTTTATAACTTTCTAGCTTCTTTTCTTCTTAGAGGTAATATGTAAGTTTTGTCTAGAATACCTTAGTATCTTAGGTTTATTAAAATATAGACTTAGGATCTATTCTTTTAGTATATAGTTTGTTATATAAGTTTACGTACTACTGGTACTTTGGAAATTTATTATAGAAGTCTTGCTTAGCTAGTTTAAAGCTAACCTTAGAACGTCTAAGCTACCTTAGTAGGATGTTAATCTCCCCCTTTAAGTTTTCTAGGTATTAGATAATATCCTATCTATATACTAGCGTTACGTTGTTAAGTACTATAATTACTCTAGTAATCTATTTTAGTTTGTCTAGCGTTAGTAAGAACTCTTATAGCTTTTTTCGAAGGTTTTCCTTGTCCTATTCTACTTATTATACTAGTTAGTAGAAGTTCTATTATATTACAGCTATAATATCTAGTATCTTATAAGTATACTTAATAATAGCTTTATTAAGGTACCTAAGTAGCTAGTTAATTTATAAAGACAATGTCTAGAATTATTCTTCTAGAATATATAGCGTTAATAGGTAGTATTTCTCTTAGAATTTAGCTATTTTACTAAACTTAGTCTAGTTAATTTCTATTACCTCTAGGTCCTTACTAGGTCCTGTCTTAGAAATCTCTTTATCTAAGGAGGTCTTTTCTAGCTAAGTAATTATTAAGTTTTTAAGGCCCTAGATAGTCTTGTATTCTTGCTTATTAAGTATAATATATAAACAGGTAATAATATTCTATTCCTTAGTTAAGTCTTTATTAGGTACTCTCTTATAGAGGATATTTAGTTATTACACTACTTTACCTTAGCTATAGTAGTCCTTTTTTGTATAGCCTTCTTTACTATAGGCGTAGTAGGTAATCTTCTTCTTACTACTCTTATTGTGCTAAAACTTAGTTTTACTTAGTCCTATATTAATATTATCTAGATATATAGGCTTATAGCTATTAGTTATATAAGCTCCTAAAATCTATAGCGTATAGTTTTATTAACGTCCTTAGTTAGGGTATAAACGTTTAGGCGGTTATAGCCTTATTTAATTATTTATTATCCCTAGTATTTATATTCTCTAATTAAATAGTTGCTCCTCTAGCGCGAGTTTGTAGAGTTTAGTATCTAGCTAGATAGCTTTAGTTACAAGCTTATTAAGCGTGTTTAGGCTTAAGCTACTTCTTATTAGTTCCCTGCGTATAGTAGGCTTAAGGCCCTAGTAATATATCTATATTAAAGCGTTGTTATTCTAGTTAATAACTATTATAAACTATTAAAATTCTGTAGTATAGTCTATAGTAGATTTAGTTTATTATAGTTTCTAAATTTTTTACTCTATAACTACAGATTCTTTAAAGGGTAAGAAGTTCTCTTACATCTTAGTCTTAAAGGCGTCCTAGTCCTTAACTAGGGTAGTATTATTAGTATTACTAATAAAGTTATTTATATAGTAGTAAATAATTAGGTTAACCTATTCTTTAGCGTTTCCTTAAAAGTAGGTAGTAGCCTATACAACTTTATTATTTTCTTTAATCTTGTCTCCTTTAAGGTAAAAGTATTAGTTAACTTGGAGTAGCTATACTTTAAGCTTATTATAGTTACCTTAGTAGGTGTTATTTTTATTACTATAGCTTTAGGTTCCTTTAGTCTAGGAACTAGTTAGGGTGTCTATAGTAGTATTACTTATCCTTAAGGGTGTTTAAAGTGTAAAAGTTGTCCTTAGATAACCTAAGGTTAGTTCTTAGGGAGATAAGCAAGTGTAATAGATAGGGTTGTACTAGTACGTTTAGTGAAATAATATAATAGTATAAGGGTGTATTAGCACGTTTAGTAGAATAATATAATAATATAAGGGGGTTTTAAGAAAGAAGTATAATCCTTAGATTAAATACTATAAGCCTATCCTTAGATAGATACAAAGTTAAAGATACTAAGCTATAGGGGTTTAGTATCTATACTATATACTAGGGAGTGTAGTACTTATAGACAAGCGTATAAGTAATTGTAGATAAGTAATACAGTATTATACTAATTATTAGTCTAACTAGCGTTGCTTATAGATAGGTATTCTACTTATAGGCCTAGCGCCTCTTACTTGTTAATAAGTAGTTACGTAACTACTACGCTACCTATACTATACTTCCTTTAACTATACTATATAATCTTTTAAAGTAATTACGCTAACCCCTAGGTGTCCCCTAGTCTAGATTGTAATACTAAGGAGCTACTTACTATAGTCTCTAAGGAGCTCTATAAGTAATTACCTAAGTTCCTCTAGCTCCTATAGAATAGTAAACTAGGTAATATAGATATTATTAAGGCGTCTAGGGTTAGCAACGTTGTAATAGAGGAGACTATAAAGTAGTCTAGAACCTAGATTATAAGAAAGGTAGTTAACACTAAGTATACTATATAGGCTAACGCCTACTACGTAGTTAAGCTTCTTTAGTATAGTTACCTTGCCTTCCTAGCTATAGGAGGATTTAGTAAGAAGACTATAGACTAGTTAATATAGTAAGTACACAACGTTAAGATAGTAGTTAAAGAGAAGGCTCTTAGCGTTAGGGAGAGGGAGTTTAAACGTATACTATAAAGTTAAGAGAGTAAGGTATAGATAGCGCTACTACTAGTATTCCTCTATCTAAAGCTAAATATCTAGTAGTAGTAGTATTAAGGATAAGCGCGTTTAAATAGTGCGGTAATTGCGACACTACTAGAATAGCTACAAGAAAGTTATAGTTAGTAGTAATAACAAGGGGTTATTATAGAAAGAATAGGTAGTAGTTAGGAAGAACGTAAGTAGTTAGATAGGAATAGTAGTAAATAGGATAGAAGGCGTAGTTTAAGTTAAGCGGTAATATTATCTCTTCCTGCGTAAGTATATAATATTTAGGGTATTTTGTTTAGTTATATAATATACTAACTACGTACTAATTAGTTCTAAATATAGGCTTAGAATAGAGCCTAGGTACCTAGTTAACAATTCTCTAAATTAGTCTTTATATAGTGTCATAGCAAAAGGGTGTCTTAAAGGATAAAGCTAGTAACGTAACTATAAAGTAAACTTAAAGCGCCTAATCAAATTAGAAGAGGAGGCTATAGTATAAATAGTTCTTAACTATTTTATATAAGATCTTACGTCCTTATGGTCTATTATATAAGAAATAGTAGATAGACTCCTTAGAGCGTAGTAAAGTAACTCTATTAGTAAGAACTAGGTTAATAACTTTATTAAGTAGACTCCTAAGCTCTATAAGCCCTAAAGCTGTTTATATAACTATTAGTAAGCTACTTATAAGAATCCTGTAGCTGTCTAGCGCTAGCTTAACTTAGTATAAGAGACAAAATAGAAGTATAGGATTATTAATAATAACGTCTATAATTTTAATAAGACTAGCTTTATCAAAGGTAAGATTTTAGCGCAGATAGTTATTACTAGTTTAGAAGTAGCTAGAAGAAAGAGGGTTATCTAGCTAGGTAACTATAAGTAGGTTACTATTATTTAAAGCGTAGGAGCTATAGGCTACCTACTCCTACCCTTTGTTATCTTTATAGGTAGCGTACTTATTAACGTCTAGTTTAAGGACTTACTATAAGATTAGATTCTTAAAGTAAGTCTAAATAGCTAGATAAATAATTAGCTTACTCTTACCTAGTTAAAGCACTTGAATAAGTGTATTAAGTTAAGCGCTATAAGTACGTACTAGCTACTTATACTTAATAGCTATAAGAGCTATAGCTTACTAGAATTCTAGGATCTTTATAAGGAGAAGAATATTATCCTTTGTTATATATATCTATATTAATTACACCTACTATAACCTCTTAATAGTAGTTGCTTTGCGCTATTAAAGCGTAGATATATTAACTAAATCTTAGCCTTAGTACACAACTTTATATATTATATTAGGAAGGAAACCTTCCTCTAAGTATTTATACTAGCTTTGAAACAGTCTTTAATAGCTGAAAATATTAAAGTAGGCTTTAGAGGTACTATACTAGTCCTGTATAACTAAGAAGCTATTCTATTAAAGCTTAACATAAGGTTATAGACTCTAGTATTATTAGTACTAGTATAGGGCGTATAAGAGGAGGAGACACTTTATAATATACGTAAGATTAAAGCGTAGACTACGCTTATTTAATAGAGAATACAAAACTATTATAGGTCCTCTATAAGCTTATTAGATAAAAATATTTATTAGCTAAGTAAAGGCGCGTAGTAGATTGTATATAATATAGTATTATTATAAAAGGAATAGATACGTATATAAAGCGCAATTACTAAGCTTATAAATTTTTAGTTTTATTAAAGTAGTTGTTTGTAGTTAAAATATATCTTTAAAATCGTAAAAAGCAGCTTCCCTCTACCTATTAGTCTTAAAAGTTAATGTAAAAAAGATTAGAAACAACGCAACTTAGATAGTAGGCTAATTAGAGCTTTGTAACAAAACCTCTAAGAACTATACGCTAGAATTAGGGTTGTTAAAAAAGCTTAGTACCTAAAAAAGACACCTACTAGAACCTTAGGAGGCCTAATAGTAATTGCTAGTATTAGCTAGCAACGTAATTGTAATATATTGCGATAAGAGAGGACATAGTACGTTACTATCGGAGCCTAGAGGTACGTACTTCTTCTTACTACTACCACTACTACTACTTCTTACCTTTAAGAGCTTCTTCCTATACTATATACTAATAGATCTAAACAAATAAAGCTATATCTAAAAAGTATAATAATAAAGGCTAGTTACTAATTAGACTACAGAAGACATAGTACACCTAGATATTTAAAATACCTTACTTTACTATTATTAGGTAGCCCCCTATAGTAATTTATAAAGAGCTCTAGCTAAAGTAGCCTATACTTGTTTAGTAGCTATAGTAAAAGTACTTCCTTAATAAGTATATTATTAACTTATATAGCGTCTACTAGATTACTATATCTACTATTATTAAAGGGTAGTACTAGGACTCTATTTAGTATATAGCTTATGTTAGTTACTATAATATACCTATAGTGTACTACTTTACCTACCTCTATCTCCTCTAGTATAGTTAGCTTAGCGAAAAGACCTATAGGTAGCTTTATAAAGAGATAATACTTATACAAGAAGCGCTAGAGGTAGTAAAGCCTATTAAAGAGTAATTAGTATTTAGAAGGAACCTTTAGGTAACGTCTAGCTAGGTATAGATAAGGGTGCTATTACTATCTATCTTCCTAGGCGCGGCGGCGTAGGTAAGTCTAGTACATCTTTAGTAGTAGCTTAATTGCTTAGTACTTATAGGGACAGGTAGTCGTTAGGAAAGGTAGGGATAGTAGGATAGGAATAATAGTAGGTAGAATAGTAGTAGGTAGAATAATAGTAGGTAGGATATAAGGCGCGATTTAAGTTAGGAGGTAATATTATCTTATCCTGCTTAAGTATACAATATATAGTGTCTTTTGTCTAGTTATACAACATACTAACTACGTGTTAATTAGTTCTAAATATAGGCCTAGAATAGAGCCTAGGTACCTAGTTGATAATCTTCTAAATTAGTCTTTAAACAGTTTACAGCAAAAGGGTGTCTTAAAGGCTAAAGCTAATTTAATAACTTATAAGTTACTAAATTTCTTTTAGACTAACTCTTTTTATTCTTAGGATAGTCACTAATATAATTCTTTTAGAGCTCTATAAGAAGTATAGTGTACAAAAGCTACCTCTACCTTATAAGAGTAATAATAATAATAATAATAATAACTCTTTTACCCTTTATATATTTAAGCTACCTTTTTACACTACCTACCTAACTAGCCTACTAACTAACGTAAGCCTACTAAAAGCTATTTAGTACTTTAATTAGAATGGTATTGCTTAGAGTAAATTATAACCTTAAAAGTTAAGGAATAATTATAACTATAAGCCTAAGAAGAGGTTCTAGAAGCTAGACCTAGGTAATCTCTCTACTAGGCGCTCTTTTAAGGATAAGCGTAAGATAATAGCTTATTTTTAATAAGTAATTAAAGACGTTTAAAACGCTCTAATAGTCTCTCCTACTACTTAAAAGAAGACGTCTAAGAGCGCTTTAGCCTCCTCCTTAACTAAGCGTAAGGCGCCTACTAAAAAGGCGTCCCCTAAGAAACTTACTATACCTAAAATACCTACTAAAAAGAGTACTACTAATAAGCTTTTAGCGCTAGCTACCCCTATAACTTAATTTCTTTACGATAATACTAAGCGCCTACCTCCTAATATCTTTACTAAAGTTAATGAGGATAATAAAAGTAATAACTACGCTATAGCTAAGTCTAATAATAAATTTGAATTTAAGAGCCCTTCTAAGAGGAAGCGCTACTACTAAAAATAGTTTTTATTCTATTAGCTCGTCTTGTAGTATATAGTGCTTCTGTAGATTTCCTTTATCTTAGATTTCTTTAGCTTAAGTTTAAAGAACGTTAATCTTTTGTCCTATTTGTTTTTATCTTTTATACTATAATATAAATACCTAATACTTATTTAGATTAAATCTAGGCCTTTGTTTTAGTACTACTACTATAAGCTGTTTTAGCTTTGCTTAAGATCTCAAAACGTCTTGTTGCTTATATATATCTATTATCTTGTTCTTGTTTTAGAGTTGCTTATTTCTTCTTATAGGTTTTAAAGCGCTAGTAGCTTTAGGAATATCTTGTCTATACTAGGGCATTTCCTTAACTTCTCTACTACTTTTATTACAAGATTCGCTATTATTAGGAGATTTAGCTACGCTTTTACTAGAATTACTAAGCTAGGAATTAATTTTCTCTAGGTTAGGTACTATTCGCTAATAAAATACCTTTCGTTAATTTCCTAGCGTATAGCTTTAAAGTTTAGTGCTATTAAGCTCTTCTAAGTAGTACTATCCTTTCTTGTTTCTACTACGTATCTAAAATAGGCCTTTCTACTTAGGAAGGAACTTAGTAAGTGTTAATCTATTAGTCTTATAGAAAGAGTCTCTTAGTAATACTAGATCTCTTACTAAAAGCTTTGTTAGCTATAGGACTTTTAAGTTATTAAAGTATTTCTTGTTTTTATATTATAACCTAACTATCCTATTAATAGCTTTCTAGAAGGGTTAGTCCCTATAATTACACTATCTCACCCTTATTACTAGAAGCGTAGGTGTATTATAAACTATATTCTATAGAAGCGTTTACTAGGTAGAAATAGAAAGCTCTATTAGTAATATATACTAGTAACTAGTAACTAGATAAGCTAGAGTCTTGTTTATTAATCTCTTAATAGTATTATAATCTACCTATAGAACGTTCGGTAAATTATTAACCTAGTTTCCTAGAAGCTTTTTTAGCGCTGTAATAATAGGTGTATAACCTCTTTTAATAAGTCCTTGTCCTTAAAGAGAATACGTACTAAAGGTAACTTAATTAATTTCTTACTTAGCTTAAAGGTCTTCTACTAAGCCCTTATTCTCTAGCCTACTATCTACTAATATCTTAAATAGGATACCCTATTGATAGAAAGCTTTATACAATAGGAACTTCTAAACGCTTTTTAAGTTATTTTTTGCTAACGCTTTAGCCTCTACCTATTAAGAGACGTAGTTATAAGCTACTATAAGGTACTCTCTACTATTACGCCCTAGTAGTATATAGACTATATTAATTGTAATCTATCTAAATAGGATATTTAGTAGCTTAGTAGGGTAGAGTTCTTCCTATATAACTACTAATACATAGAATTAGTATTTAGGATAGCTCTTGATATAGTTCTTAACTTAATTATACTAGCCCTTCTAGTAGTATTAGGCTTAGACCTTTCTCTATATCCTTTCCTTTCCTTAGTGTCTAGACTTATTAAAAAGAGAGCGTATTATGTCTAGCTACTAGCTTAGGTTATTAACTACTTATTATAAGGGTCTAACTCTAGTTAGTAGCGTAAACAAATAACGTTCCTAAATAGTTATTTATAAAGCCTTAGTTTAAAACTTCCCTAACTCTACCTTTAAGAAACTACTAGCCCTTCTATAATATAGGAGCTATTCTACTATTCCCTACGATTTACTACTATACACTTCTTCTAATAAATTCTCCTTGAATAATAGATTAGCTTAATATATTCTATATAACGTGTTTTATAAGCGAGTAGCTACCCTAAGAAAGTAGCTAACGCTAAACTAGCGCACTACCTACGCGTAACAATTACACAACGCATAATATACTTATTAAAAATTATAGTAAGCTAATCTATTCTTTAGACTTATTACTATCTTTTAAGTCTTCTATTTCTACTTTATAACTATAGGGTTTTTGTCCTTGCTTACTATAACGCCTATAATACTTTACGCTGCGTACTTTATATATAGGCCCTTTACTAGTATTACGCTCCTTACCCTCCCTCTTAGTAATTAGGTTATATACTTCCTCTACTATTAGGGTCTCTTTTATTTAAATATACTTACGTTTTCTTAATTAATACTTTCTAAGCTTATTAATTGCGCTTTGTATACGTGTCTATTCCTTTTATAATAATACCATATTATATACAATCTACTACGCGCCTTTACGTAACTAATAAATATTTTTATCTAATAAGCTTATAGAGGACCTATAATAGTTTTGTATTCTCTATTAAATAAGCGTAGTCTACGCTTTAATCTTACGTATATTATAAAGTGTCTCCTCCTCTTATACGCCCTATACTAGTACTAATAATACTAGAGTCTATAACCTTATGTTAAGCTTTAATAGAATAGCTTCTTAGTTATACAGGACTAGTATAGTACCTCTAAAGCCTACTTTAATATTTTCAGCTATTAAAGACTGTTTCAAAGCTAGTATAAATACTTAGAGGAAGGTTTCCTTCCTAATATAATATATAAAGTTGCGTACTAAGGCTAAGATTTAGTTAATATACCTACGCTTTAATAGCGCAAAGCAACTACTATTAAGAGGTTATAGTAGGTGTAATTAATATAGATATATATAACAAAGGATAATATTCTTCTCCTTATAAAGATCCTAGAATTCTAGTAAGCTATAGCTCTTATAGCTATTAAGTATAAGTAGCTAGTACGTACTTATAGCGCTTAACTTAATACACTTATTCAAGTGCTTTAACTAGGTAAGAGTAAGCTAATTATTTATCTAGCTATTTAGACTTACTTTAAGAATCTAATCTTATAGTAAGTCCTTAAACTAGACGTTAATAAGTACGCTACCTATAAAGATAACAAAGGGTAGGAGTAGGTAGCCTATAGCTCCTACGCTTTAAATAATAGTAACCTACTTATAGTTACCTAGCTAGATAACCCTCTTTCTTCTAGCTACTTCTAAACTAGTAATAACTATCTGCGCTAAAATCTTACCTTTGATAAAGCTAGTCTTATTAAAATTATAGACGTTATTATTAATAATCCTATACTTCTATTTTGTCTCTTATACTAAGTTAAGCTAGCGCTAGACAGCTGTAGGATCTTTATAGGTGGCTTACTAATAGTTATATAAACAGCTCTAGCGCTTATAGAGCTTAGAAGTCTACTTAATAAAGTTATTAACTTAGTTCTTACTAATAAGGTTACTTTACTACGCTCTAAGGAGTCTATCTACTATTTCTTATATAATAGACCTTAATAGCGTAAGACCTTATATAGACTAGTTAAGAACTATTTATACTATAGCCTCCTCTTTTAATTTTATTATACGCTTTAAGTTTGCTTTATAGTTGCGTTGTATGCGCTTTCTAGCGCGTTAGATACTAATAGTTTTTTAAAGTATATTATATATAACTATAGCGTAATTTACAATTGAAACGCGTAGAGCTTTAATATTAGAGATAGTAAGCTATATATTAGCTTTAGTATAAGTCTTTTAGCTATATTATAGTTAAGATATTACGCGATGATATAGCGTAGGTAGTGCGCTAGTTCAGCGTTAGCTACTTACTTAGGGTAGCTACTTACTTATAAACTACGTTATTAGTGTTAGTGCTTTATTAATTACAAGCTAAATAGCGTTTAGGTAAGTATTAATAAAGTCTTCTATATTATCTTCTAGTTCCTAGGGTAGTTCTAACTCTTCTAGTTTTAGCCTTCTTAATAGCGTATCTATAACTACGTTTTTCTTTCTAGTAATATATATAATGTTAAAATCCTATAACGTACTTTACAAGCGAGCGGGCCATACAAGCGAGCGGGCCACCCCACCAACTTTGCACCCCTCTTACACTTTAATCAACAATGGCTCCACCAAATCAAGCCCAAAACGTTTCCTGTGAGGCTGATGTACAGCTAGCAATCTCAGCTATTAGTTAAGGCCAAATCCAGTCTCATAGAGGTGCTGCGCGGATGTACGAAGTCTCTCGAACGACGCTCGACCGCCGGTGCGCCGGTATACCTGCCCGACCTGATTGCCAGCCCAACTCAAGGAAGCTCACCCAGAGAGAAGAGGAGGTGATTACTAGCTATATACTCGGTCTTGACCAGCGTGGATTTGCGCCTACGTACGCAGCTGTACAGGATATGGCCAACAAGCTGCTGGCTGCACGTGGCGCAGGCCAGGTTGGCGTCCACTGGCCGCGCAACTTCGTCAAGCGTACGGACAGTCTTACGACATGTTTTAATCGGCCGTACGATAGGCAGAGAGCTCTTTGTGAGGATCCTGTATTAATAGGGAAGTGGTTTGAGCTCTTAGAGAAGACTAAGGCCAAGTACGGCATCTGCGATGAGGACGTCTACAACTTTGACGAGGCTGGCTTTATGATGGGCAAGATCACGACTCAGCTCGTCGTGACAGGGTCAGAGAGGAGAGGCAGGCCAAAAGCTGTTCAGCCTGGTAATCGCGAGTGGGTAACGTTGATCACTGCGATCAACGCTGCTGGCTGGACAATCCCTCCATTCCTCGTCTTTGCTGGCCAGTATCACCTGTCTGCCTGGTACGAGGAGGAAGATATCCCACGCGACTGGGTAATTGCCGTAAGCGACAACGGCTGGACGAACAATGAGCTAGGAGTTGAGTGGCTAAAGCACTTTAACGCCTACACGAAGACTCGTGTTGTAGGTGCGCGTCGCCTGCTTGTCCTTGATGGCCATGAGAGCCACCACTCGCTTGAGTTTCAAGAGTTCTGCGAGGAGAACAACATCTACACGCTCTGTATGCCACCTCACTCATCCCACCTACTTCAGCCTCTTGATGTTGGCTGCTTCTCGCCGTTAAAGCGCGCGTACAGTCGTGAGGTAGAGAGCCTAATCCGCCACCACATCAACCACATCACTAAGCTCGAGTTTCTGCCAGCGTTCAAGGCAGCGTTTGATCGAGCGTTCACACCAGCTAATATCTGCTCAGCCTTTCAAGGCGCAGGCCTTGTCCCTCTTCAGCCAGACGTTGTCCTATCAAAGCTAGACGTGCAGCTACGTACGCCTACTCCAGTTGCTCTACCAGAGGCTCTCTGGGAGGCTCGTACGCCGAGCAACGTACGTGAGCTTGAGGCTCAATCATCGTTGATACGTGATCGCATACGACGGCATAAGAGCTCATCACCAGCTTCAATTATTGAGGCGATTGATCAGCTTAAGAAGGGGGCTGAGGTAATGATGCTCTCGGCTGAGCTGATGCACGATCGGATCGCCGGCCTTGAGAGAGCCAATGAGGCAGCGTCAAAGCGAAAGCAGCGCAAGAAAAAGCGAATCCAGAAGCGTGGAGTGTTAACAAAGGGAGATGGCGAGGATATACTCGCTCAGCGAGAGGCTGACCAGCAGATTGCTCGAGAAGAGCGTCAGGAGGGAAAGCGATTAGGCCTTAGCTACCGGGCTCTGGCGCGCTGCAGCAGGTGCAAAGGGACTGGCCACAACTTACGTACGTGCAAACAGGATACTTAAGATACTACTTAATCTACTATGTTAATATCTATGTATTTTACTCTAAGGTGGTTGAGATGCGCAGCTTTAGAGGTGATTAAAGTTGGTAGGGTGGCCCGCTCGCTTGTATGGCCCGCTCGCTTGTAAAGTACGTTATATTAAGAAGAGCTAACTAGGAAGTAATTAGGGCGCCTTGAACATTTATTACAATGCGCTAAAGTTGAGTAATAGGTGTTTTTGTATCTGTTTCTACTATAAACTATACGCTGTAGATATAGGAGTAAAACATCTTTAGGGCAAGTAATAGCGCCTTGCACTTATACTTACTAAAATCCTAGTTACGTTTAGTAATGGACTATATACTACTTTTAAAATAAATAAGGTACTAATAACTAGTTAGGTTGACCTGTGTAATAACTACATCCTAACCTTTCTTACTACTATCTACTACTTAGATAATCTGTTGAAGTAGTTTACTATAATTAATTCATACTAACGCTAGCGTAGGCATTAGAGCTCTCTTTAGGTACTCTATAACCTATATCTATTTGTTTTCCTATTTAAAAGGCGCGTTCTTACGTAAGAGCTTAAAAAGAGGCGCTACTATAATAGCGAAACTAAGGGCCTAGATACAAAGTACACGTATATAATAATATATATTTAGACTTCTCTAGCGTTTTAATATTAAGGCTAGTTAACTATCTTGTTAATCTTCTTGTTATCTAGGTATAGCTGTTTTTATTAATTTAGTATCCTACTACTATTATAGAAGGATAGTAAAAGTTAGATTTATGCCTAGATATAGTAGCGCCTACTCTCTTAATATCTACGAGGACTTTGTTAATATTTAAAAAGTGTTTAGTAATAAACCTTTTTATACTAGGCTCTATTTCTTTGTTATTATACCTAGTCTTTAGCCCTTTAATACAAACGTTGTCTAGATATAGTATATATTTATCTAGAATATATTCCCTATAGATATTAGTTATAACGCGAACAAATGCTATAATAGAATTAGTAGCTCCTATAGGGAGAGTACACTAGTAAACTAGACCTAATAGAGTAGAGAAAGCTATTATATCCCTAGAGTCTCTATACAACTCTACCTAATTGTATCCTAAGAAGAAGTCTAATAGGCTTATAACAAGGCAGCCTACAAACTCTTCTAAAAACTTATTAGAATTAGGCGGAGGGTTAGTATTACGAATAGTAACTGTATTAAGCTTTTGCGCGTTATTAATTAGATAGTAGCCTTTATCTTTCTTTACTACTAGGAACTATAGATTGCGATACTAGCTTTTATAGAGCTTAAGAGTGCCTCTATAAATACAATCTTAGATTATATTAATAATAACTTACTAAAGCTTCCTTAGGACTAGAAATTAGTCTACTCTCTACGCCTAGTGTAGTACTATATTAATAACTACTAGAGGTATTACGTCCTTACTAACGCGTCCTAACTCTTTAAAGCCCTATACTAGAGCTCCTTCTTGTTAATATAGAATTTCTAGTAATATTTCTCTTCTCTTTCCTTAGGCTATAGATCTAGAGAGATCTTTATTTCTAAAACGCTTTTAGGGGTTATCTACGTACCCTTATAGAACGCTGTATATTACAGCTTAAAATACTAACTAAAAGGCGTAGAGTTGCTATTAGTATTTAGCATCTACTTAGCTACTACTATTTCTTTTTAATCTAGCTGTCCTTTAGTATCCCTAGATAGTTATCCTAAGTTATTAATAGGTTTAATTTTAACACCTTTACGCTTATAGGTACTATTAACCTAAAGGTTAATTAGTAAATCCTTAGGAGTTAGCAAATTAGAGTACGTAAGCGCTACTATTATAACTTTATTTAGTAACGTAGTACTTTTGTTAATACTAGCAAGGTTCCTTTCCTAGAATATAGCTTCTATTTTTTTTTTTTTTTTTTTTGCGTAAGTTCTGTAATCTTTTTAAGGAGTTAGTTTAATGACTATTTGTAGCTATATATAGTAAAAACGTATAAATTATCTTTATCTCTTAGTACTAGGCTTCTATTAGAACCTTTCCTAATAGATTCTCTATTTAACTAGCGGATGTATTACTCCTTTCCCGCTAATTAGCAACTACGTTTACTGCGCTTACCTTTTCTACATTTTTGCTTATTAAATCTTTTAGTATCTTAAGCACTAATTAGCTCTTTAACTATTTCTATCTTTACCTCTACTAACCCTACTTTACTAAGCGCCTACTCTTCTACTAGTCCTTTAGATACGTCTAGGAGTAGCGCGCTAGCTACTACACTACTATACCTTTCCCCGCTAATAGGCCTACGTAGGCGTTAGGTTTAGTAAGTTAATTACCCCTTGCGTATACAAAGCGCGTGCTTAATTAACTATTAACGCTAAAGATATAGTAGTACGTTAAGCTATTTATTACGTATTTAATACGCGACTAAGAATTAGTTAGGAAAAGATTACCTAATATAATTAGGTTAGTACACTACTTTATAACAAAGAAGTTTATATAAACTTTAATCTAACCTATAATAATAGGAACTCCCTAAATAATACCTATAAAGCTTGCTATACTACTATTTACTATAATTATCTAAGTAGCCTTTATACTATTTAGTAGAGAAGTAATTAGTAGTATAGCCTTCTCTACTACTTCTTAATTAATAGTATTTAGCTCCGCACCTAGGCCTAAAAGAGCAAGGAATAAACTACCCTAAATATCTATTAGTACCTTTAGGCAATCCTGTGTTACAAGTAACAAGAAGGATTCCCTCCTTAACAAAGGAAGTAGGTTAAAGGTTAACTACGCCTACGTAAGAAGGCAACAATCTACGTAGGGCGCAGATTACGTAACTAATATTATACTTAGATAGCAGCATTAGTAATACTACTACTTAAGGGCGATGCTAGATATTATAGGCTAAGGGCGGCATTAGTAATGCTACCCTAAGGTCCTAATAACAAACGACATAGTAACAAGGATATAAGGATAGAAATGTTTTATTATTATACTTATTGTAGTTAACTTAAATAGTTCCTCTCTTATATAGAGTGTTAACTAGTTATTCTATTATTTATAGAATAGGATTGTCTTTTACCTCTTAGTTAACTTTAATAACTCTTTTCTACTACAAATTACTAGACAAACCTTACGGCCTACTACTTTAGTCTACCTCGCCTTAGTACAGACTAAGCTTAGAGAAGTATAGTAGAACCCTGTATAACATCCCGCTAGAGGTGCTCAATACCTATTAGTTAGTTATAGGGTTTTTAATTATCCTTTAGGTGCTTATAATTCTCTTCCTTAATATTATTATACTTAGTTCCTAGGTTAGCAATAATATACTACTATACGTAGCTTATTTCTAGGTCTATGTAATACTTAGCCTTAAGTTTATAATACTTAATAACTTAGTTATCCTCTACTTCTACTAACACGTAATTAGGGAGCGTACTTAAAGTAAGTATACTAATCTCTCCTTAGGCGCCTTCTTTAGCTAAGTTAATTTTAAACTTTTTAAACTCCTTCTTAGTGTAACTTAAGCTAAACAGCGTTTTGCGCACTTTAGGCATGTTTCCTAGTAGGACTCTAATCTAAAAAGGTACTTCTATGTTAAGGATAACGTAAGCTACAAGCGAGCTGATTACACAAGCGAGCTGATTACTTTGCTAAGACAACACTACCTCCTGCTATCTATTACAATGTCACAACTACCTGATCTTGAATTACTTTCCCGCGCAGATAGGCTAATCCTTGCTATCTAAGCTATGAAATCTAATACATTACTAAGTTAGCGACGCGCTGCTGCTATCTACAACGTTCCTTAAAGCACGCTCAGTACCCGACGCGCCAAAACACCTGCCCGACGCGATATCCATCCCAATTTATCAAAGCTAGTAAAGCACAAGGAAGAGACGATAATCTAGTATATAAGGAAGCTTAACGCGCGAGGTTTTGCTCCTACGCTTAGCTACGTACGAGAAATAGCTAATCAGCTACTTGCTGCACGTGGTGGTACCTAGGTTGGCTAGAACTAGGCTACTAACTTTATACGCCGCAAGCCTAGTATTAAATCTTAAGTAACTAGGTAGCGTGATCTCTAGAGAGTTCTATGCAGCGATCTAGCTATTATTAGCCCCTAGTTTGATCTTGTACGTAGCGTTAAAGCTACGTACGGTATCTTAGACAAAGATACCTATAACTTTGACAAGACTGGCTTCTAGATGGGTGTTGGAGGGTTAGTAAAGGTAGTTACAGCTTCTAAAAGGCGCCTTAAGCTATTGGGAGTTCAGCCTGGCGATTGTAAGTAGGTAACGTTGATTGCCGCGATTAGCGCTGGAGGCTAGGTTGCTCTACCCTTTCTGATCTTTAAAGCAAAGTACTACAACTAAGCCTAGTACTATAACCCTAAGGATTAGAGAATAGGTGTTAGTAATAACGGTTGGACGACAAATAAGCTTAGTATCGCCTGGCTACAGCACTTTATCTGGCATACAGAGGCTTGAATAGTGGGTAGTTACTAGCTGCTTATTCTTAATAGCTATAAGAGCTATAAGTTACTTGCCTTCTAAGATCTATACAAGGAGAACAAGATTATCACCCTCTGTATGCCTCCGCACGCTTCCTATATCCTACAGCCCCTTAATGTAGGGTGTTTTGCTCCCTTAAAGCGGGCGTACAAGAAGGAGATTAATGTCTTAGCAAATAGCTATATTAACTACATCGACAAGAAAGCCTTCTTAACTACCTTTACTTAGGTATTTGGTAGCGCGTTCTTAAAGGAGAATATTATATCTAGCTTTCGAGCAACTAGCTTAGTACTATATAACCTAGGGGCGATGTTATTAAAGCTTGAAGTTAAGCCTCGTACGCCATCACCACCGCTACTAGGGCTTACTACCTGGCAGCCTAAAACACCAAGCAACGCTATTAAAATAGAGGCTCAATCAGCGCTTATATTTAACCGGATTTAGAGGCACTATAGCTCATCACCAGCATCAATTATTAAGATGATGAGGCAGTTTAAAAAAGGGGCGGATATTATAGTACACTCTTAGGTGCTTTTAGCAGCTAGGGTAGCTGACCTTAAGGCAGCAAATAGAGCTGCTTCTGAGCGTAGGAAGCGTAAAAAGAAGCGAATTCAGGAAGGAGGGACCCTATCGCAGGTAGAGGCTAAGGCAATAGTTAAGCAAAGGGACGTTAATAGTTAATTCGAGAAGGAGGCGCGTGATAGGAGGCTGCGCGCAGGTAGTAGTAGAGGTGGTATCTAACGCTGTAAGACATGCGGTGAAACTGGGCATAACAAGCGCACATGCTAAAAAGATACAGTAGAAGTAGATAATTAATTTAAGCTACTGTACGTTGTAATAGCTTATCGTGGTGTTAAGTTGTTCGCGTTTAAACGTAGGGTGCCGCATTTAGTAATCAGCTCGCTTGTGTGATCAGCTCGCTTGTGGCTCACGTTATTCCTAATTACTAATTAGGTATTAGGCTTAAACTTATTAACTATCTTGCGCTTCCTAGGCTACTTTTTACTAGGTCTATTCTTGTTTTTTACGATTAGTAGCTAAAAATTATATATATCTACTTCCTAATCTATAGCATCCTTAAGTTCCTTAAGATAAACTATTTAGTCTTTGTTAATAGCTCTTAAAAGCCCTTTAGACTAGCTCTTGTAACCTTTAAGGTGTAGAATATATTTACTACTTAGCCTTTAGAGAATAGACTTAGGTGTTAGCTTTTAAACTTTATCTTACGTAGAGTTACCTTTCTAAGCTTCTATAAGAATATAAGTAATTATTATAAATATAATAGTGTTGTAATCCCTATATAAACCTAGACGAGGCTTAAAGTCTAATTTGTCTTTAGTAAAGATATATAATAGCTTCTAGAACTAATTAACTTCTTCCTCCTAGAGGTATCCTAGTACGTTAGGTACTAGCTAAATAGATATTGCGTTGTTTTAAACTATAGTAACTGCGGGCTTGTTCTTAAATAGTAATATAATAGTAAGTAGGTTAACATCCTATTTAAGAGACCCCTTTTTAATCTAAGCTATAACATTCTCTCCCTAGAGTTTCTAACTAAGGTTTAGTACACGTTCTTACGAGATTTCTTCTATTCCCTAGTAGAGGATGTTCCTATTATTAAGGTGCACCTAGCCTTTATCTATAAACACTCTAAGGGTAGGATATTTATTCTTCTAGTAAGTAGACTTACTATATACCTAATAGTTTATACTAGTATTATAAAACTAACTTTAGCTTCTATTTTAGATCTAAGCACTATTACTATATAACTAATTACTATTTAGCTAATAGCTCTAGTACTACTATAGGCGATACTAGTTTACTAGTAAAGAGGCCTTTATATCCTAAGTTAGAAAGGTTTTACTCTAATTCGCCCTTTTAGTAGTTCTTTAGTCTACCTCTATATAGATAGTTAAGTTACTTATTAGCTTCGTTTCTTAGGCAGTCTACTATACTCTCTATAGCTTAAGCTCTACATTTGCCTAATTAATCTTTAGATTAGGTATTGTATTAACTAGTTTGTCTACTTCTATATTAGTAGGAGCCTTACTAGGGGGAGACTAAGTTATCTTATACTTATAATTATTATTATAAACGGGGTAATTAAGCTTTAGTAGCTAAAATACTAGGTTCTGCGTAGTAGGCGTAGGAGGTATAGCTAGTAGAGTAGGAGTAGTATACTAAAAGGCTTTTAGCACTAATAAAGTAAACTTAACCTCTAGAGTTGTTTCCTTAATTACTTTAGATAGATTAAGTATACGAGCTTCCTCCTCTACCCTAAGCCTTATAGTTAGGTAGTTACTAATCTTCTTATAACTAACAAACTTAGGGCTATTAGTCTAAAGGGAAAACTTCTCTAGTACCTTAGTTGCGTGTCTAAGAGATAATCCCTTTACTAGATAGAATCTACGCCTTTCCTTAATAATTGTAGTAGCTTTAATACACTATTTACTACAAATTTAGAACTCCTATCAGTATTCCTTAATATTTAGGTTCGAACGTGCTTAGTACAATAAAAGCTAGTGTTTAAAATATTCTATATAAGCCTCTTACTAATCCTTATTTTTAGTTCTAAGAACTTTCTAAGCGTATTATGGAAGTCCTTCTAGCTCTTATTAACTAATACCTTTGCGTATAAATCTAAGGATAAAATAATAGACTTCTATTTTAGTTTATAATCAGCTAAAAGACAATTAATTAATATTTTCTTAGTAAACCTGTAGTACTTAGACATGTCCTTAAAACGCTCTAGGAAGATAGTAACATTAGACCTATTAAAGACTAGCATAGTCTCTATAAGATAACGTAGAAGCTATGTAGTAAGCGTAGGGCTACGGCTTCTAAGCTACTAAAGAGACGTAGCTATTATCTGAAGGATCTTTATTATGTCTATATCCTAAGGTTAGCTAATAGGACTTTCCTAAGCTATAGACGCCTCTAGTGTAATTCCTAGAATAGTAGAATTCTCTAAGTTAGTTATAGTAGCCTTTGCTATTACTAATTACTTAGCTTTAATTAAGGGTGTAGCTTGTTCTGTACTATAGGCTTTTAAAGGCTATTTAGCAATTAAATTAGTTTTTCTTACCTAGCTTGTGCTTTGTAAGATAGCTCTTACTTGTTTACGCGATGTATACAATAAGGATACAAAAAAAAACACCACTAAGAGTATTAATACCGCGTGTAGTAAAGACTACTATTTGCTTTTTACGTTCTCTTACTACTAATTGTTATTCTAGAGGAGAGTTATTACTCTCCTTTTTATATACTCTAATATGTTTTCTATACATTATATATTCTCTTAGGGATAGCTATCCTTCTAACTACTTATTCTTAGTTTCTTAGTTAGTTTCGTGTTACTATTATACTAAGTAGGTATAGTATAATAAATCTATATAGCTTCTTCCTTACTAATACCCCTTTAGGTAGCTTCTTAAAGCCTAATTACGCTAATCTTAGCTTTATAGATCTTTCTTCGCGCCTAATAGCGCGGCGATAGTCCTATTATAATTTTACTCCCATGTACTTTAGTAGTTCAATTAGTAGTTGCTAATTCCTTTAAGGATTTTCTTTAATGCCTACCTTCTAATATACTATCCTTTTGCTATTTCTTTTTTATTTACTAAACGTTGTTTAGTATACCTATACTATGTTATTTCTTTGTATTACTCTATCTTACTAATTCTTGGTTCTATATAATCTTATTAGCTTTAGCCTTTAAGACACCCTTTTGCTGTAACACTATTTAAAGACTAATTTAGAAGATTATTAACTAGGTACCTAGGCTCTATTCTAAGCCTATGTTTAAAACTAATTAACACGTAGTTAGTGTGTTATATAACTAGACAAAAGACCCTAAATATTATATGCTTAAGCAGGAAGAGATAATATTACCTCTTAACTTAAACTACGCCTTCTATCCTATTTGCTACTATTCCTATTTAACTACTTACGTTCTTCCCTACTACAACCTATTCGTTCTATACTAACCCTTTGCTATTTTTACTAACCGCGACTTCCTCTATTACTATCCTAGTAGTGTTGTAGTTGTAGTGACGACCTTGTTTAAACGCGCTTATCCTTAATACTACTACTACTAAACATTTAGCTTTAGATAGAGGAATACTAGTAGTAGCGCTATCTACGCCTTACTCTCTTAGCCCTATAGTATACGTTTAAACTTCCTCTCCTTCAACGCTAGGAGCCTTCTCTTTAACTACTATCTTAACGTTGTGTACTTACTATATTAACTAGTCTATAGTCTTCTTACTAAATCCTCCTATAGCTAGGAAGGCGAGGTAACTATACTAGATAAGCTTAACTGCGTAGCGGGTGTTAGCCTATATAGTATACTTAGTACTTACTGCTTTCCTTCTTATAATATAGGTTCTAGACTACTTTATAGTCTCCTCTATTACAACGTCGCTAACCCTAGACGCCTTAATAAGATCTATATCGCCTAGTTTACTATTCTATAGGAGCTAGAGGAACTTAGGTAATTGCTTATAGAGCTCCTTAGAAACTATAGTAGGTAGCTTCTTAGTATATACGTAGTGTGCGCCTCTAGCATCTATAAATAGCTTAAAAAGCTCTTCTCTAGCTAGTATACGCGTGCTCTTCTAGAAGATTTCCTTAATAACCTCTATTATATTGTATTGTATACGGTATAGTAAGGGAAACTACTTAAGGTAAAGTATAGTATAGTAAGGGAAGATATAGTAAGAAATAGCTTAAGGCTCCTATTATAGTATAATACTATGTCCTATTCCTTGTAATATATTGTAATTACGTCGCTAGCTAATGCTAGCAATTGCTATTAGGCCTCCCAAGGTTCTAGTAGGTGTCTTTTTTAGGTACTAAGCTTTTTTTAACAACCCTAATTCTAGCGTATAGCTGTCAGAGTTTTTGTTATAAAGCTCTAATTAGCCTACTATTTAAGTCGCGTTGTTTCTAATCTTTTTTACATTAACTTTTAAGATTAATAAGTAGAGGGAAGCTGCTTTTTACTATTTTAAAGACATATTTTAACTACAAACTACTACTTTAATAAAAACAAAAATTTATATAATCTTATAATCTCTTTCCTATCTAAGGCTATAGAACTACGTGTTTTATAAAGCCTTTAGAGTATGTTTTATACGCGAAATAGTAGACGCGCAGCCCTCCTACGGTTAGAAAGCTATAAGGTTAGAGTTTTAATTAGTCGCTAAATATAGTAGAGTATTTAGCGTAGTACTAAACACCCTATAGAAACGTATACATTATACAAAAGTGTATATTAGTTAGTATATATATTGTCTATATATAGTTAGTTCCGTATTTTATTATTCTATCTAATATCTGTTTTTTATCTCTAATCTTGCTCCTAGGTCTAATTAGCCTTTAGGCCCTTAGTAGCATTAGTTGCACGACTATAATACCTAGAAGAAGAGTATATTCTCTAAAAGACTAAATATTAAGATCTAGAGAGCCTTAGTCTTTGTAAATAAAGTCCTCTTATTTAAATAGTTAACGCGTAAAGCTACCTAAGTATTAGATAGTCTATCTAGAGTAAATATAGTAACGCGTAGCTAAAAGGGGTTTAGCCTATAGTATAGCTATAACTACTACTAATAGAACTATAAAAATAGCGTAAGAACGCCTTTACTCCTAGAAAGTATAGACTAGGAACTAACAAAGGTTAATAAGGTAAGTGCGAAGAAGTAGAAACTAAATAGCAATTAGATTATATACTACTCTTATAGTAGGAAAGGTTATATAGCTAAGTAATATAATAAGAACGCAAGAGTAGGAAATATTAAGGTAAGCTAAGTAGCCTAATAAGAGTTATTACCTACTTGTAAGTACTATACAAAAGTAGAAAGTAGTAGTAACTTAGGAGAGTTCAAAAAAGTGTAGCTCTAAACTAGAGTCTTAGTTTAGAGCCCCTAAAGATAGATTAGTAGATAAGTAGTAAATAGAACTAGTTCTAACGCGAATATATAAACACCCTACCCCTTATAGCTTACCTAATTATAAATACTATCTATAACGCTACTACGCCAATTTATAGTAGGTGTTTATACTATATACTAGTTAGTAGGGGGTTTATAAGCTAGAGCTATTTTAAGTAATTTATAAATTACCTCTTAGACAATAGAGAAATCTAATAGGAATCTATCTATTATTAAAGAGGTTTCTTAATTTAAGTTTAATGTATATAGGTACTAAGATGTTACCTATATATACATAATTAATAATATAGACAAGGATATTATCCTAGGAAAGAAGTAGATAGACTAATAAAATATTATAATTAATTTAGTAAAAAGGAGCATGTATATCTACTTAAGGCTTTAGCTTTTAAGATACCCTTTTGCTGTAACACTGTTTAAAGACTAACTTAGAAAATTGTTAACTAAGTACCTAGGCTCTATTCTAAGCTTATATTTAAAACTAATTAACACGTAGTTAGTATATTATATAACTAGACAAAATACCTTATATATTATATACTTTAGTAGGATAAGATAATATTAAATTCTACTACAGCCTTTTAACTTAAATCGCGCCTTTTATCTTACCTACTACTATTCTACCTACTACTATTCTACTTACTATTATTCCTATCTTACTATTCTTACTCTTCCTAACTACTACCTGTCCCTATAAGTACTAAGTAATTAAGCTACTACTAAAGATGTACTAGACTTACCTACGCTACTACGCCTAGGAAAATAGATAATAATAGCACCCTTATCTATACCTAACTAGACGTTGCCTATAGGTTCCTTCTAAATACTAATTACTCCTTAGTAGGCTTTACTACTTCTAGCGCTTTTTATATAAGTATTATCTCTTTGTAAAGCTACTTAGAGGTCTCTTTACTAAGCTAACTATACTAGAGTAGATAGAAGTAGGTAAGGTAGTATACTATAAGTGTAATAGGCTAAAGCCTAGTTAGTAGATCCTTAATAGGATCTTAGTTACGTACGCAAGGCGCACGACCTACACTTACTAGCACCTAGCGTTTACGCTACTAGCACTAGGCTAAGGTTATCCTAATTTACTACCTTTTCTAAATAACCTTCAGAACGCTAGCTACCTATAGTTCTTTTCTATATTAAATATAATTACTAGTATACGTATATATCTATTTCCTAAGCGTAGCCCCTTATATTTGATATTTAATCCTGATTAATAGAGCCTTTCCTTAAGACTTTATTAATACAAAGCTCGTTAAGCCTCTTAACTACCTTACTATTACGTATAAGTAGGTTAATCTGCTATATAGGATTAGTGTTGTCCTATTACCTAAAAGGCTTTTAGATAACAACTAGGTAGAAGCTAGTATAAGATTACTAGCCTAGGACTATAGCCTTATAAGAAGCTTAGTTAGATAAGAGTCTAGCCTTATAAGACGCTAGTGCTAAATAGGTATTAGATAGCTAGTAGACTCTAGCCTGTATACAAGGTACCTTTTAGAGGAAAGCCCTATAAGTTACCTTAATAGTATAGAAGTATAGCTCCTACTAGCGCGCAAAAACAACTATAAGAGAGTAAGTAATAGTAGTTAAAGTCCTATTAGTCCTCTAAGGTCTAAGGAATAGGCAACAACCCTACGCTAGAGCTAAATTATAGCTAAAAGAGTAAGCTATTATCTAAAGTCCTATTAGTCCTCTATTAAATAGGGCATAGGCTATTATACTATATTAAAGTACTAACTAGTACAAGAATTGTAAGCGTAAGGTAACTAGGTTACTAAAAGTTACAACCTAAATAGCAAATTAAGATAGCTAGTTACAGCTTAGGGACAAACGCTATTTAGATAAGCCTTACTATTAAGAGTAAGCTAGAGAAGCCCTATATAGTAATAGGCTATAGAAGTCCTATTAGTCTTTACTAAAGAGGAGTAGGCTATAATACTATATTTAAATAGACTAATAAGCTTATAAGCGTAAGGCAATTGTGTACTAAAAGTCGCGATATTTAAACGCCTAATAGCTGTTTAGAAAACCTTGCTATAGAATAAGTAAGCTATAGAAGCCCTATTAGTCCTTACTATAAAGGAGTAGGCTACAATATAGTAAGCTTACAAGAAGGTTAACTACTAGACAAATTGCGATTCAAGAAAAATACTAATTAGAAAGCCCTATTTAAGAAGTAAGCATATTTAGAAATAAGCCTTCTAATAGATAATTAGAAGATAGAAGACAATCTGCCTAACCTAAACGTAAACAAGCTATTAGCTTACGCGTTAGCTAAGTACCTAGCTAGAGTACTAAATAAGGAGATATAATAAAGTATTATTAATATGCGTAGGAGTAATAGGTAGAAGGACGCTATAATAATAATAATAATTAAAGAGGTTACTAGATAGATAGTAGAACTATCTAGTAGTCTACTAAAGGCTACTTAGGATATAACAGCAATAATTATAGCTATACTTACCTAAATATTAGCTCTAATAATATTATAGCTAGAAGCCCTACAATATAAGGGCACTTAATTAACTCTACCTACGCAGACGCCTAAGAGCTATTTAGACTAAGCCTAAGTATCCTCCTACCTAGAAAAGCTATAGAAAAAGAGGCTCCTAGATCTAGAATAGTTTAATAGAAGTAGGCTAAACTACCTAGGATAGAAATATAAGTATAAAGGGAAACTTAAGTATAACTTAACGTGGTTCACAAGCGAGTGGCCACCCCAAGCGAGTGGCCACCCCAACACCAGCGCAGCGCACGCGCAGCAATATCGCCTCATGTCTCAACAACGCAACGTACAACTAGCTTATACTAGAGGAGATATAATCCTAGCAATCTCAGATATTACATCAAACCAGATTCTAAGTAAAAAGCGCGCTGCAGCCGTCTACAACGTCCCCTAAACGACCGTACGCCGCCGACGCGCTGGACAACGCTCTCAACGCGATTGTGAGCCGAACTCAAAGCGCCTTACAAAGCTAGAAGAGGAGGCGATTGTAGAGCGTATACTTAAAGAGAGTCTACGTAGTTTGCCGCTCTCGAAGGCACACGTACGAGATATGGCTGATAGACTGCTAAGGGAGCGTAGTAGGAAGCCTACAGGCAAGAACTGGGTTAATAACTTTATCAAGCGTACACCTGAAGTGCGAACACGATAGAGCCGTCCGTATAATCGCCAGCGAGCTGCCTGCGAAGACCCAGCGGTTATCCAGCCCTGGTTCAGCCTAGTTCAATTGATGAGGGCGAAATATGGTATTGCGGATAAGGACACCTAGAACTTTAATAAGTCTGGCTTTATAATAGGCAAGATATCCTCTTAGCTTGTTGTTACAGGCTCAGAGAAACCTAGGAAACAGAAGAAACTACAGCCTGGCGATCGCGAGTGGGTAACTCTAGTACAAGGCGTCTCTGCGACAGGGCGCGTTATCCCGCCCTTCCTCATCTTTGCAGGGAAGGTCCTCATTACCTCCTAGTTCGCTGATCTACCTCGCGATTGGATTATCACTGTCTCTTCTACTAGCTAGATCAACAACGACTGCGCACTCGCGTGGCTTAAGCACTTTAATACTCATACAAAGGCATCTTCTGCTAGGGCGTACAGGCTGCTTATTATTGACGGCTATGAGAGCCACTGCTTAGTAGAATTCTAGGATTACTGCAAGGAGAACAATATCATTACTCTCTGCATGCCATCTCACTCATCGCACCTCCTGCAGCTTCTTGACGTCGTCCCCTACTCGCTGTTAAAGCGCCACTATGGCGATAGAATCTCGCTCTTGGCACGCAGCCGCATCCACCATATCAACAAGGAAACCTTCCTACCAGCCTTTAAAGCAGCTTATAAGAAGACGTTTACACCAGAGAACGTTCGCGCAGGGTTTCGAGGTGCTGGGCTAGTCCTATACAATCCAGAGGCTGTGCTATCGAAGCTAGATGTACAGCTGCGTACGCCAACACCACCTGCACTAGGCACTATCGCCTAGGAGGCGCAAACACCGCGCAACGCCCGCGAGATAGAGGCGCAATCTACGCTAATTCAAAATCGCATGCGAAACCACCAAGGGTCACCAGCAAGCTCATTAGATCAGCAGGTCAAGCAGCTAAGTAAAGGCGCTCAGCAAATAGCTCATAATATAGTGTTAATGCAAGAGGAAGTAAGCAGCCTTCGAGACGCTGTTAACACGCTCACAAAGCGCAAGACTCGCAAAAGGCGGTACGTACGCGCAGAGGAGACTCTAACAGTTAGTAAGGTATCTGATTTAATTGCTAAAAAGGAGGGTGGTAGGCATAAGGACGGCGAGACGCCTGCAAAGAGGGTGCGCGCAGAGAGGCGCTGCGGCCGTTGCAGCGAGGTTAGGCACAACTCCCGCACCTGCAAAGTAGAAATAGAGGATGTAGATAATAGCGACGCTTCTAAATAATACTATAGTATTGCGTAGAGTATAGTAATTTGTTGTAGTGTTGTGCTGCGTCGCTGCGCGTGCGCTGCGCTAGTGTTAGGGTGGCCACTCGCTTGGGGTAGCCACTCGCTTGTGAACCACGTTATACTTATTCTCTACTAAGGACGCAAAGAAGCAATACGTCCTTAGTTAAACTAAGGAGAAGGCTAATTAGGTTCTCCTGCTATAGATACTAGAGAATTAGTAAGGTATAGTAGAGGAGCTATAGAAGTATATAAATACATAGTTCCTTAACGTATACTAATAGAAACGCGCTTTAAATAAACTCTAATAGTTAAAGCAAGGCTAATAATCTATTAGGGATTACGTCTTTAAGTTTAACTAGCTACAAGTAGTATTAGGCTAAGAGTTTAGTAAATCTATTCTCTAAGAGATATTTAGCGAAGGACTAACTATAGAGCTTTAACGTCTTATACTACGTACCCCTAAGCATATTAACTTTAAGGAATATATAAATAAAGCTATAGAGATCTCTAATAATCTCTACTATATTAACCTAAACGCGAAGTTGTAAGAGGGACCCTCATAGTATACTTACAAGTACTATTATTATAGTAACTAGAACTATAATTAGACTCCCTCTCTAGAATATATAAACTAGGAACTTAGAAAGGTTTAGAAGGCACGCGTAAGAGACTAGAAACTAAATAATAATTAGATAGAGTACTACTCTTATAGTAAGAAAGGATATATCTCTAGGAACTATAATAAGGGCGCAAGACTAAAGAGTATAAAGGTAAGTAAGGTAACCTAGTAAGAACCTACTCCTACTTATAAGTGCTATATAGAAGCTAGAAGCACTAGTAACTTAAGAGAGTTAGAAAACAAATAGCTCTAAACTAAAGTTACTGTTTAGAGCTCCTAAAGATAGATTAGTAAATAAGTAAAGAATAAAAGTAGTTTAAAAAAGAATATGTAAACACCCCTATACTTACTACGCACCTAATTGTAAACTCTCTCTATAATATAAACGCGCTAATTGATAGTACGTGTCTGTGTTACGTACTAGTTGATAGGAGGTTCGCTTAAAGAGCTAGTCTAGAGCGCTTTATAATTATCCTTTAGATAATAGAAGGAATTAATAGGAAGTTGTCTAAAATTAATAGAGTTACTTATTTTAAGTTTAATATATAAAGACACTAAGAAACTACGTTTGTATACGTAGTGAATAATATAGATAATAATATAGTCTTTAGGAAAGAGTAAATAGACTACTAAGATATATTAATTACTCCTAAGTAGAGGAGCTTATACACCTATATAAAGGGCATTTAGATTAGGTATAACTAGGGTACTATTAGAATACACCCTACGCGCTAGATAGGCGCTAACGCTTTTATAGGTCTCCTTAAGAAGTTAAGAGACCCTAAGACAAATATATAGGTATTTACTACATTAATTACAGATATTAATAAGGTGCTAGAGCTAAAGAAGGTAGTAGATATAAGATCCTTACTACTAATGTACTATTAGAGCTTTTTAGAGCTCTTTAATCCTAGGGAAGTAAATAAGCTCCCTCTATAATAGGGGCCTAGAGTTAAATACTAAATTAACTTTAAGCTAAAAAATAGTTAGGAATAAAAACTACGATAGGGCCTATTATATAACATATCTAGAGGCGAACTTATAGTACTCTAAAAGGAGCTAACGTCTTTACTAGAGAAGGGCTTTACACGTATAAGTCGTTCTCTAGCCGTAGCACTAGTATTATTTATAAAGAAGCTAAGAGGAGGGCTCTACTTGTATATTAATTACTAAGCCCTTAACGCTATTATATAGAAGGATAGGTATCCTTTACTCTTAATCTAAGAGACCCTTAATAACCTTAGTAAGGCAAAGTAGTTTACTAAGTTAGACGTAATAGCAGCCTTCTACAAAATTAGAATTATAGAAGGAGATAAAAAAAATAGCCTTCTAAACGCGTTTTAGCTTATTTAAGTAGATAGTAACCCTATCTAGTATAGTAAACTCCTTAAGCACCTTCTAATAGTATATTAACTAGTTACTAAGAGAAAACTTAAATAAGTTTATCTTAGCGTACTTTAATAACGTGTTAATCTATACTAATAGAAGTTTAGAATAGCACTAGGAACACGTCTAAAAGGTCCTTAGGAAGCTCTAAGAGGGAGCCCTATACATAGATATTAAGAAAAGTAAGTTTAAAGTAATATTAATAAAGTACCTAGGCTTTATTATTAATGCGGGGAAGGGTATCTAAGTAGATCTAGACAAAGTTAAAGTAATTAGAGAGTAGGAAGTACCTAAGACTATAAAGGGTGTATAATTATTCCTTAAATTTATAAACTTTTACTAAAAGTTTACTTAGAACTTCTCTAGAATAACAGCTCTACTTATACGTTTTATAGGCAACGTAAGTTTTACCAAGAGATAAGAGGAGTAAGAAGCTTTTAATAAACTAAAGAAAACCTTTTTAAGTAAACCTAACCTAGCTATATTTAATTCTAGACGTAATATAGTGCTTAAATATAACTTATCTAGATATATAGTAGAAGGAGTACTATCCTAATATAATAATAAAAAGATACTACGTCCTTGTATATACTTCTTAAAGAAGAGTAACGCCTATAAGTACAATTACAAGATCTATAATAAGGAACTATTAGCTATAGTATAATACTTAGAGGAATAGAGCGCTAAACTTTATTTAGTTAAGAGCTTTAAGGTTATTACTAATTATAAGAACCTTAAGTACTTTATAAAGCTAAAGATACTAAGTAAGCGTTAGATGCGCTAGGCTATACTATTAAGTTAGTATAATATAGAAATACTATATTAACTAGGAAAGCAAAACGCAAGAGCTAATACGCTCTTATAAAGAGAATAAGATCTACAAAAAAACGCAAATAATAAACGCCTGTAGAAGCGCGTAGTATAGATCTTAAAGCCTATAAATTAGTGCTATAAAGAACTCTTAGAAGACTAAGACAACTATGCTAGAGCTTAGGTAATATTTGTAAAGATACGTATAGGTAAGGTTAGGAACCCTTATAAACTACCTAAAAACTAGTTAGATTTAGAAACTACTATTGATAGTAATAGTGTAAATAAAGAAGAACGCTATAAGAACGCGTTTATAAGTGTAGCTAAGCTAGTAAACTTAGTAAACAAGGAAGAACTAGCTAAGAATAAGCTTAAAAAGCTATAGCTAGATACTCTAAAAGACAATTAGCAATACAAGGACGTAGTATAAGTATTTAAGAACAAAGAGCAAAGGTTTCCTCCTAGCCTAGGCGTAAAGTGCTTAATCGCAGAATATATAGTTAATAACTATAGAGAGTTATTATATTAAGAAAGGAAGTAGGTACTAAATAGTAAAAGTCTACGTACCTAAATTATTAGTAGGGTTTATAATTCCCCTTTAGTAGGCTACCTAGGCTGTAAAATAACGTATAAGACGTTAGCCTAGGACTTCTTCTAGCTAGATACATTAGATAGTATTAGATAATACGTAAGGAACTACAACGTATACAAAAGAACAAAACTATAAAGAGAAGGCGCTTAAGGATTCTTAAAGCTATTACCTACACCTAAGCGTATATAGAAAGAAAAATTAATAGATTTTATTAATAGATTACCTATTAGCGAAGGTATAAGCTACCTTATAGTTATTATAAACAGACTTAGTAAAGAGTTAATCTTTATACTATTACTAGATATATAGATAGAAACTATAGTCTAAGCGTTTATTAGGTAGGTTGTTACGTACTACTAGCTACTAGACGCTATTCTTTTAGATAGAGGTAGCTAGTTTGTAAGTATACTATAGGAAGGCCTAGGCTAGCAAATAGGTTGGGGTTAGGTTAGGGTTAGGTTACCTTAACAGGTAATAACTAGACTAAGATAGAACTAGTCTTTACTAGTTAGAACTAGTAATTACCTATTAAGGTAACCTAACCCTAACCTATTTGATAGCCTAGGAACGCCTATATAAGATACTAAAAATTAATAAGTAACTACTAATAGCCTTTTACCTACAGATAGATAGTTTAATAGAAGAAATAAATAGCGTATAGGAAGCGTACACCTAAGCGTTTATTAGCTAGGTATAAGATAACTAGGCTTTATACTACCCTATAGCTTAAATCGCAATTTATAAAAAAGACGTAACGTCTATAGGATTTGCGCCTTTCTTCCTATAATATAGTTATAATATAGATCTATTGTAACTAGAAACCCTACTTAGTGCGGAAAGAAGGAAGTATATAGCTAAAGAATATTTAGACTATAAAAGAGCTAAGATAATTATAGTAAAGTTCTAATAGGTGTTTAATCTTACGCAAGCAAGAATAATAGAGGCTTAAGTTAAATAAGAGAAGTAGGTAAATAGGTACTATAGAGAAGCCTAATAATATAAGGTAAGGAATAAAGTATCGCTACAATTAGACAAGTAGTATAGAGTAGGGCAACTATTAAGGAAGCTTAACTAGAAAACTACTAAGTATATAGTAATTAAGCTAGTTAATAGCTACTTAGTTAAGCTAGATACGCTACTAGGTTACTACCTAGTATTCTACGTAGATAGGTTACGCCTTACTAACTTAGACCCTTTACTAAGTTAGAAGTTAGACAACTACTAGCTAATACCTCTTTAGGTTAAAGTAGAAGATAAGTAGCTAGTAGAAGAAATTATAGGCAAAGGATAGTAACGTAAAGGTTATAGATAGAAGCTATTCTATAAGGTAAAGTAAAAAGGTTACTACTAAACTACCCTAGAACTAGCTAAAAATTTTCAAAATACTACAGCGTTAGATTGTTAGGAGGAGGATACAAAGGAATTTTAGGATAAGAAAGGGCGTTTACTAAATAAGTATTAACAATAACCCTTTAGAAGGGGGAGAAGGGGAGTAATATAATAGGCTAAAGCCTAGTTAGTGGATCCTTAATAGAATCTTATTTACGTACGCAAGGCGTATAACCTACACTTACTAGCACCTATTGTTTACGCTACTAGCACAAAGCTAAGGTTATCCTAATTTACTACCTTTTCTAAATAACCTTTAGAACGCTAGCTACCTATAAATTTTTAGTTGTATTAAAGTAGTAGTTTGTAGTTAAAATATATCTTTAAAATAGTAAAAAGCAGCTTCTCTCTACTTATTAGTCTTAGAAGTTAATGTAAAAAAGATTAATAACAACGCAACTTAAATAGTAGGCTAATTAGAGCTTTGTAACAAAACCTCTAATAACTATACGCTAGAATTAGGGTTGTTAAAAAAGCTTAGTACCTAAAAAAGACACCTACTAGAACCTTAGGAGGCCTAATAGTAATTGCTAGTATTAGCTAGCAACGTAATTGTAATATATTGCGATAAGAGAGGACATAGTACGTTACTATCGGAGCCTAGAGGTACGTACTTCTTCTTACTACTACTACTACTACTACTACTTCTTACCTTTAAGAGCTTCTTCCTATACTATATACTAATAGATCTAAACAAATAAAGCTATATCTAAAAAGTATAATAATCAAGGCTAGTTACTAATTAGACTACACAAGACATAGTACACCTAGATATTTAAAATACCTTACTTTACTATTATTAGGTAGCCCCCTATAGTAATTTATAAAGAGCTCTAGCTAAAGTAGCCTATACTTGTTTAGTAGCTATAGTAAAAGTACTTCCTTAATAAGTATATTATTAACTTATATAGCGTCTACTAGATTACTATATCTACTATTATTAAAGGGTAGTACTAGGACTCTATTTAGTATATAGCTTATGTTAGTTACTATAATATACCTATAGTGTACTACTTTACCTACCTCTATCTCCTCTAGTATAGTTAGCTTAGCGAAGAGACCTATAAGTAGCTTTATAAAGAGATAATACTTATACAAGAAGCGCTAGAAATAGAGAAGCCTACTAAGGAGTAATTAGTATTTAGAAGGAATCTGTAGGCAACGCCTAGCTAGGTATAGATATAGGTGCTGTTGTCGTCTCTCTTTCTAGGCGCGGTAGCGTAGGTAAAGGGACAGGTAGTAGTTAGGATATATAGGAATAGTTAGATAGGAATAATAGTAGGTAGAATTGTAGTAGGTAGAATAGTAGTAGGTAGGATAGAAGGTACGATTTAAGTTAGGAGGTAATATTATCTTATCCTACTTAAGCATGTAATACATAGGGTCTATTGTCTACTTATATAATATACTAACTAGTTAACAATCTTCTAAATTAGTCTTAAAACAGTGTTATAACAAAAGGGTGTCTTAAAGGCTAAAGCCGCTAGCTACCTATAGTTCTCTTCTATATTAAATATATTTACTAGTATACCTATACATCTACTCTCTAAGCGTAGCCCCTTATAATAAGCGTGTTATAGTAACTAACGTAAGCTATATACTAGATACAGTCCTAGTACTACTTTATAGTAATAGTAGATATAGTAATTTAGTAGACGCTATACAAGTTAATAATATACTTATTAGAGAAGTACTTTTACTATAGCTACGAAATAAGTATAGGCTACTTTAGCTAGAGATCCTTATAGGTTACTATAGGGTACTACCTAATAATAGTACAGTAAGGTGTCTTAAATATCTAGGTGTACTATATTGTATATCGTCGAAACAATAACTAGCCTTTATTATTACGTGTTCTCGACATAGCTTTGTTTGTTTAGATCTAATAGTATGTAGTATAGGAAGACGCTCTTAAAAGTAAGAAGTAGTAGTAGTAGTAGTAGTAGTAGTAGTAGTAGTAGTAGTAAGCTTATAGAAGAAGTGCGTACCTCTAGGCTCCTATAGTAACGCACTATATCCTCTCTTATTATAATATATTATAATTATATTACTAGCTAATACTAGTAATTACTATTTGATCTCCTAAAGTTCTAGTAGGTGTCTTTTTTAGGTACCAAGCTTTTTTAACAACCCTAATTCTAGCGTATAGTTATTAGAGCTTTTGTTATAAAGCTCTAATTAGCCTACTATTTAAGTTGCGTTGTTATTAATCTTTTTTACATTAACTTCTAAGACTAATAAGTAGAGAGAAGCTGCTTTTTACTATTTTAAAGATATATTTTAACTACAAACTACTACTTTAATAAAACTAAAAATCTATAAACCCTCGTACTATTATTACTAGTGTAGGGCCTATAGAAGGCATAGATACTATATAATAAGCGTAAGATTAAAGCGTAAACTATAATTATTTAATAAAGAATATAAAACTATTATAGGTCCTCTATAAGCTTATTAGATAAAAAGATTTATTAGCTAAGTAAAAGCGCGTAGTAGATTATAAATAATATAGTATTATTATAAAAAGAATAAATACGTATATAAAGCGTAATTAATAAGCTTATAAAGCGTTAATTAAGAAAATACAAGTATATTTAGATAGAGGAGACCCTAATAGTAGAGGAAGTATAAGACTTAATTACTAAAAAGATAGGTAAAGAGCGTCAAACTAGTAAAAGGCCTACGCGTAAAGTATATAGCGTAAGGTGTTATAGGCGTTATAGTAAGAAAGGATATAACTCTTATACTTATAAAGTAAAGATAAAGGACTCTAAGGATAGTAATAAGTTTAAAAGATAAATTAGCTTACTATAATTTTTAATAAGTATATTATACGTTACGTAATAATTACGCGTAGGTAGTACGCTAGTTTAGCGTTAGCTACTTACTTAGGGTAGCTACTTGCTTATAAAACACGTTAGCTTAAGTATTAAAGGCGTAGTTAGAAGCTATACTTTAATATTAAATAAAAAGGATACTACTAAATAATAATTAAACTAGTAGAGCTTCTAAAAGACGTAAAGGCCTTAGATTAATAAGAGGCCTATACTAGAGAATTTTAAAATAAAAAGAGACGTTTACTAGAAGAGTTCTAGTAGATTACCTAAAAGAAAAAGAAGAAAAGGGTATTATAATAGGCTAAAGCCTAACTAGCTAGTACTTAAACAATATTTTAGTTACGTGCGTAAGGCGTATAACTTATACTTACTAGTTATAATAGGCTAAAGCCTAATTAGCTAGTGCTTTAACAATATCTTAGTTACGTGCGCAAGGCGCATAACCTATACTTACTAGTACCTAGCGTTTACGCTACTAGTACTAGGCTAAGGTTATCCTAATTTACTACTTTTTTAAATAACCTTTAGAACGCTAGCTACCTGTAGTTTGTAATAGGCTAAAGCCTAAATAGTAGATCCTTAATAGGATCTTAGTTACGTGCGCGAGGCGTATAACCTATACTTACTAGTACCTAGCGTTTGTAATACTAGTACTAGGCTAAGGTTATCCTAATTTACTACCTTTTCTAAATAACCTTTAGAACGCTAGCTACCTATAGTTCTTTTCTATATTAAATACAATTACTAGTATACCTATATATCTACTCTCTAAGCGTAGCCCCTTATATAGTTCTCTTCTATATTAAATATATTTACTAGTAAACTTATATATCTACTTTCTAAGCGTAGCCTCTTATACTTCTAACGTCTTTATTACAATACCTACTTTTATACGTCTAATAAAGTTATAAATATTTTTTCTAGAGTAAATATTTGTATACTGAATTGCTAACTAAACCTATCTTAGATAGCACTATTGTAAATATCTCTAAGAATTGGTCTACTATCTAATACACCTTTCTTCCCTGCTACGAAAACCTTTGTAGGTACTGTTTTCGCTTCAGAACTGCTACTAGAGCGTCTACTACCAATCCTTCTCCCTGGGCTTCTAGCGTTGGCCTTATCAGGTTTCTCTGTCAGGTCGCATAGTGCCTTTCGCTTTTTCGACGGACTGGGTGTGAAGCCAGGGCTCTTTGCCGTCGTGCTGGCAAATGAAGACGGGTACGACTGTTTCACTGGGGCCTTGCCCATCTGTGTAGCATTTTCATCGAAGGCATGTGATTCCACCATACCAGGCCGGAGATCGAGTACCCAGTCTTTTTCACGGCAGAGGGAAACCATATCACGCAATAGTTCGTTATTCGATAACGTCTTTTCGCTACCAAGAATGATGAGCTTGGATCGCGCGCGAGTAAGAGCAACATTCACACGTCTGCGATCCTTCAGAAGATCACCGACTGTGCCCTTCTCGTTGCTTCTTACGCAAGATACGATGACGACTTCCTTATCGCGGCCTTGAAACTTATCTGCGGTATGTAGCTCGACACCCGCGAAACCTTGTCCGCTATCAGCCGGAGCAGCAAGGTCGGAAGACTGAGTTTGGGTATGTGCGGATGAAAGACTTTGTCGCAGTAAGGCGAGCTGTGAACGGTAGAAAGCTATGATGCCAACTTCGCCAGCAGAAACGCCGAGGCTAAGAAGAGACACCGTAAGCTGTGTGACAAGCCGCGCCTCCAAGGTGTTGGTAATGCGGGATCCAGATTGTGTTTCTAAAGTGGAAGAGATGAGATCAGTGTTGACGAAGATAACTGGCTGATCTGGCGACAATGAGCGAAAGAGCCAACAATATACAGTATCTGGACCAGCACATGCCTGTACTGCATTTAGTCGTGGCTGACATGGCTTATGGTGATATGCAATGAGGCCATCGGGCTTAGGAATTGCCAGCTTGCGTGAAGCGACAGCGGTCGTGCCGCATTTCAGCCGTCCCGAATAGATGAACGTGTTTGACAACAGCATGACGTCAGCACACATTCGATATTGATGCTCCAAGCTAACGACGGACTGAGGATGAGCCTCGCAAAGGAGCTTGAACAACGAGACATCCAGTCCACCTTCGATGGCTTCCTTATTCTGTACCAGCGGAGGTAGCTGATAATGGTCGCCTACTAGGATGAATTTCTGAGCCATGCGGATCGGACCCAGACAAACAGGTAGGGTAATCTGAGACGCCTCGTCGACGATACAGTAGTCGAAGACACGGCGATTGAAGAGGGGGTGATTGATGGTAAGGCACGTTGTAGCCACGACGGGTGGTTGCATCCACGATCGCTCGAGCTCCTCGAGACTGTCTTTTGATTCAGCAGCAAGAGTGGCGAATTTCCTAACTTCGGGATGGATCTTCTTGGCAGCACCCAGGCGCAATATACCAATCTGGTCATCTCGGATCTTGAGAAGGATATTGTCGACGGCGGTGTGGGTATATGAAGTAAGTAAAACGCTCTTGCCCTTTGCAACCAATGTACGAATGATGTGCGCGATGGTAGTTGTTTTGCCAGTTCCTGGCATACCCAACACGAGAGCATAGTCGTTTGCAGACATGACTTTGGCAACGGCAGCGCGCTGATCAGAGTTCATCGACATCTGTGACGACTCGGGCACTGACAGCGTATCTGGCACAGGCTTGAACGCGGGAGCCCGCCTGTCCACGATCAACGCACGAAGATCGTGAGCCTTGTAGACGCTGTTATCCATGATCTGGATAAGATTGTTACGGGCGGCAGCCATACCGTTGCTGAATTCGTCCTTGTCCAGACGATACAGCACCGGCTCCTCATCGGCTTCATGTTCAGCGACAGTTTCGCCCTCCTTGGTCACTTCCATGATGCCGGCGAACGTTTGATTATTTTGTGAATTGAATCCTGGCAACTTGGTTCGGGAGTTGTGCAGACGTCTGTCAACGGCCACGGTAATGCGACGTCTTTTTACGTTTGTCACATACCCATTGGCCAGCGCGAAATGACCTTGCTCATCCGAGACTACAACAGGCTCACCTATAATGAGTTGAGATTCAGTAAAGGAGAATCCAGGACCTGGATTCTGTTTTGTGAATGTGTAGTTGTATCGGTTGATCTTTTGACCGTTCTTGTCCTCGTGCCCAGATCCAGGTTCCAAAATGACGTTGGAGAAGCAGCGACCGAGCTTCTCACGTTCGACGCTCAGCATGGTCCACAATTCCCGCCGAAACTTCATCATATCCGTCTCTTCTTTCGTCAACAGCGTATCCCACTTTTTCATGAACTCTTGGTGAGAAGGCTGGAGCGGTTTGACGAGTTCATCGTATCTTTCTTTCGCCTTCTTGTTCAGCATCTCGCCCTTCCCATCCTCAACGAGGTTGTGGTAGAGAAAACATGGCTCTTGCGCATAGCACTTCTGGCATTTGAAGTCCTCTTTCAGGATCGGCGGCAGCTCGATGCGGTCTCGGACATAACAGGCCAGCTCGTTGCGCTTAATGATCATGTGAATGATGTCGTTGCGAATAGCAGGGATCCGGCTGATCTCTGAAGTCTCGAGATAGTACAAAATACCATAGGCAATATCAACGTCTATGAATGTCAGCTAGGGATGCGTATGGGCGTGGAGGCCATACCGTATCGATTGGACAACAATAGGTTGTACAAGGCAGTTTGTGCAATGTGTGCAGCGTTCGAGGAGTTCTTGCCAGTCTTGACTTCGAGTGGGACCGTTAGTGTCCGTTCACCTTGGTCATCTCGCATTGTCACTTGTACAGTAGCATCGATGTTGCCTTTCAAACCGTACATCGGAGACCAAACGTGCTCTTCCACGTCAAGTAGCTTGTTGATACTCATAGTCGACAGTCGTCCATTCCTCTCTCGAACGACAGCATCTGGTTGAGGCTCTGCGCAAACGAACATCTTGGCCCAAGCCTGTAGCTCGGGTAACTTGCTGCTCAAATGCTCTTTAACGGCTTCGCAGGTCGAGTTGATTTCCAGTATGGTTTCCAGGTGGCTCGGCAAGAGCTTTTCGATAGTCTTCAATAGTATTTCAGAACTCCATTGGTTCGCTTTCATGGCCTCTTGGAATAGTTCGTGGAGTAAGGTCCCGTAGAGCATAGGGGCGTTGGCCTTGCTGGTAGCTTTGACACGATCCTGGAGCACCGCTCGTCGTAAACAACCAAAAGAATCTGCGACAACAGTCGATGAGATCAAATGATCCGGATGGAGGATAAGCATGTTGTGATGATCGTCAATGACACACTGCCCGTTGCTTGTGAAGTGGCCGATGACATGCACAAACGAGCCCGTTGTACAGGGAGTGTCGAACCAAGCTTGTCGTAGGGTAATTGCTTTGAATAATTTCGTCTTCTCCTCTTCGACTAGTAGGACCTACATTGCATTAGCTGCAGTATCTCAACGACCTGCGTACTATTAACTCACTTTTTCAGGCATGGAGTAGCCACAATCAGTAGTATATGAGCTCTCGTCCACTCGTTTGATAAGGTAGCGTTGGATTGTTCTATTGTCCTGTTGACTCTTTGAGATTTAGCACGGATCAGTAGCAAGGGGAACTTCCTATTCTACGTACAGTTTTGGCAGTTACTTGAGTGGCAGCAACTTCAGCGGCCGCAAATTCGTCCGCGTCTATGTCTTCCCCGAATTCATCCCCGTCGTCGTCCACGAGATTAATGACAGGTGCTAACAATGCACTTGCAGTACCAGCTGTTCTTTCCGTCTCTGCTACGGGGGCGTAGTCCGCGGTTTGAGACTCGACGGACCTCGTGTCATACAGCGATGCTACGTGTTCCAGATCAGCGGCGAAATCTTCCTCGTCATCCATCCCAAACTCGTCATCATCACTGCCTTGTTGTAAAGCCGGGACTGGTGCGAGGGACCGGTGCGGGGATGGGTCGATGGGCTCGGTAGGTATGGTGACATAGCTTGTAGATCGTACGGGAGGTAGAGCAGGTGCTGCAATTGCTGCAGGTGCGGGTCGCGGCGATAGATCCAGGGACTCGACCATGTCCGCATCGAAGTCGTCTCCAAAATCATCAGATGATTCTTGTGAAGACTGTCGCTTTTGTCCCACGTCCGCTTGTTCGTTTGCTTGCACAGGCTTGTCATTGATATTCAAGGTGTTTTCCCAAAGTGTTGAGTTGTGTTGTAAAGTCTCGGAGGTATCCGCATGATGTTCCCGCGCGCGTCGCTGGAGAGGGGAGCCCGATGATGGTTCTTGACGATCCCCAGCCCCAGGTAACGGTGACGAACTTGACGGCATTGAGGACGATACGCGCTGTTGTGATTGTGAGACGCATTCTCGCATGCGCTGCACCATACTTGCAAGGTTTGGTTTTGTAGGTTGCGCGAGCATCATGCCGTCCGAACTAGAAGCACCAGCGAAAACATCCTCTGTTGTTTCCTTGTCCGGCTGAATTACGCCGTGGGTCCTCCTCCTCTTCCGATGCGATGCGGGGAACTCGACTCCGCAGCTTGCCCACCTCCGCAGCCCACTGATACTTCCAGCAGCAGCTTGTGATCTGGGTGACGACTCGTTGATGAGGTGCGCAAAGGCCACACTCCTGTTGGCACTTGGTGTTCCCTTGTTGTTCGTGTACCGTGACCATAGCTCCATGGCCGGGTCGGCCTGGGGACTTGGCATGTCTTGCCTGGCCGCATCCAGCCTGTGTTCCTCTTGCGACGGTGCGACAGGCGACGAACTCCTAGCGCGCTTCTTGTTCTTCCGTGGCAAAGGCGTATTCACCACCTGCGATCCTCTCCATATCAACTGCTCTTCGGGTGAGGCGACCGGTTGCGGCGCGTGTCTCGAGGAATCATCGATGTTCCCGACCAAGTCGGCAAGCGGTAGCCTCGTGGTGGCAGGTGTTGATGGTGGCGGACAGTCTAGGATAGTTGGGAGCTTGGGGGTTTTGTTTGTAGCTGCTGCATCTTTCACGACTCTGTTCGCCTTTGGTGTACCCATGGGCTTCGGTGTCTTTCCCAGCGCAGCAGGTTGATTTTCCTTGTCAGCCTCGCGCTGTTTGAAAAGAGATTCGGCCGTAGGCGTGCCCTCGACGAATTGAAAGGCCTTGAGCTTCATACGGGTCTGGGTCGAAGGCATGATCGGGGGGCCCGTTACTACCTGCCGGGCCTGGGGCGCCGTGTGATTACTATTCTGGTGGGGGAAGTTGCGCGGGCGGTTCCATTGGCCCTTGTATTGCTGCGAGGATGACAGATGAGTATGCGCCGGCAGTGAAGGCAGCGAGTTATCCAAGTACCTTGGGCTTCTGGTTCTGCTCAAAGAAGGACTTCTGTCGCGTGGACATGGAGATGGTGGGTAGCGTGAGCGTCTGCAATGGGTTGAACGCGAAGACGCGTCTTGAGCGGCCAATCACAATGGGCGAGGCCGACGCTCATCATCACGTGGCGAGACACGCTCGGGCCCGGCGATCCCGCGCCGACGTGCGGGTCCGTCCACCTCCGAGAGCGGACGGGACCTGCGTCAGCACTGATCCCATCTTTGCATCAGCATTGCTAGGTACAAGACAATCGGCCTTCGCTGCGTGAGGGGGAACAGCCCAAACTATGCGTTGGAATCGAGAGAGGAACCCTGTCGGCTGGCTGCTTGGTCCCTGCTAATCTCCGTCTTGGCAGCCCTGCTGAAGGGCCTAATCGGTGCAGTCACCGAGTCGACGTTACTTGTTGGCACATCACAGTCGGCTCCGCATATCACACAAGCATCGAGGCAACGCTGGAGTCGAGAGCGGGTCAGATCGTTGCGCTTGCGCCAATGGAAAATGTGTCAACCGAAGACGGGGAGCTAGGACCATGCCCAGGCGGCGTTTGGACGACATTCATCCCACGCTCTTGCGCTCTTTCCCCAGATTGTGCCCGCCGACCGTGAATCGCTCACTCAACAGCGGCCCTCCCCTCTCTCCACTCCCCTCCTTCCGACATCTCGTGCCCTGACAGCACTACCGTCGATATGTCTGCTGCCGATGCGAAGCCATTGCCTTTCGTCTACCAGTTCGCGGCCGGTAAGTTCCTGCTGTCTTGAACACCGCCCAGCGCCGATGCGACGGCTGCCCGAGGGAATTCCGAAACTCGCTCAAAGCAGCCATGCGTTTCCCGTTGTGCTCGACTCTGCAGCATAGCGACTTCGCGACTGGGTTGAGCTTCAGGAATGTGAATCGGCACTAACTATGTACAGGTGCCGTGGCTGGTGTGTCAGAAGTGAGTGCGCAATCTTCATAGAAGCTCGCGTGAGGTGATTGATGCTGATGCGGCTCTTGTGCATAGATCTTGCTCATGTACGCATCTTCCCGCACATCCTAACGTCCTAGATCGAAACGCTAATACCATCTCAAGGTACCCGCTGGACGTCGTCAAGACCCGAGTGTAAGCAATCGCACACAGGACCAATGCGATATCGCCTCTAAAGATTTGCAGACAGCTTCAGACCAGCAAGTCTGTAGGAGAAGACAGTTACAATGGCATGGTAGACTGCTTCAGGAAGATCATCAAGCATGAGGGGTACGCTACGACGAATCTCCAATCATCAGCAAGAGGGACTCACATGTAGCAGTGCTTCAAGATTGTACCGTGGTATCACTGCGCCAATACTTATGGAAGCCCCCAAGAGGTACGTATGCTCTTATACTTCCTTCTTCTGTTTGTGAAGGAACTCATCTCACGCGATATAGGGCCACCAAGTTCGCAGCCAATGACTCATGGGGTTCCTTTTACCGCAATCTGTTCGGCCAGGCCAAGATGAACCAATCTCTCTCTATCCTCACTGGCGCAACCGCAGGTGCCACCGAAGCCTTCGTCGTCGTACCTTTCGAGCTCGTCAAGATCCGGTTACAGGACAAGGCGCAAGCCCACAAGTACAACGGCATGGTGGATTGTGTCACAAAGATTGTCAAGCAGGAAGGACCTCTCACTCTCTATCAAGGCCTTGAGTCGACCATGTGGAGGCACATTCTGTGGAATGCTGGATACTTTGGCTGCATCTTCCAGGTGCGCGCGCTCTTGCCCGCAGCAACCACCAAAAAGGGTCAAATTACCAACGACCTCATGTCTGGTGCTATTGGTGGCACTGTCGGTACCATCATCAACACTCCTATGGATGTCGTCAAGTCGCGTATACAGAACTCTCCCAAGGTCGCGGGATCAGTACCCAAGTACAACTGGGCATGGCCGGCTCTTGGTACAGTCATGAAGGAGGAGGGCTTCGGAGCACTCTACAAGGGATTCCTGCCCAAGGTTCTGAGACTAGGGCCTGGAGGCGGTATCCTGTTGGTTGTATTCACTGGTGTCATGGACTTCTTCCGCAACATGCGCGACGGCAAATAGGCGAGGGCTAGATTCGCGGTCGGCCAGCGTGGTGTTTTGATACCTTCGAGCATTCGAGAGCGAGTAGAAAAATTAAAAGTTAGACCGCGGAGCCTGTGTTCGCTTCTGCTACATCAGCAAAGTTGTGTCGAGTCCGTTCTCCACGTCACGCTCGACTTTTGAAACCATCCCAAACCATGTTCGTCAACTAGCCTACGTGCACTCGAGATTGTTGCAACACATTGCACACGCCTGTACTATCTCCAATTTGTGGAAGATAACATCCCGAAGCTATAGCAGATCGACACATGCCAATCCCATGCTCTACAGACAGTACCCAACCCCACTTTGATCGCGGCTAGCCACGGATGACGTCAGCCCTCCCCTCCAAGCACCACCATAGCCTGGTGACCCCCAATGTCCAAGCAAACAAGTTAGTTCACACAAGTGGCAACTAGGGTCTACTTGCATAAGTACCGCCTCTCTCGTACTCCGATATCCTCCTAGCAACTAAACCATCTAAACACGACAACCCTTCACGATAAGACTTCTATCGAGCCTACGCGCCACCAAACATATACATCTATACAAACACTACACTACTCCAACAAGACCACCACACAACATGGTTCTCGTAGTCCCCGGTGTACAGTCCAAGGACGGAAACTCTGGCGATGATTGGATGAGCAAGCTCATGGGCAAGAAGCTTGGAGATCAGCATGATGAGATGGTGAGTCGCCTGCCTCTTGCTACCTTTTCCTCTTTCCGACCATCTCCTCTGTTCTACCACTTACCCATCTCCTTCTCCGTTCTCTTCGACCTCGATGTCAACACTAACGCGATGTTACATCCAGACCTTCGCAAAAACAGATCTTCCTCAGCAACACCGCGTTATCAAGCCCAATTCAATGCAGACAATGGACTTCCAGCCTGAGAGGTTGAACATTCACGTTGATGACGATGGCATGGTCAAGAAGGTTTCCAAGGGTTAAGGGCTTGCTGTCTGGCGCAGTCACTTAGATGTGATGAGCATACCAGATGGGATGTAGGAACGAGACATGAAGGCACGTACACGCAGAGGTCAAGATCTGGCTTATTGTAGGAGCCATCATGGGACGCAATGAAGTCACGAAATCACAAGACACTCGTGCAGCACGAAACGAATGAAGTGATGTGTAAATATTGACGACAATAGGCCGACTCCATAAGAGATCCCGAGATTCACCTTTGCAACTATAAGGATGCCTGGTCCTCAAACGCCGATGCTCAACCCTGCGATGAAACGGTACAATGGAGGTGGAAGTATACACATCTGAACGACTAGAAAACCATATTCCTCACATGGCTGCTAACTGGGATGGCTGCAAGTCTGCGCCGTATCAGCTTGCAATATCAGCCGCACAGCTCTATGTGAGCATGAATATCGTAATAGAGTGGATCACTTGGCGTCGCCGAAAGACATCGCTACTGTGGAGAAAGCTTGTCGCAACGTCGATTTTCTCGGACCGTAGTACTCCTCAGAAATCTTCACGTCTTCATCCGCTTCTTCGATATGGCGCTATCTTTTCTCACCAGTTGCGCGTCACCAGGTGTCTTGCCCAACGCTCCGATGACATCGGTCATTTTCAACATCGTGGAATGTATCGCTTCAGGATGCTCAAAACAGAGCATGACACAAGTCCGTATGGTTGTTGCAGAGAAGTATCGCCGCAGCATCTTATCATCGTGTTTGTTACTTGCTGCTCCCATGACTAGTCCAATCCATAGCAACACCCCAGCCATATCGGACCAGCATTCTGAAAAGTTGGACGTTTTAAGGATATCTCGGAGCCTTTGAAGGATGCTGGGTCCAGTAGGGGTGAATGCGGAGACTTGTGGTCGCGGAATTATTTCAGATGAACTCGATTGTAGCGACGAAAGTGAAGGGCGTTCCGATTGCGTCGAGGATTCCGAACGTCTATGGATGGCAGGAAAGCCATAGTGTTGCTTTGGAAAATAGCTGATGCAGGAGCCATAGGTGGAACTCTCAGAATAGTCTGTCAACAAAGTTACGTGTTGTGCCTCGAGAGTCGAAGAAGGGGTGTCATTAGACCGCGAGGCCGTCCACGAGCTGGAAATTGCCGACTGCGTTTCGCATGACTGCACACTTTCAAGCGCCTCAGACAATGGACTTCGGTCGAGAATAGCCCGAGCTTGCACGATAGCAGCAAGACGGATTGCTTCGTACCTTCGGTCCTCCTCTCTTGAAATGACTGTTCCCCGAAGCTGTCGCGAAGATGGATATCGGGCGATGCGCTCGCAGAGAGCTATGAGCTTAGGATTGGCTCCACGGCCCGAGCTGTTGAGATCAAGAAACTCTTCTATCATTGTCCGTACATCATCCAGGATTTTCAGCGCGTCCAGACTGCACTCTGCCGACTTTGCAATTGTCACATATTTGCCCCGAGGCTGATATAGTGGCGACTCTGGTATCACAGTGGTGGTCGAATAACTTATCGTCGACCGGCTATGGCAATAATCGACGTACATTCGTTTGGGTTCTGCTTCCCGCAAAACTGCAGTCGCGAGATGTGCCCACGAGACCGCCGACGCCAATTCACCATTGACGCCCAGTTCGATAAGTCCACCACGCTGCTTGATCATAGTTGTGATCCCGTCTTGGTGAAACCTTAAACCTGCCTCCGTCCTGCTAATGACTTCGCCAAGTATGAGTTGACTGACTGCGATGATGTTGTGGTCGGCTACGCTCTGCTCCGGGTTAGTAAGGTGCCTACCTACAAAATGTATGACATCCTGGCGCAGTGCTGCTGTTTCTAGACTCTCTATCTCGCGGTTGTATACAACGTCATCGTATGTGGCAGCCATATAGAGCGTACTTAGGAAGGCATGTGAATGTTTTAGACATTCTGGAATCCAATATCTTCCCAGCGCTTTTGTACCGAAGTATTTGGCGCATTTATACTTTAATGCCTCCACATTAACACGGGTATTTCTCGATTGGTACATGGTCCTAAAAGGGTCCAGATTTTGCCCAAGGGACACCAAAGGTGGTACCCGGCATAGGTCGAACGGATAGTATCCTATCATTCCTTCCACTATGGGTACAACGATGCATGTCTGAGGAAGGGTGGATTGGCGTGCTACCTGTGCATCAGGATTTGAGGTACTCTGATTGTTGCTTCTAGGTTGCGGATGCTTGTTGGGCGACATGCTCTTCTTCTTGCTATCGCATTTCCCTTTGCCCTTTGCAGTCTTGACAGCTCGGGGTTTCGTTCCACCTTGACTACCAACACTCGATCGTGACTTATCCGAGGCTTCATCGTTAGCCCTGGTGTTATTGCCAGCCTGATCCTTTGCGCCCTTCAGATAACTGCCCATGGCAGTTTGACGCACAGCTTGCATAACATCTTTTGTTTTGAAATCGTCCGGCTTGTTGCCGGTAATCCAACGAAAGCCTCCATTGCCGGCTGACTGCGCCGTTGGCGAAGAACCCATTGACTTGCGCAAAGGAACGGGCTCTGGTCCACATTAGCGTATGACATCGCTAGAGTGAGCTGGATATAGCGGTCGAGAATGTCGTTGATATCGATGATCGTGTTACACAGGCCCAAGCAGTGGACCTCGGCAGCGAGAGCGCCTCTGCATGTGGTACGCGCAACAAGTCTGTTCGATGACATGAAGAGGCACACTCACCATTGACTTCTTGCGGAGGTGACATGACATTCCAGTGAAAGCTCGTATCCGATGTAAATGTCGACGCTGGTGAAGGGTAGGCGAAAGGCATGTGATGGGCGGCGGGAAAGAGCGGTCGTGCGGCTGGAGGGGCAGTCATTGTTGTCGACTAGCTAGCCCGATACTCCAGAAAGATTGGCAGGCGCGATGATGGTCGATACGATGCTATGGATGTCTTGGTCATTCCTGATGCACATGAAAGGCTGCCAGGTGAAGTCTGAGTGAGTAAAAAGGAACGAGCGATCGATCGGTTCGGGTAGGGCTGAGGGCAATGGTGCCAGAAGTACCTATAGATATGCGGCTGGCAGCAGTATGCCTTGCCGCCGATGAAAGGTTCCAGAAAAGGCGCAATGCCGCCCATACAAGGACCCTGTGCTACAGGATGAAGCATAGAGCAGGCAACTGTGCGTCATGAAGCGTGTGTCGAGCACGCGCAACAACGTGGTTTTGCTCGGGAGTATGCGGTGAAGATAGCCGTGGCTGTGTATGCGATTCCTGTACCGGCGAGTAAACGAGAGGGGATTGTTGGTCGCCTGAAAGCCGGCCCATTGCACTGGCGTACCCAATAGCGTGGGACGCGTTGACGATGGATGGGCAAATGGGGCTTTCCAGGCTTCATCACATGTCTTGATGGATAGGCCACGTCGGACGCGGACGTTTGACACAATGTGCGCATTGCCAGTATAAGGGCATAGTCGTGAATTCGCGCCCTTGCTGTCCTTCCAACGTCTACTCGCGCGGGACCTCGTTTGCAACGATGGCCGTGTGACGAAGCCAGACAATCCATTCGACGCTGCTTTCACACGTGCTCGCGCTGACCACCGAGCCCAGGGGACGCTGGAAAGACTAAGCGCCTCTCACCGCTCAGTCGATTCCACCGCATCTTCCAAACGTACACCAGCCATGTTGTCTTATCAATGTCAAAACTTTGGCCCAGGAGCAGACATTGTCATATCCGCCATGGCATCTTGCCCCATTGAAGCCGCTTATCATCAGCTACGTACCTTTTTACTAGACGACACAAGACCAGGCGATACTACATTGGACGGAGATCACAAACGCTACCGCATACGAAACGTTCACTTACAAGTTACCAGCGACGTGGGTACGCCATGCTTCACGAGCCGGTAAGAGATGCGTCGTGTCAGCAGCCCTGTGGGGCCACTGACACCCTGTACGGCTTGATTATCAGGAAGCGCAAAATCAGACCAAGAGTTTGGGACCGTCGGATAGCTTACGGCACCCCGAGTACCCAGGTCACTCAGCGTTGCTGTTATGAGCATGGCAACATTGGTTATTCGAAACACTTGTGAACACATGTATGACTACACCCAATGTAACTATCCAAGCGTTCCACTCTCTACTACTGACGCAGTGTACTCATGCCGAGGCCGAAATAGTCGCCAGGTGCCTGTGACGGGCTTGTATCGCTTCTAGCACCCACGTCACTCGCTCCGGGACTCATGTCACCACTCTCCTGAGACGTCCTGCCAGCACCGTCGGCCCCAAAATCAACACTTTGACGATCCAATATCCTAGTCTCCTTGTTGCGACTTCTCATGGGTACATTTAGTCGGGCGGAGTCGAAAGTGAAGTGCGACTGGCCAAGGCCTGGCTCCGCTGACGGAGTCTTCAGCTCCACAAGCTCCAAGGTACTACGCAGTGTTGCACCAGATTCATCAAGAGCCATGAGGAAACGCGCAAGTTCTTTGCATAGCTCCCAATCTTGTTCGTCTTTGGCACGTTGAAGTAGGCGCACGACTTGGTCACCTGTTGGCCGCAGTTCTTCAAAAGTGTGAAGGACAAGGAGGTAGCCGCCTGCGGTCTTGAGGTTTCCTTTTTGCAGTGATTCTTCGAACAATTCTTCCGGTGGAGGCAGGTTTGAGAACAACGTACGCCATGATCGAACCTCCGTTTTGCGGGTACATTGCACGACGATGTCGAGATACTGAGGGAAGGAGCTCAAGAACGATAGCACGCTTGGTAACAGCGCTTGTTCGGGTGGTGGCTGGGTGTCCACCTCTTCGTCCAAGACTTCATGCAGTAAGATTTCTAGGGCATGGGGGAAGTATAGCAAGTGCTGGTAATGATGGCTAAGATGTAAGGCTGCGGGGTGATTGAACTGCGCCAAGTGAGACCGCAACAGAGCGGGAAGGAAGAGATGTGTCTAGCATATATGTAAGCATGAGATTGAAGAGCCGCCTATGAGGCGCGAAGCAAGACGCGGCAGCTTACTCTGGTGCTGAAACGCAGGAAGGCGAAACTTGTATCCCTGCGTTGAATCAACTCTGATTCTACACCGAATACAATCGCTTTGTTGATCAATGCCGAAAGGGGATAAAAATCGACAGGAATCTGAACAGGCGTGGGCAGTTCCCTGCCAATTTCGGGTGACACGGAAGCAAGAACATCCTGCATGTCTATCCATACTCGCATATCGTGACCATCAAAGAACCAGAGTGAATCCCGTAAATCATGGCCGTGCACGCCCTCCATCGTCAGTGCCATGGACGGGCTGGCCGGTAACGAGTCGGCATGCCTATCCAAAGCAAAAGCAGGATGATCGCGCATCAAAGCATACGTCTCCACATTCTGCGCTATAATGCGCATTTCGTACTTGAGTTCGCCACTTTCTGTAGTCGTCGGCTGGAGAAGCACAAGTTTCCCGTCCACTAGAAACAGGATAGTTGCAACGGCCACATCCTGTGATGGATCACCATTGTCTATGAATTGTCAGCATGGCGACACAATGAAATCTGGGACACGTACGGATCTGGTCCTCTGGTAATATCCAGCTAAGTGCTCGAACTCGTGTAGGTGCACGAATGATGCCATGCAGTGCGATTTGACCAACTTGCACCAACTTTACGCTTGCATCAGAAACGCTAATGACGTAGTGATACAACACGTTCTCGTAGGTGTAGACGAGGAGTGAATCTTCGCCAGAGGGTGCAATCAGTACAATGGGTGCAGGTAGCTGCTGTGTGTGCATGATATGGCTGTTGTCGAGCGCTGCCTCGCGTGAATACACTCGCACCTTGATGACACGACGTCAGTTTCGATAATATGGTGATAGGACGGCGGGCATACCTCATGAGACTCGCGGCATTCAACTGCCGCAATCAGAACATGTTGAAACCAACACATACCCCCTCGGACGGTGAACTCGTTCTCTATGAAAGGATCGTCGAACATCTTCCAACGCCCGCTGTTAACGCTGTAGTGTGCAAGCCCTCTCTTGCCTGCTATCGCCACATACCGGCCATCGTTTGAGATGACCGCACTTCTAACTGGCCATTGGTCGACAAGGTAGGCTGAGGGAATTTGAACATGATGCCAAAGAGAGACATCGGCGGAGATTGTCGTTAGGTCTGGCAGGTCGTAACCACGGTAGATCATGAAGCCGGTACTTGTCTGCATCAATGAACGGGACACGTTAGCCGAAGAGAAGCAGCCAGTGACTGCACTTCGAGCCATCTCTAATACAAAGAGACGATTGTCGTCATTGCCCAACATTAAGAGTTCTGCGCCACCCCCAATCCAGAAGGCTTCTTTGACGTTTAGAAGCCATCCTTCGTTGTTTGTCCTGGAAAGTGCTCTTTCTGCAGGGAAACTTGTCGCCCCGGGCTTTCCGTACACACTCCACATAGACCAGCCATGTTCATAGCCAGCGAATAGGCAATATCCATCTGGCGAGTAAGTTAAGACAGTCATCCGGCCGGGTGATGTGACGTTCGGTCGAAGCTTATGCGAGAGGGGTATATTGCCCGTATAATCGCGAGCCGTGTATACATAGATTTCACCACTGGCGCATCCAACAGCAAGCAAAGAGAACCTCGCATTGATTGCAGCTTTGACGCCGTGATCAGCATCAGTTTCGGGCGTATGGAAACCATAGCCACCGAAGAGGCTAGAAGCAATTGCATCTCGTCCAGCCGCTTTTTGGACTGCAAATGCTCGTCCATCGCCTGTGATCCAACACGACAGGTTCATAGGCCGGTCGTGGACCATTTCACGCAACGATGGCTTGTTCCCTAGCCATGTCATTTTGGCCAGTAGCTCGGTGCTTGTTTGACCTCCAGTGCTGTCGGGTGCCCAACGAATACATTGTACGGCTGCAGGCTTCTCAGTTGCAACAATCAATTCGTTGTCCAGAGCTAGAGCCCTGATTATTCCAGCATCTACCCGTATGACCATTCGGAAGCGTAGACTGAGCTCTTTCAGACCGCTGCCTTCCCCTGGTCCCGCATTGACATCATGCTGACGTTGCATCTTGAAGCCTGTGATTGCACTGCTTCTCCTCGCGTGACCCCCATGTGTGTTGGTGAATTGAGCCTGGTATATGCGGGATGCGTGGTCTGTCGCGAGCGAGTACGTGATGAGAAATCCGAGCGTGGTTTGTACGACGAAGATTTGGGAGTCGGGGCGGAGCAGGACGTCGGTGTTAGGACCATATGTTCTGACGGATTGCTCTGAACGCAATACAGAAGCTAGAACAACCGTGGGCTACGACGAGTTAGCATAGAAGCGTCAGGCTAACAATGAGCCATGCCTTTGTTTGCCAGATTGTAAGAGTTGTTCTGGTGAGGGTTGCAAACATGTGCCCGCTCCTGGTCACTCTGATGGCAATGACGGTGCCATGTATGTCGTCTTCAACTGGTTGAAGCGCGCCATTCTTCTCTTCAACCCCACTCTTGCTCTGCTCAGAAGTCTCATCTTCAGATCGCGTCGGCGGTTCACTCTTCAATCCGTCATGTTGTTCGCCAGATTGCTTGTGTTCCACGCCGTCGTGGGAGGTATGCGTGCGCCCAGGATCCGTACGTTTAGTGGCCGCGAAGACGGAGGGCGACGAGATAGGCCAATACGTCATGGCGGTCTACCGCAAGCGAAGGCTGCATTTGCGCACGCCCATCTCAACGCGAGGATGTATGCTTCACAAAGCTCATGCTAGCTGGATTGATGCAGGGGAGGCTGGCTGTGGAGTATAGCGGTGAACTTGTGCGTCAACGCGAGGCGCAGCAGTGTGGCGGCTAGGCCCGTGCTTAGACGTATGGGCAATGCTCGTATGCTTACGGAGATGCTATTAATGGCTGTCTACCACATTTACTGCACGGTCGGAACGAGCCTGTTGCATCAAAGGCATATGTCTAAGGTCTGGTCCAAGAAGACGAGTAGTGATGGAATTACCGGATCGGGAAAGAAGGAACCATCATCGATTACGGTGCGCAGATGCGCATTTGAGCACATGCATGAGCCAAGGGCAGCACAGCAGCCATGAGACGCCTCATCCTACCAACAGCCCAGCTAGACTCAGCAAAGCAGCTGAGCTCACTATCTGGTAGTGTCCGTCGTAACAGTGCCAATATTGGCAAAGACATCTGGTAGAGCTAACAGGGCGCTGTTGTGTGCTGTGTTGCAAGGACATAATGCTGTAATAGCCAGTGACTTTTACAAAGCAACATGTTATCATAGTAGCATCTTATCTTAACTGCAGCTGTGCATGATTTGGTTGACCGATGGTGTTGTTACCGTGATCCATTGGTTCCGCCAAATGCACACGTCCGCCCCGCACCGCGGAAATTTCAGTGCCCCTCCCAGCATGCAAAAGTGGAATATATTTTTACAGGTTGAACAAATTTGCATCAAAACCACCTAGGTGAGATGGCCGAGGTTTGTAATCCCAACCATCTGTTACTTCAACGTCTGTATCTAACTCGTCGCAGTTGGTTATGGCGCCAGGTTAAGGTTATCTTAACACATATTCCTGGTCACGAAAGTGGCGTGGGTGTGAGTTCTAGCTTGCATTGTTTACCAATCATTGTCTAACATTCAGTTAGTCGAGTCCCACTCTCATCAGCATTCGTCTGGCTTTGTCAGATACTCCAGGTTCTTTTTTTGCCATCTGTGTGCCGTGTCTCACGGCGAGTGGCACTCGTGGGCTGAGCACCAAGTACGGTTGGAAACTTCAGATTGTCATCTTTATGTTTCAAGTGCATAGGTGCCTTCGGTTTGTAACGAAGCTGATAATCAGAATAGGGTGCAAACCACTATAGGCTTTGTATGTATTGTAGGAACCCTGTTTTTTCATTATACAAACACAAAGCTTTGCCTCTATCAATGTGTATATGCTTAAAGGCGTTGACTCAAACGTTTGACAAGCAATTAGCCGGGCCCTGGAAAGCATGAAGGAAGCACCGTCACTGTAACCATAAAAGAAGTGCCCTCTGCAAACATGCGGAGAAGCCTGTGTCGGGCGCAAGGATATCGTATTACATATGCAATGAGAAGGCTTACCCCATGTAGTAAAGATGTAGGGTTCTGGCAGCATGGATGATATTACCGAACGAATGAACTAATTCGAGACAAGTTTATTCGCCAAATACCAGAACATTGCAGATTCTCCTGCATAGAGACATGAATACGAAGAGGCAATCTCAACGGTCTAGCCAAGTTCCTGGGTATAGGGGTACATATCCTGCAGTTTAATGGATGAGTTTGGTGCGCGCAGAAGAAATAGAGATATTTGGATCGTAAGCAAGCACGCCAGAGTGTGCTAGCCTGCGCAGTGAGTAACCAGGCAAGGATGTATAGAGCCGACGAGCATGCGATGACCGGAGGATATGAAAGTGCAAATCAGCAGAGCAGTGTAGAGATAACCATTTCCTTCTAGACAGTAGCTAGAGGATCCAGCGTAGCGTCTTGTTGTTCGTAGCTCTTCCGTTGGTGCTCTGATCAATGCAAAGACTGCGAATATCTTTGAGAGAGTGTGTGTGATCACTTGGAATAGCGAGTGCGCGAACTCATCATGGTCTGTTTTGATCTGATTGCGCGCTCGTCTGTTAACGAACACACACATAGTAGCTGTCTCGTTGGCCGTGTCGACTAAAACGTGCAGTATTGCGAGAGGTTATGGGATACGGAGAGATGGTGCGGCATCGCATGTGGGACGTGGGTCCGGAACCTGTCTCAATTAGGCTAGGCGAAAGTAAGACCGCGGCCCGCTTGTCAGAAAAAGTTCAGGAAGTCGCGAACTTTTGCGACCTCGAGCTTGGAGATTGCGACACGACGACAACAATCTCAACATGGCTGGTATCAAACGCAAATCTACAGGGACGAGTGTGCCCGACGTCAAGACCAAGAGCAAGAAGGTCAAGGTCGACAAGCCCACTACGAAGCGCGAGACGAAGCACGACGTCAAGCCGGTTAAGAAGGCAAAGAAGGCCAAGGAAGAGAGCTCTGACATTGAGGAGTCGGACACCAGCGAGAAGGACAATGGTTTTTACGGCTTTTCTGCGGCCGACGGTGCTGATGTCGACATGAGCGACGCCGAAAGTAGCGAGGAGACCGAGCAACAGACGGCAGAGTCAAACGGTAAGACACAGGAGCCCACAGGCGATGGCGCAGAGTCCAAATTGGCGGGTCTGAATGGTAAGTCATGGCAACATACTCAGTCCATAACGGTTGACTAATTGCCCACGCTAGCAAACAACTCGCGAGAAGCTCATGCGAAACAGAAAGCTCTTGCTAGAGAACGAAAAGCCGCGAAGCCAAATGCCGACATCATTGAGCGATCTAAGAAGCTCTGGGAAAAGCTGAGGCTGAAGTCGCACGTTGACAAAGAGGAGAGGAAGGGGCTCGTCAAGGAGCTGTTCGACATCATAACGGGCAGAGTCAAGGACTTCGTCTTCAAGCATGACTCTGTGCGTGTCATCCAGACAGCGATCAAATACTCGACAATGGAGCAGAGGCGCATGATCGCGAGGGAGTTGAAGGGAGAGTTCAAGGTTCTGGCTGAGGGCAAGTACTCTAAGTTCTTGATCGCCAAGTTGGTCGAGAAGGGGTGAGTACAACCACTATGCTCAACTACACTACACGTCTAACCGACTATAGTGATCCTGAAATCCGCGACCTTGTAATCACCGAGTTCTACAGCCATGTTAAGCGCATGATCAACCACCCCGAAGCCGCATGGATAGTAGACGACATCTACCGAGCCGTAGCCACACCAGAGCAGAAGAACCGTCTTCTTCGGGAATGGTATGGTCCCGAGTTCTCTATCAAGGGTCTCTCCCCCGAGGGTACCGACAGCGCAGAGCTATCGGCCATCCTGAAGGATTCACCCGACAAGAGGAAGCCTATCATGGGCTACCTGGAGAACCAGATCAACTCACTCATTCAGAAGAAGCTCACCGGTTTCACTATGCTACATGACGCCATGTTGCAATACTTCCTGGTTTGCGAGCCCGGCACCGAACAAGCGAACGACTTCCTTGAACACCTTAAGCCGGACCCAACAACCAAGGAGGGTGAGGAAGCCGACAATGTGGATCTGCTAAAGAACCTTGCCTTCACAAAATCAGGGTCGCGATTGATGTCACTTTGCTTCGCGTACGGAACAGCAAAAGACCGCAAGCTTTTCCTACGACCGTACAAGGACACGGTTGAGACAATGGCCTACGATCAACATGCTCATCACGTTCTTCTTGCTGCCATGGCAGTTACTGATGATACCAAGCTTTCCGCCAAATCCATCTTCAGCGAGCTTCTACCGAACAATGACGCCCTCCCAGAAAAGGTGTTGAACTTAGTCAACGATGCGCGCGCACGCACAGTCTTGTTATACCCATTCGCCGCAGATGCAAAATGGCTGTTGGACGACAACACACGTGAGCGACTGAATGAGTTGTACACCATTCGTCAGAATACGTCAAAGAAAGACCCAAACATCCGGCTACAAGAGATCGCGAAGAACATCGAGCCGCAGCTACTGGCCGCCGTCACTGCTCGCGCTGCTGACTTTGCCTCGTTCACATTCGGCTTGCAGTTTATGGGCGAGGTTCTTGTTGGAGCGCCAGAGGTAGAACCGGCGAAGCGCAAAGAGGCACTGGCAGAGGTCGCTCGTCTCTCGCAATCGATTTTGGAATCCGCTCTTCCTGCCTCCGCTGGCGACAACAAGGCTACCAGTCATGGCAAGAACATGTTGAAAATGCTGGTACAGGGTGGCAAATTCGACCCTACCACCAAGAAGGTCATTCCTGTAGAACCTGCCCTTGGCTTCGCAGACTTGCTCTGGCCTCAAATGAAGGCCAATGTTGTGGACTGGGCGACTGGTCAAGGCTCTTTTGTGGTGGTTGCCTTGACCGAAGCCGAAGGCTTTGCAAAGAAGGATGAGGTACTAAAGGCGCTCAAGAAGGAGAAGAAGGCACTAGAAGCGGCTGCCAATCCTCCAGGCGCACAAAATGGGGAGCCCAAGGGCAAGAAGCAGAAGAAGGGTGATAAGTCGGATAGCGCTCCTAGAGCAAACGCGGGTGCGAAGATTTTGCTTGAAAAGCTGTAGAGTAGCGTATTTTCTATTCGAACATGTATGATGATACCCACGTAACGCTTCTCTCGTGCGTCCCCTGTGCTCGAATCTTCTCTGCGTTTTTCCACATCCCACAACCGCTTACGAAAGCAAGGTTGTGATGGAAGCATATCTAGGATTCAAGACATGTATGTACTAGTCATCTATCGTCCTATGTTTTGCTCCAACCTATAATGTTCGGAGTAAACGACATATACCCTGACCGACGACTATGATAGTGATAGCGACAGCGATTCTGATGGAGAATCTAGTGATATCTCCTCACTTGATTTATACAGTTACTACGCCTAGCGCTCAATTATTGCTACAATTGGTGTTCACGCGGCATGTGTTGTGTAATCCATAATGCTGCACGAAACCTAAACTTCAACACCCCAGATGTGAGGACGTACTACCTAGCTACTTCAAGCGTTCTGTAGATTCATCTCCTCTTCCACGCGCACACAACACAATGTGCTTAAGCTACGTCCCTACATTCTGTGATATGTCTTATCACTCCATATATGCCATTGTCGACATACCTAGGTACACTGCAGGTTACGACATGCCTAGCAGTCCCAATCAGGTAACGTTTCCGACGAAGAACTGCTCTGGTTGGCATTTACCCGAATGTGTACCTCTCGTTCAGACCACGACCCAATAACCCACGTGTTCGATGACTGTATTTTGTAGAGCACGTCTTCCTACTCGTTTATTGATCTCTTTGTCTCACCAGATACCATTCTTTCGCCGTTTCAGTGTGCCCAGCACAGCTATAAAGCATTCAAATCTGCGAACCTCTTATAGCAACACAGCTCCTTCTGGTTATACGTTTTCCCACAAGCGGGCGCATAACACAATGTCCCGAGACGCTGTCATCGACGAATCGTCACTCCCGTCCGTATTCCAGACTCAATGGCAATCCAATCCAGATTCAACGGCACTTCCCTTCCCACGAGACAACCCACCTTTCCCGCTCACAGCTATCGATTGGCATCAGCTATCCCTCACAGATGCAGACTTCGCGCCGCATTCATGGCCTGACCTACATCATCTCATCTCCACAAACCGACTTGAGGAGCTGAAACGCTGGCCTAGCTCATTAAAAGCCTATCTTGCTTGGACGGCGCATGTTAAAGAAAAATATGGGAGTGTGATGGCCTATCTGCTCGATCAGCGACTGTTGTGGGAACCAATCGAAGACGAGACGGGAGCGCCGCGATTCGACGTACGCAACCCCACACCTTTTGCGGATCCAGAGGACTACAAAATCCTGAGGAACGACTGGACTTACTCGTTTGAGCCTGGCATTCGACACATTGTTGTGTGGCTGAAGGGACGATTGCCGGTGGATAACGAGGGCGCACTCAGTGATGTGGGCAAGGATATGGTCAAGGATTTTGTGAGAAGGGAGTTTAGGGAAAAGGTGGGGGAGCGGGAAGAGGGGAGTAAGGTTATTTGGTTCAAGAACACAACAAACTTGCAAAGTGTGAGGAGTCTGGAGCATGTGCATGTGCTGGTGCGCGATGTGGACGAAGAGGTCTTGAGCCAGTGGATGGTCTAGATGGCTCGATGGATGTCACAATCAGGTCACGAGTTGAAAACATCTGTTGTTATGTCCAGGTACATGGGCACTGGTTACGCAGTAGGAATGATTATCGATCATGTTAGTATCAAGTTCAAGGTTTCAGTGTCGTCGCAGCCCTAAAGATATCTGCATGCGGTTACGCCCAGAAACTAGTCATGGACGGGGATGGCTAATGACTCCAGTGACTCATGCGCGTTGGAAATTCCTACAAACTCTATCACGAGTGTCGACGTCATCATATCGAACACCATGAGCAAGCTTGAAGGTTCATATGCACGTTTGTTCCAAGGCCTTCATACGCCTGTTGCCAGCGCATTCGATCTTCTGGATACACCATTGTGGTTCTTCCGCGGATCTCCGGACGAGTTGGGTAAAAACGTTGGATATCTGCACGCCTGGCGCCGATCATCACAGCCGATGAAGATCCGGAATCGTCATTGACTTGTCAATAGCCTCGTCTGGAAATCCCGTCAACCCAAACACTGTGTCAAGCTAAGCTTTTTGAGCCGCAATTTTCTTGGCTTTGCTACTACAAGGGGCATTTTCGGCATCCGTGTTGCTCCCTTTGCAGCGCCAGGGGACGGAAAAGCTTCCTTGTGCTTTGGTGTCAGCACTGATATCGGCGATGATGTCACACATGGGTATCACACTTAAGCATTCGATGCCAGAGCTTGGTGGAGGATTTTGTATGTCCTGCTAGTGCAAGCCCTTTCTCTTACATCCCGTGAGTGAGCATCATGCTTGATCTCATCCGCGACTCGGCTTTTGGCCATATCGTTCGGCTTGTGACGCGGAACAGGTACCTTCAATATCCTGAAGAGCAGGACCCCGACGTCTGGAAGCAGTACATCAGCCACGAGAAGTCTGGATACGCCGCCTACCATGGATCAACACGAGCGCCGGAGAACTCGCATGAAATCGATCAACTCACCCAGGCGCACGGAGTAAGGAGTCGAGACGAGAGACACGATTCTGAAACTTCTTCACGTACCGTGGGTGATGGGGTCAACGAGGCCAGTGGTATGAGGGTCGATCCTGAAAAGGGTAAAGACATGCATGTTGTTGATTGGTATGGGTCAGACGATCCGCAGGTATGTTCGCAATGCGATGCGATTCATGGGTTTCGCTGACATTGCTTAGAACCCACGAAACTGGTCTCGAGCGAAGAAGTATTTCGTTACCTTTGAAATCTGCTTCCTCACCTTCTCCGTATACATTGGTTCAGCCATGTACACGCCCGGCCTCATGGGCGTAATGCAAGAATTCGGCGTCGCGCAGGTCCCTGCAACATTGGGATTGACGCTTTACGTTGCTGGATACGGTCTTGGGCCTCTTATCTGGTCGCCTATAAGCGAGATTCCTCAGATTGGTCGTCTTTGGGTGTACATCAGTACCCTTTGTAAGTGCAGCTATTTGTTTCAAATGGAAGGAATGGCAAGCTAACATAAACTTGCCTCAGTCATCTTCGTCCTTCTTCAACTACCCACCGTTTTCTCAATCAACTTTGGCATGCTTCTGGCTTTCCGATTCTTGACTGGATTCTTCGGGTCGCCAGCACTCGCGACAGGAGGTGCTTCCATCACCGACATGTATCGACCCAAGAAACAAGTGTATGGTTTGGCAGTCTGGGGAATTGGGGCAGTTTGCGGTCCTGTACTCGGACCTCTCGTAGGTGGCTTCGCCGTTCAGGCCAGAGGTTGGACATGGACCATCTGGGAGCTCATGTGGCTTTCGGGCTTCTGTTGGGTATTCCTATTCTTCTTCCTGCCTGAGACGAGCGCACCAAACATCTTGCACCGCAGGACACGAAGGTTGAACAAGTTGACCGGTGACGACCGTCTTACCTGCGAGGCGGACATTATGTCTGAAGAGATGTCAGCAAAGGATGTATGTATTGCGGGCCTTTTACTGCATTCACGCGACACTAATGTCATCATAGGAGGTCAATATGAGCCTTCTCAAGCCCATCACTCTCAACTTTACAGAACCCATCGTGTTCCTACTGAACTTGTACATTGCGCTCATCTACGGACTCCTCTACATTTGGTTCGAGTCTTTCCCCCTCGTGTTTGAAGGACTGTACGGCTTCAACCTTGGTCTTCAGGGCGTGGCATTCCTCGGGATCCTCATTGGCACCTTTGTTGCGGTGGCGGTACTGTTCGCGTGGAACTACTACTACCTGGAGAAGCAGTTCGATGAGAACGGCAGCATCGAGCCCGAGAAGCGCCTTATCCCTGCCATGGTTGGCTGCTTCTTCGTACCCATCTGTCTGTTCTGGTTCGGATGGACGTCTAGGTCGGATGTGCACTGGATTGTGCCTATCATCGGATCAAGCTTCTTTGGTATCGCGTCCTTTACGCTGTTCCAGGCTGTCCTACCCTACCTATCCGACGCTTACCCAGACTCGGTCGCTAGTGTCCTGGCGGGCAACGATTTGATGAGGTCTTCGTTCGGTGCCGGTTTCCCGCTGTTCGCCTCTGCCATGTACAAGAACTTGGGCATCAACTGGGCAAGTAGTCTGTTGGCGTTTCTGGGTATCGCCTTTATACCGATTCCGTTCGCGCTTTACAAGTGGGGCAAGCAGATCAGACACAAGAGCAAGTTGGCGAGGAAGGATATCTAGGGGGTTGTTGTATGCAGCGCGAGTGTGTTTGTAATGACTAGGTCCTACCGGACGATAATGTTTACTTGCTTCAAACAAGTAGTGCTGTTCCCCAGAGGGTGGATACATGGTCGACGTCATCATCATTGCAGGCGTTGCACGTTCCTTTTTCTACGATTGATGCCGACAGGGGTGGCCTGCGGGACTGTGTGTTCCTTGGACATGAGCAAAAACGTAGTGCTTTGTCGAGCAGAGATTTGGTGCACCAATAGACGTTGTGGCTACGTCAGAGTCGGAGCGATGCAGATTGCCGAGTTCCCCCCTCCCCCCAACGGCTATCTACCGTGTGGTCTGATGAATCAGAGGTCTAGACACATTCTAGACACATTCGCAGAGCGACTTCCCACGACGATGATGCTGGATAGGGGGTGTACTATGGTAGAATTGGCTGGGCCCCTGGTGTCCAAGTAACTGGGGAGCACGCTAGGGCGGGCTAGGTAGGTAGGGAGGGTCGAGTGGCGACATGGAAAGTGTCGATGGTTGTTGGTGTAGCTGAGGGCGGGCTGGGGAGCTACGAGGCCGCGCGTAGAAGGCGGCGGAAGGCGCAGCAAGGGGCCGCAAGCAGCGCTAGGCCTGGCTCGGTGGTGGTGGTGGTGGTGGTGGTGGTGGTGGCGGTGGTGAGTATTGGGGATAAATGGTGGCTCGTCTGGCGTCTCTCCGTCTGTGCTGCACCGCCACAGCATCCCGCAAACAGGCTGTGCGCTAATCCCTTCCGCGGAGGGAAAACCGGCCGTCTTGTCGAGCAACATGAACAACCCGAGACGAAGCATGGTGCGCTTCTCCAACCCACTGCTGCCACGACACGAAACGGCCATGGCGGACAAGCCGGTAGTAGTCAACGCTCCCGAGGCAGCCCAGCGCCCTGGGCTCGAGAGCTCGGCGAGTGGCTCGTCTGGCGATTCCGATCACGATGCCCACCTTGGCGCCGCTGGCATCGATGAATACAATTTTGCTTCTCCAGGCGAGCCGCAAAGCAGCAGCAGCAGCAGCAGCAGCCGCCGAGTCGATCAAGTCGCTCCTCTGCGCGAGCCCCAGTACTCGTGGAACAGCAACGCCTCGTCGTCGCGCTCTCGCGGTCCCGCCATCATGACGGACCTGCCGCCTGCCAACCAGATGCAGACGCCGACGCAGACGCAGGCCAACGGCAGCAGCAGCGGCAGCGGCAGCGGTGCCAGCTCCAGCACTCGAGGACCGCGCCCGTCGGCTGTCCGCACGCCCAGCAACGCCTATGCGCCTGCCCGCCGCCCGCAGCAGTTCTCGCTCAACTCCAACACCCATCGCCAGCGCAACAACTCGGCCACGCGCTCGCGCCGCAACCCCAACGCCGAGTACCGCGCCCAGGAAAAGGCCTACGTGCAGCGCCTCCGCCAGGAAGACCAGCAGGACGACTTCTTCGACCCGGCCCTGCGCACCCCTAGCCTGGGCTACAGCACCGACTCGGAGACGGACGACGAATCCCCCTCGACGGCCGAGTATGTCGACAACGACCCCTACGACCAGGAGACGCTGCTCTACTATGGCAACGACGACATGCAGCCCTCGATCGAGGAGCTCAAGATCCCCGCCAACCGCGAGCGCCTCGAGTGGCACTCGATGCTGGCCAGCGTGCTTACCGGCGACGTGGTCAAGCAGGAGAAGAAGCGCTTGATTGGCAGCACCGAGCAGCAGGGCGACAGCACCATGAAGGCCGAGATCTGGATGGGCATCCGCGCCAAGGTCTGCGGTCGCTCCCTGCAGGCTCAACGCCGCATAGTCGACGACACGCGCGGCAAGATCAGGGCCATGCTCGAGAGCATCATCTCGTTCGAGGTCGGAGGAGAGGCCGAGGCTGGCCAGACGGCGGCCCAGCAGGTCCAGGACATTGTCAAGAAGATCGAACGAGTCGAGAGCGTCTACCCCACAAAGCAGGCGCTCGAGGCAGCATACCCACGCGCAGCCTCGCAGCCCTACAAGGACGCATGTGACGCTGTCATAGCCTGGCACAACACCATTGCCCTCATCAACACGGAGATGTCCATTCTCAAAAAGTGGGTCGGCAACGAGGAGCTCGACTTCACCAAGCCCCGCCCACGCTCGTCCCAGGACCACCATCTGACCGATGACTCTTCGTTTATTGACCGGATACTCAAGGAGGATGGACTCAAGTCACTGCAGGGCGACACCAACCTGCTGGCCCCCCTCGAAAAGGTCATCCAAAAGGCAAAGGCCACGCTCATCGCCAACGCCGAAGGCTTCGCAGAGAGGCATCTGCCCCCCTACATCGAGGAGCTGCTCACCCTCATCAACTTCCCCTCGCGTCTCCTGCAGGAGATTATCCGCGTCCGATTATCATACGCCAAGAAGATCAAGGATCCATCACAGCAGGGCGTCATGATGGCCGAACAGATGATTGCCCAGTTCCAGATTCTGCTTGCCATGGCTGGTCAGGTCAAGGAGAGCTACATGGTCATCTCCCGACCGGAGCCTGGCTGGGACCTGCCTCCGTGCATTGAGGAAAACTTTGACCTGGTCGTCCTAGACGCCCTCAAGTTCTACTTCAAGATGCTGAACTGGAAGTTGGCAGCCAACAAGAACACCTTCAAGGAGGCCGAAATCCTGGAACAGGAGTGGGACTTTTGCAATAAGCTCGGCCGCCAGCTCCAAGGAGGCGACGTTGAGACTGCAGAACAGTTCAGTGTACTGACGTCCAAGTCGCTCACTCGTCTCAGCGCCCACTTTGAGCGAGAACTGCAGCGGCGGCCAGACGAGCTCACCGGTTCTGAGATGGAAAAGCGATACAAGCAGATTTTGGACTCGGTCCGTGTTCGACAGCGTAAGCTGTTCCGTTTCTCCAGGATCCTCACGCAGCGTTTCGAGAACTGCACCGAGTTCAATATCAACAACATCGACCTGGATGAGGAGCAATTACAGGAATTGTACGAGTCTCTAGTCGCTACTGGCCACTTCCTCGTCGAGACAACTGGTGGCAACAACACCGGCATCTACATCGTTGCATCACCGACTGCACTAGACCGACCAAACGATATCCAGTCCCTTCTCACAACTTGCTACCATGCGGAAGAAGCTCCCGAAGACCCTTCCAACCCCTATGTCCTGATCATCCGGCCAGAGCAGCCTCTGTACTGGCCTGGCAAGACCATGTCAGCAAACATCATTGAACCACATCTCGACCTCAAGCCCGGGCGGTTAAGGCTCGTCGCGGACGGCTCCCAACAACGCCTAGCGAATGCAAACATGTCTTTCCTGTCGTCAATAGGAATTGAACTCACCACCCTGATCGACCAGCGCGCCAACCTCCCTCGTGTCAATGCGGAATTGCAGAAGATCAAGAAGACGGCATACAAGCTGTCCAACACCATCATGGACAGCGTCGAGATTGTCCGCAGGCAGACAGTCGGCCTTGACTGCCAGGATCTCATTCAGACTTGTTTCGCTTTCGCGACCGAGTTTGGTCAACGTTCGGTTCTCTACATGGACTACAACCGGAGGGCCATGAACAACATCAAGCTAACTAGGCTGGCACTTGATTGGGTCAGCTTCATATGCGATGACTGCATTGCTTCGGATCGCAAGACGTTCCGATGGGCTGTCGTCGCTTTGGAGTTTGCGATGATGATGACCCGCGGTCAGAACATCCTTTCCATCAGCGACGAAGAATACTCGCAACTCCGCCTCAAGGTAGCTGGTTGCATGTCTGTCCTCATCTCCCATTTCGACATCATGGGTGCGAGGTCCACCATTGCAGCCCAAGCCGAGCGACAGCGCCTGAACGCTATTGCTGGCAAGAGCTTGCTCGACCCCAAGAACGCAAAGGACGATGACGAGTCCATTGAGATGACGCAACATCAGTGGATGCAAAGGCTTGAAGAGATCGACTCCTTCCGCAAGGACAAGGAGGCCGAACGTCAAGCTCTCGGTAGGGTGCTGGAAGACTCTAACGAAGCCGACCGAGCTCTGACCTACCTGTCTTCGTCTGCGACAAACGTCACGCTTCGTTGGCAACAAGGACAGTTTGTCGGTGGAGGCACATTCGGATCCGTCTACGCGGCCATGAACCTCGACTCCAATCACCTCATGGCCGTCAAGGAAATCCGTCTACAAGATCCACAGCTCATCCCCACAATCGTTGCTCAGATCAGAGATGAAATGGGTGTGCTGCAAGTGCTTGACCACCCGAACATTGTGTCTTACTACGGTATCGAACCACATCGAGACAAGGTGTACATTTTTATGGAGTACTGCTCTGGCGGCTCGCTTGCTGGACTACTTGAACATGGAAGGATTGAAGACGAGACTGTCATCATGGTTTACGCGCTTCAGATGTTGGAGGGTCTTGCCTACCTACATGACGCCGGTGTCGTACACCGCGACATTAAGCCTGAGAGTAGGTCAGCTCTTGATGCAACTCGTGATTTGCCCGCTAACACATGATAGATATCCTTCTCGATCACAACGGAGTAATCAAGTTCGTTGACTTTGGCGCTGCCAAACTCATTGCTCGCCAAGGTAGAACTCTCGCCGCAGAACACAACGCCACCCGTCAGGGCCGCCAACGCTCCATGACCGGGACACCAATGTACATGTCCCCCGAAGTCATTCGGGGCGGAAGCACAGGTCGCCACGGCGCTGTCGACATATGGTCACTCGGCTGCGTGATTCTCGAGATGGCTACAGGCCGCCGCCCTTGGGCTTCCATGGACAATGAGTGGGCCATCATGTACCACATTGCTCAGGGTGACCCACCGCAACTGCCCTCCAAAGAGCAACTAAGCGACACTGGTATCGACTTCCTCAAAAAGTGCTTCGATCGCGACCCGAATAAGCGAGCTAGTGCGGTCGAGCTGCTTCAACATGAATGGATCATGACGCTCCGCGCTCAGCTCAGTCTGGAGCCAGCAACGCCGAGTGATAGCAATTCTAGCAGCGGAACACCGCAGAGCAGTAGGCAAAACTCCAACTACAATTAATTCCTGACGCCTCCATCATCATGCTCCGTCATGGATTTTGACGATGTTGGCTGATGGCGCATATTCGCTCGCCGCCTTTCCATACACAGAGCTAGTCTTGATTCTACTCTTGGCAGTATGCCTACTCCTGCTACTTCCCCATCAGGCTCCGACGTCAGCCCTTTCACTATAGCACCTGCTTGCTCGACTACGGGAGCTACACTTTTCCAAAAATTCAACTTCTCTGAACCTTGACAGATGCTTTGCTCATCTTTATCTTCTATCATGGCCTATACTACAGGCGCTTGACGACCCAAAGACTGTATACTTTTTTTTTTCCCTTCCTTCCTTCCACTTCCCGCTAGCGTCTCTTGGGAAGTTTGGATAGGATGTCGATACGCGGTTTCAACCCAACCTTCTTTCTTCCTTTTGTTGGTCGCTGTCTCTTTACGCATAATCATTGTCGGATGGGCATCTTGTTATTGGTGTTTCTGCATTAGCGAGGGCGTTTCTCCAAGGTCGTTGATTGGTATGGGTTCTTTTTCCGTTGGTTACCGTCGTCACACATTATGTCTTGCTTGGGTGGCTTCGGCGAGCGGCACTCTTCTCCTTTTGATCTTATTGTCTAATCGTCGACACGATGAGGGCAATGGGGTATATACTAAGCAACGATTGCCCTGCAAGGCTTATACATTATTTGAACATGTGTGCCTATATGGTATTACGCGCAAGAGTGCCTACATTAACATGACTTTACACCAAAGTTTACCCATGTTGAAGTCCACGTCGTTTGCGTTTCAGCCTTCATCTCGACCTCTCCCATGTTCACCCTCTGTGCATCATTAATACACGCATTTCCTCTCTGTATTTACCCAATCCTCTGACATACCAAACCCCTCCTATTATTCCTTCACACTTGACCCATCATCTCGCGTTCTAGCATTTGTATCGGTCCCCGCTCGTTTCAGCACCCCAATACAAAGCGTTGATATCAGTGGGCCCAGTGGTAGTTTCCAGATTGGCGCCGTAGTCTAGGGGAAGTTGGACGATTGGAGGTGCGCGTTCTCTCTGCGGGACCACATGGAATATGGGGAATGACTCGATGACTGGGTAGTTCATACATACGCTTCTTTCCAGCAAGAGTACTACAATGTCGATGTGATGCTAGTAGATTGTGGCATTGAGTAGTGTTCTTCCACAATCTGCAATACGTTCGATATTCGCGCCATCATCTATCATCTCTTTTGCGCTATCGAAGTCTCCGCATTTGATCGTCCGTGGAAGCCGTAGTAGCTCAGTAGCAGAGGTTTAGTTTCCTTCGATGTATATAACCCTTCGTTTGGCCCTGTTTCCCCTGCTACCATTTTAACCGTAACAGAATTTTCGTCGGGCGATCCAAGTATGAAACCATCGAGGTCGCTTACAATTGTGTCATGCTTCAAGGTCTCACATGAGTGGTTTCTTGGGTGTTTAGCCACATATCGAACATGCAGCCTCAACAAAGGTAGTAGATACTGACTTGTCGGTCGCTGTCTTGAAGACACAGGGAAGAAACCCCGGAACCACACCACAAGGACCAACAGGAATCGTACAATCCCCTTGACAAGATTCTACCGCACCAAGCAGGTAGGAGCGATTCTAGGAGTTGCGAGAGGCTCAGACGTGCTACATTTAAGAGCACAGTATCAAGGCGCTAAATTCAAGAGCGACGATGATGTTCAGGAACAAAGGCAGAAGCCAGAGCACTCAAACGTGCCTTAATCGTTGCTAGGACGATGGAGACGAAAAGACGGCTCACAGGCTCAGCTTACATTGTGGAGTGGGATATGTGCGTGTTACGTCGCGTCATCGTTCGAAGCACAAAGAGCAAATGCGAGGAAGGAGCTGTCCTCGTTCCCCACAAACGAGCACGGCACTATTATTACGAAACGCGACAGCTTTTACTGAGTACGTTGAATTAGTACAATAGCTTACTGTAGGTCGCAAAGCTTGAGCATCGACGTGAACGTGAAGTGCAGGAAGCTCTTGCCTCTGAGTTGTTAACACGGCACGCGACGTTGCTCAAGCTAAGCCTAGAGGGGATCGATAGAAGTGAAGGAAGCTGTTGTGTACTGTGCAAGCTGCTCGGGACGAATAGACGGGGCGTGTCTTTCGTTTAATGGCTCTACCATACCGTCTGGGCAGTATCTTACATGACCTCTAGTCTTCTGGCCCTTAGGTTTCCTCTTATGCTTTACCTCGTAGTGATTCTCAACTTTGAAATGTCTTACGTAACAAGGGTTTATCGGTTACATTTGCGTTCCGTCCCTTAGACACCCAAGCACAGGACGGTATCACGAGGTGCATTGGTGATGTTTCATAGGGAAGGATCATTCACGTACGATTAACCAAGTTCATGTCGTTTCCTTCTCCTTCATCTTGCTTTTGATCCGCAGCTGTGACCGAAGAACACGAAGTATGGTGATAATATGTATGGAGGTGGCTCGTTTCAGAGCGCCCGGGGGTTGTAGCTGGAGGTACAACATGCGAAATGGGACATTTCACCTCCTGAGCTCTGCTCTTGGCTGTGCGGATGCAGTGGTTGGCAGTGAAAGTCGATTATAGATGTAGTAGCAGTAGTGCCGCAAACCCACTTCGTGTCGTGTCCGTTCATAACATGTTCTAGTCCCAGCAGTAATCTTTCCAGAACGCAATCAATAGCGTATCTTCCCTACCCGTTCACCACAACCTTGTTGATATAGTCACTCCATATCTTCTTTCCGGTCTACCTTGATTCTATACAACTCGTATGACGTCAATACTTTACCAAAGAACCAGCATGATGCTATCAGGTTTGGAGACAACAATGATGAAGAAGAACTATTGTGGGCGAGTAATCCAACAGCACGACGGCGATTTTGTTTACGTGTTCAGCCACGATAACGATAATACACTGGACACACGTCATCTTTCGCCAGTCGACAAGTTTTATATCACCACCTGTGACTTCCAAGTTCTCTCTGGATGTACACGTAGCACAGTAGACTGTGCCCAAGACTCCTGTGAGATGATGTCGCGTGGAGCGCTCCAGTTGTCAGGAATCACAATCAGTGTTTGTGATAGAGAGCCCAGAATGAACTCAACATTTTTGACAGTATCGTTCGTGTACTCCAGAATAAGGCCAAGAGGTGCTCACAGTATCAACAAGTTCCACAAGGACTTCAGCGACTAAGGTCATGTGGGTGCAGCTTGCTCTTCTGCACATCATGATGATCTACTAGATCATTGCGACGGGCTGGAGTGTACGAAAGACGGTCGATCGAGTCACATAAGGAGAAGAAGCGCAGAGCCACGTAGTCAAGGTTGCTCAGGCAAGGTACCCGGCGAGGATTGCTTTCCTCCATCCCACCTTCGGCCGGTGGAGAAAACATGCCGAGCTGCGCTAAACCTATTCCACACTTTCTCGATTGCACGAGAGCTGGTATTGATCATCGAACACCGAATCGCGAACGTGCTCTCGAATTACAGCGAATACAACAAGCGCGATGAAGCCCGCATTGCGCGCCCCGTCGCGTTCAGTGTGCCAACTGTGCAGCTACATATTACAACAGCCTGGAAGTCGCCGGACGTTCCTGTCCACATCCCTCCGAGCGCCTTCGTTACGGCGACAAACACCGTCGACCCCGAACGCATATCGCAACACAGCTACAACCCGCCCTCGAAGCCTCACAACAACATCCCGGAAGTCGGCAATAGTTGATAATAGCGAGGATGGCGGCCTCCAAACTTCGGAGAGGATTGTGTCGTTGAAGAGCAAACTTACCCAAGTAGAGGCTCGAATACAGGACATATACAATTCACCCAAAGTCGAACAAGAGGCGGTAATATTGGAGGCCTTTGAGGGACTGAATCATATTGCACAAGAAGCGATAGCGATACGTTTAAAACAGCCCCCACCGACAAGGGCGCAAGTGAGGCAAAGTAGTGCAGGTGCGATACTCTCTGGACTCGGTGGTGAGGAGAAGGCGAAGACGGAAGTGAAAAGGAGTTCGAAACTACTAGGACTGGACGCACTACCCTCGCCGTCGTATCTCTCGAAGCTCGCAGAGGGTCTTCTCAAGCACGAGAAAGTCTTCCTATCACCAAACGTGCTCGCCATATACATCCACCTACAACGGCTACTTGCCCGGCCGAAGACCATACCAGAGGCTCTCTACCTCTACGCCAACAAACCAGTCCCCATGGAAGGCTCCTCGCCTCCCAAGTTCTCCCGGCCCTCTCCCAAGTCGGCAAAGCAAGCCATCCCAGCTGATCTCGCCGACGCAGCGCTCACGGCTGCCATCGATGCAAAAGATCTCTCCTTGGCCCTGGACGTCGTTGATCACACCTATCGCGCACCTGCATGGCGACGGCATCGCATAGTCACAAAGTTGGGTTTACCAGGTGTCTTGGCGGGCATCACACCACTCGCCCTCTACATGATCGCCCAGGAACTGTCCGTATACAGCGGCTTCATCGACCCTTGGACGTTCAAGCTGTACGCTTTCATGGGCATGAGCACGTATGTCATGTGCACGGGAACGCTTGGATTTGTTGCCCTGACGACATACAACGATCACCACGACCGAGTGGTCTGGCGGCCTGGTGTGCCACTACTAGATCGATATCTGAGAGAGGACGAGCGGGCGGCCTTGGATCGCATAGCCTGTGCATGGGGTTTCAAGGAAGTGTGGAGACGAGGTGACGAAGAGGGCGAAGATTGGGAGGGTCTGAGACAGTGGATTCTGCTCCGGGGTATGGTGCTAGACAAGCCAGACCTGATGCCTGGTATGAACCCTGGAAGATAGTGTAGCAGTACCTGAACAATAAATACTTGCCGCTTAGTCGAGCGTGCCACAGATTACTTATAGCATGCATCATGTCGCGCACATGAGATACGCTTCTAGCGTGACATCGAATCGCCAAAAAGAATGTGATGTTGGAGTGCGAGACATCTCATGTCTTCTGCATTGGCAAAAATCTGGTTGGTGCGACACCTGTGTGATTCGAACACACGCTCCCGAAGGAACTGGCTAACTTTCCGGTGAGGGACTAGCAGGCCAGCGCGTTAACCACTCTGTGGTTCTTCGTTAGTGAGACTCGCTGCTAAGGGGGTGGTTTGTTCTTACCCGCCAAAGTGCCAAGCTTTTCTGTTCTGAGCAATTTTGCATTATATCTAAATATACTGAGATTGTAAGCCGAGAGAGCGAACATGGCAGTCATAAACACGACCCCTAGCTCAAAGACCGCGTCTAGCACGTCTCGAAGTGTAGGAACCCGTAGAAGCGGTGAGTGGCTTAGTGGAGTTATGCTAGGCACCAGCTTGTCATCCATGCGCGACAATGGCGGGGCAAGCTGGCGAGCTGCCCCGCCAAAGCTTTCCAAACGCGTCTACGCGACACTAAACCTTACACTCTCAGCTTTACACAACGCTCAAGTTCCCTGGTATACTATCACTCAAGGCCGCACTCGCAACTGCGATCCAACCATGTCAGCCGACGCCGCCCCCATCACCTTCACGCGCTTCTCAAAAGCCCTCGAAGACCTCTCCGTTGAATCGCTCTATGCGAAATACTCCGAACTTAGCAACCAACTCGCTCATCTCGAATCCAGCAACAAGCAGCTCGAGGAGTTCGCGCGGGAAAATGACGACCGCGACTGCTACGAGGCGCTACTGGAGAATAAGCAGGTTATGAAGAGGTTTGAGGAGAGGAGAGAGGCGATCAAGAACGAGGTGAAGGATGTGAGGGGCCTACCATGGAGGCCAAGAGAAGAAGAGAAGGTTGATGATACCGCAGTGAATGGCAGTGCAACTACTGCAGCCAATGGTACGGGGACGGAAGAGCACAGGAACGGTGACGGGGCGGCGCCCGAGGAAGATGATGGCGTGTATCTTTGAGAGAGTTCAACATCTCGACGCGATACACAGAATACCGGCTAGTTACCGGACAGTAGTCGTGTTGATGCACAAGCAAGTGTTTGAGTAGCCGCCATAACCCAAGTGGAACATGAATCAACCGATTAACACAAGTACGTATCTCCACCCCACTAGCTTTCTTCCACTCACAAATCTGTAGCATATACACATCTGACTTGAACGATTTCGTGAATGCGTCAAAGCACAGCGCTCTACTAGTATTTCGATTCCAGAAATATCCGGGCATGGACGACGTCTATGGCATGGCAGGCGCCTCAACCCACCTGCGACTTGAATGCTCAAAGTCTTCAGGCCGAGAGAGACTCCAACGCATCCCTGGAAGAGGTTGGGATACTAGAAATGATTTCTGTCGTTCTCAGTGGAGCTGCAAAGTACAGGCTTCAATCATATCCTTTCGATTGTTTCGTTTCCATCGACACGGTAAAGTTACTATTGGCAGCAGGAGATGGCAAGGGCGGAGAGGGGTGTCGTATGGCTACATAGATGATCTTGTGGTGCCTGTAATACAAAGTCATGACACATATGCCGGCTATGGTAAACATGTCAACCGACATTCGTCACCCATGTCGCGCCACTAAGCATCTAGCAAAATTACAATCTCGGGTGAAAGAATTTGAGACCAAGATGAGCCACATCAGAGAATGGATCAAGACGCGGGTCGTATATCCCGAAATATGCAGTGACTGAGTCAGCACTGCCTCGTCTACAACCCGATATGACCTATTCTGATGCAGTCTCTGATGCTTTCGCTCTTCACCTCAATCATCGTCCTCGTGCTTGACAAGACAGCAACATTTGGAATAAGGCTTTTGAAACTTCAATTCCCATAGTAAAAGTGATGAATATGGAAGCCTTAATCTAGCCGCATGACAGCTAGATCTCCTTCGGCCATCGGTGCCCTATACCAACACGTATGGACATTTGAAACCTTGTTCAACGCGACACCTTCTCCAGGTTCCGCATCCAGGATCTAGCCCGAACTCAAAAGGAACTTTACGGTCGGCAGTCGTCCAATCTGGTCATCAAAAGCTGTCACAAGAAGTACTTGAAGCAAATGCGAGAGTTGCTTTTACCTGGGCAGAAAGATGGATAAGACTGCCAATGCGTACACCGTAAATAATAGTTTCTACTACCCCATGCGAAATACACGTGCATGATGTGCTACTACTCGTCTCTAAGACGTTTCCAGCGGTCTTGAGAGATATCTAGTGTCTTGGATGCCCAGCTTGCCATTCAGCTTCAAGTGACCTGGTATGGAGTACAGTGGGTGTGAAAGGCATCCTGCCCCTTACAATCGACTCTTTTGTTCTCCGTACAAGCGGGCAAATATGTGCTCATGTAGTAATACCTCCAATTCAAAGCAACCCCTCTCGAATCATTGAAAATCTCACTGTATCTACCTGCATTGCGCAGGGGATTCATCCTGCTCTATATATGACAGACTCAACTCCTCACGCTGCATATTGTGCACCACTTGCAATCTTTATTACTAGACCACTCTGAGTAGGTCGACTGGGGCAGTCGCTCAGGTTTTGCTGCTCGGAAATATCCTTAGTTGACTTGGCTGGCAACAGTGCTCGGTGGCGCACCCTATCGCCACTCTCTATATCAATGGGAGAAGAATCCCCATGAGCCACTCGTCTCCATACAAGTTTTGGATGGGTATTGGTAGTCGATCGCAGTAGATCTACTCGGCGACCATGTCCTATCCATCTAGAACCTACAATCGGATATTGGGCTTCATGGTCTATGCACGATCATACCCAACTGCCTTCAGGTCACTCATTGACTTTAGGGCGGTGCAGACCCGGTTGTTATTTTCGGCTGTGCAACGCAGGCGAGAAACGAAACAAAGATCCAGCTACTATTGACTTAGTAGCAATCTCGCGATCATGGGTATCAATACGCCGCGTTATAAGCAATACTAACCACAACCTCGCAAAGATCCTGTGTGGCCTACCTGCGACCGTTCTAAATTCTAGCACTTCCACTGCGAGCACAGTTGCGCGATTGTCACTTCTGTTGGCCCTGCTTCTAAAATCCGGCCACCAGGAGTTTCAATGCGTTATGACGTACGAACAGGGCAGGCACTCCATATTAAAGGGCCGAAACGGTGAATCCTGGTAAACACCCGGTGGGAGTTTCTGTATCACAAAGCTGGCTACGACTTGCAGTTCAGGGAATACCGCGGAGGTTTTGCTTCTAACAATCAAAGCAACTGCCCACATTTCTGTCACCACGAATTGTTGAAACAAAATGTTTGCCAGATACTATCATCCCACTTACAGCAGAGAATGGACAGACGTTGAGATAGAGCTACCAATGTCCAGCCATCAAACCATTAGTTGCCGCACAAGCCTGCGGAGGGATTTAAGCATATGCCCACCACGACTTGGCGCGTCTTCCCCAACCGGGCTTCATGTGCGGCGGAGCACCCCTTCGCCGGGCACTCCCCGCACCAGGGAGAATCGCTGTCCGTGCAGGTACGAAAAACCCCTTGAAACACCCTGTCGTTAATATACTCCCAACAACAGAACAACACACCAACCCCCAAACGGTCGCATGGCATGAACGATCAATTTCCAGTAATGAGATGGGCTATGGTACCGAGGCCAATGTGGACGGTCGAGGCAATGAGGTGGTTCGTTGGGTGGAGACGACGTGACAGTGCTTTGTAGGTATGGTTTGTAGGTTTGATGCTGGCTCGAAGGTATAAGTATCCAGTTGATATCCGTCTTCACGGCCTCACTCCACAACAGCCAAGCTTCTCTTCCAAATAATACAAGCTTCTCTGTCCCGCACATTAGCAACTATGCGTTTCACTCGGACTGACCTCAGCCTTCCCGCGGCTGCCATTGCCTTCTTGGCATCGACGGCTTCGGCGCAGAGCTGCCAGCTGCCCACCAGCTACAAGTGGACTTCATCCAATGCACTTGCTCAGCCCAAGGCAGAATGGGCCAGCCTCAAAGACTTCACCACCCAGATGGTCAACGGCAAACACCTCGTCTACGCCACCAACCACGACACTGGCAGCAAGTACGGTTCCATGAACTTTGGCCTTGTCTCCAGTTTCAACGAATTGGCATCTGCTCCTCAGAACGCCATGAACCAGGGTCTTGTCGCGCCCACCCTCTTCTACTTCAAGCCCAAGAAAACCTGGGTCATCGCCTATCAGTGGGGACCTACCGCTTTCTCCTACAAGACCTCTTCCGACCCTACCAACGCCAACGGCTGGAGTGTGGACAAGCCTCTCTTCTCCGGCAAGATCACTGGCTCGAGCACTGGCCCCATCGACCAAACCATTATTGGCGACGACAAGAACATGTACCTGTTCTTCGCGGGCGACAATGGCAATATCTATCGCTCAAGCATGCCCATTGGCAACTTCCCGAGCGACTTCGGTACCGCCTCAACTGTCGTCATGAGCGACACCCGGAACAACCTCTTTGAAGCTGTTCAGGTCTACACCGTCAAGGGCGGAACCGCTGCCAAGTACCTCATGATTGTCGAGGCTATTGGTTCTCAGGGCCGTTACTTCCGTTCCTTCACCGCCTCCAGCCTCGGCGGTAACTGGACCCCCAACGCTGCTACCGAGAGCAACCCCTTCGCCGGCAAGGCCAACAGCGGTGCGACCTGGACTGTCGACATCTCCCACGGTGACTTGGTCAAGGTCACCAACGACCAGACCATGACAGTCGACCCTTGCAATCTGCAGTTTTTGTACCAGGGCCGCAATCCCAACTCTGGTGGTGATTACGATCGTCTTCCTTACAGGCCCGGTCTCCTTACTCTTAGGAAGTAGAGTCGGACTACTTGACTTGCTACAAGTCTTTCATTGTACATGCATTTTGAGTTGGAGGCTGTATATAGAATGCCAGTTTGGGTTTTACTCCTTTGCTTTAGTCCAGAGGGTCCTTTCTGAACAACAAATGGATTTTCAAGGCATCTTGAGATCCTATTCCTATCCATGATCGCTTTCTCGTTAACGTGCCCCACCATCAAGATGCGCACACTATTGAAATGCGCACTCTGCCAAGCCCCCACCACTTTTAACTCTCTATTACAATGTCTTAACTACTAAATCTTAAACTGCTTTCTACTGAAGATAGAGTTATCTAGGCTATCTAAGCTATAAAATCTAACGCGTCGCTTACCTAGCGACAAGCCACGCATCGCTACGATATACATAAAAGCACTCTCCGCAATTAACGCGCTAGGAAGGCTTTACAACGCGATACTTAACCTAACTAATTAAAACTCTAGAGGAATAAAGAGGAGGCGATTATACAATATATAAGGAAGCTTAATACGCGAGGCTTTGCCCCTACGCTTAACTATGTGCGAGAAATAGCTAACTAACTACTAGCTATACGTAGTAGTAGCTAGGTTAGAGAAAACTAGACCTACAGGCTTATACGCTAAAGACCTAAGATTAAATCTTAGTTAACAAGATAGTAGGATTACTAGAGAGTCCTCTGCAGCAACCTAGCTATTATTAGGCCCTAGTTTAATCTTATACACAACGTTAAGGCTAAGTATAGGATTATAGATAAAGACGTCTATAATTTTAATAAGACTAGCTTCTAGATAGGCGTTAGAGGGTCTGTTAAGGTAGTAATAGCCTCTAAGAGACGTCTTAAGCTACTTAGTGTTTAGCCTAGTAATCGTAAGTAGGCAACGCTAATTACTAGTATTAACGCGATAGGGTAGTCTATCCTACCCTTCTTTATCTTTAAGGTAAAGAACTATAACTAGGCCTAGTATTACAACCCTAAAGATTAGAGAATAGGAGTTAGTAAGAATAGCTAGACAACAAATAAGCTTAGTCTTGTATAGCTACAGCACTTTATCTAGCATACAGAGGCTTACATAGTAGGTAGTTACTAGCTACTTATTATTAATAGCTATAAGAGCTACAAGTCGCTCGCCTTCTAGGATCTATATAAGGAAAGCAATATTATTACCCTCTACATACCTCTACACTTATCGCACATCCTATAGCTACTTAATGTAGGTTGTTTTACCCCGCTAAAGCAGGCGTATAAAAAGGAAGTTAGGGGCTTAGTAGATAGCTATATCTACTATATTAATAAGAAAGCCTTCTTAGCTGCCTTTAAACTAATATTTAACAAGGCGTTCTTAAAGAATAATATCTTATTAAGCTTTTAAGTAACTAGCTTAGTCCTACATAACCTAGATGTAGTGTTATCTAGGCTTAAAGTACAGCCTCGTACGCTAACACTACCTACACTAGGGCCTACCCCTTAGGAACCTAAAACACTAAGCAACGCCTAGGAGATAGAGGCTTAAACAACGCTAATTATTAAGAAGATAACAGATTATAAGGAATTATTACCTAATTCTATTATTAAGATAGTGCTGCAGGTTAAAAAGGGATTAACTTTAAAAGTATACTTACACACGTTGCTTAACGCTAGAATAGCTAACCTTAAAGAGGCAAACTAGGTAGTATCTAAACGTAAAAAGCGTAAGAAAAAGCGAATCTAGAAAGGAGGGACCCTATCGCAGGCAGAGGCAGAGGATATAGTTAGGCAAAGAGATATTAAGGCTTAGTTAGAGGCGGAGAGGCGTTAGCAGAGGGTGCGCGTAGGTAGTAGTACAGAAGGTATCTAACGCTGCAAGAACAACAGCAAGGCAGGACATAATAAGCGCACATGCAAGAAATATACAGCAGAAGTAGTAGATTAATTCTAGCTATTAAACGCGTAGATAGCTTATTGTGGTGTTAAGTTATTCGCATGCGAACATGGATTGCTGTATTTTGTGCGCATTTCGATGGTGTGCGCATCTCGATAGTGGGGCACGTTATTGCTAATGAATTCTACTTCGTGAAACATGCTTCAATCGCTTGTCTCGCTATACCAAGCCCCTTGCAAAACTCCTCCTTACGCTTTGAAATCTGGTATATCTCTTCTTTGCAGACATCCAAGCCTTTCCTCTCCCTGATGGCGATCTCTTGCAGTACGCACCGACTCTGCTTACTCAAGAACACGACATCTCCCCGACCTTTAGCCAGCGTTTCATGTAGCTCCATGAACGCCCAAGCCATGCCCACGAGTAGATCCCGGTGGGTCAGCCATCGCATACCCGTCCAGAGCATCCACTGTGAGAACGAGACTGACTCATTGTTGCCCAAAGCCACTGCTTCTTTCAAACTCGACGGAGTCTCCATACCTCCATTACGGCACATTTCCAGGCCAAGCTCGACAACGCCAATGGCTTGACCGTCGTCTGTACGGTGAACTTCGTCCATGCCAGCTACACCAGGACCTTCAACGCTGAACCCAGTCTGAGCGCGAAGTACGCGTACGATGGCGGAGCCAAATTCGTCGGCAGCGCGGACAGGTACCGTAGGGAGCGCTTCAAGTAGAGTAGGCGAAGTCAGCCACAAGGGAAGGAGATTGGAGATATTAAGCCCACTCAAGTTGAGAGTGGGCGCGTCGGCGATATCTGGACAGCTGGTGTTGGTGCTTGTGAATGAGATAACCGGTTCAGGCGTCGCAAGGATTGGGTAGTGAACAAGGATATCCAGGTCTTGTGTCATCGACTCGATTGCGGGATTGGAAGATTGTCCTGTAAATTCGAAATATACTTTTGGATCTGGCCTCGCGGACTGGATAGGTAAGCCAAGTTCATCTATCCACGCTTTCACGACTTCCACCTCTTTTTCAGTAAAACTTCCGAACATCTTGCCTTCCCAAGACAACTCTTTGACGAGCTTGCTCTTTTCACTGTTACCCTTGACAACCCAAGGTTTGCAGTTACCAAGGTCCTGTAAGAATTCCTTTTGCCACTGGGTATCCTTGAAAGCATTCGGCTCCAGCCAATCCACCAAAGAACGACGGCCAATTTTCAGGCGACTGTTACAATGGATTTTGTGAGCAACGAAGCTTTTGGCAGCAAAAATATCGATCAGTGCCGTCTCCGTCTCAGTGCGAGCAAAGGGCTCTTCAGCCTGGATTTTCAGTGACGGACTTTCAGGAGTTGTTGGCAAGCCCTCGGCAAGGACATAGCCAGCCTGTACGCGTTTCCATGCGACATGCGCAGCTTCCTCCCCTTCTTGATCTTCGACCAACTCAATGTAGCTGGTAACTGCAGCCATTGCCATAGCAGCGTGGCCGGAGTCAGCATTATCGATCGAAATATGGAGCTCGAAGTAGTACGGGTTCAACCGAAGCTCGCGAAGCTCCTTGACGGTTTTGAGCAGGTGAAGGGGCAGACTCTCGTAAGCCATATTGAAGCCCAAAGCCTCGGGAAGGAATTCATGAGGAAACAGCGAGATGGTGAGCTGTGCCATAGCAGCCTTCCAGCATCGCGCTTCGGTCAAGTTGTGACGAGGGTTCACAAAGTCTTCCGAGTCTGCAGCAGGGAGTCCGGCGTCGATATCTTCCATTAGTTCGCGATATACGTGCACGTGGTTCTTTGCGAGATCGCCGTCACCAAGCTCTTCGGACATGACCTGCCACGCGTTCTTGGTGATGTGGCGGTACTTGAAAGGCGTGCAAATCTTGTTGATGTGTCCGAGCCATGCACCGTCAACGTATTTGACAGGTGCTGCTTGCTTGAGCCACCATTTCGCTTCGTCCTTGTCACCGAACATCTCTCGAGATCCCCCAGCGTTTCGGCGCGACAGGTACTCCTCCCATCGATTGGTAACGTCGACATCTTTGGCTTTGAGAAATTCACCTAATCTGTCGCGTGAGAATCTCTCGACAGACAAAATGCCACTGTGGGGTTCCTTGGCTGCATCGGCAATCGTCGAGGAGAGCAGATCCAGGAGGAGCTCGCGGCACTGTGGTAAGATCTCTGGGTGGTTTTCGAGGCGATGCAGTTTGTAGTAAAGCTGTTTGTGATTCTCCAGTTCTTTGTCGATTGGCTGTGTCGCGTCGAGGATAGGCGCCTTTTCCAAGTTGGCGTCAGGCAGCGGTGACTTGGCATGATCGGTGGCAGGTATCGTTGGGCTGGCTGAAGTTTCGAGATCTTTCCTTCTTGACCGGCCTTTTGCGAGACGATTCCGAACTTCACTGTAGGCGATGACGGCAAGAAAGGCGATAAGTACCGCTGTGGTTGTTTGTAGGATATACATTGTGAGCCGAGGCCGTAAGGTGAGGAGTCGTGGGCGTCGTGCAGATGGAACTACGTCTCCTTGTGTAGCCATTGGGAAGCGCAGCGGTTTTGACCATTCTTAGCACAGCTGTGGCGAAGCAGCCACAGCCAGACCGACACCCGCGGTGAATCATGCTGACGATGACCACGCACATGGTCGGGACCTGAAATGTCAATGTCAATGTCAATGTCAATGTCATCATCGGCCTGGAAGTCGATGCACGACCAGATCTGGGACTAGACTGCTTGCAGCTAGGCCAAGCGTACCCCACAGTTCGCGGGACCGCCCACGTGGGGCCCAGTGGCTTCACGACATCGTTTTGTTGGTTCAAGACAACCGACGCGACACGGAAAAGGCAAGACAGACGGTTCTTTGCACGTAACCGGCGTTGCGCACATCTAGCCCAGCGTCCTTTTGCGGAGACCAAGGCTCGATCACGACATGCGCGAAGGTCCTTACCGACCCATCATTACGAACAACGACGTCACACTGACTCTTATGTTTGCTCCGCGGCTTTGGCCGTCTTGGTATGATGCGCCCTGAGCGCTAGACCTGCTGGCTGGGCTGTGTCGTGGAAGGCAGTGCGCGATGAAGCCACCCGCGGAGGTCAACTTGTAGCACTTCTTTGACCATGATCGAAACTACCGCCGCCTACCAGGCTCTCACGACACATCTGGCCAAGGAGAAGTATGTCTTCACATGTCCGTCGCCAGAGACACAAGGCAGGGTAGTGGACAGAAGACAGTCCCATGTTTCGACGGAAGATGCCCAGAACACGTACGATTTCTTTGGCTGGAACCTGCCGTGTACCAGGTATGCTATTCCTGTTTGCTCTCTGCTACCATCTTCAACTGCGCAAAACCATCACGCATCTCACCCTACTAACAACCTGGCAGAGAAGCACTCCGATCGATAGTACCCGACGACGTATTTGAGAGCCTCTGCAAAGCCTCCTTGATCACGCAGGCCGACGACCAAAGCTACCGTTCCGCTATTCGCGTATCCAACTTTTATCTTCCCAATCTCCCGAGTCGCGATGCCGATGCTACGTCGCTCTATTACATCCACTCGTCTTTTCCGGCGTCCTCGGATTCCGTTTTCTTCGGGCCCGACACATACCTCTTCGTTTCGTTCCTACAAAACATGACGCGACATGTTCCACAAGCACCTAGCAGCATCATAGACGTCTGTTGCGGATCGGGTGCAGGCGCGATACACATGGCAAGGACATATCCGCAGGCAAAGACGTTGGGACTGGATTTGAACCCGCGTGCGCTGAGTCTGGGCAGTGTCAATGCCCAATTGGCTGGTGTGGAGGTTGGCTTCTCCGAGTCGAATCTTTATGCGACCGTGCCCGAGGGAATGAAGCACTATGGTGTGGATCTCATCGTAAGTAATCCGCCGTACATCGCATCCAGCACCGATGGCGAGGACCTGCCTATACATGCAGATGGTGGCGCTGGATTTGGCCTTGATATATCCATACGCATCGTAGAGGAAGGGATGAAACTCTTGTCTTCGGGTGGCATCATTGCGGTTTACACGGGCGTCGCAATGCCCACAGCCAACCCTGGCCACGACGCCTTTCGAGAGAAGCTGCAACAGGTTGAAGGCGCGGAGCTCGCCGAATACACAATCCTGCATCCGGATATGTGGCCAGAGGAAATTGGCAAGGGTGCCTATGCGGATGTGTGTAGGATACAAGTCGTTGGAGCTGTGCTGCGACGAAATGCTGAGAGTATGGACGAGGTAAACAAGGCATCACGCAGGCAATGGGCAGTATGATAGGTGCCATCACCAAGTGCATGGCAAATTCTAGTTGATAGTGAATCTTTACCACATCCTTACTTGAACTCGGCCTCTGGATGCATGCCGTCCGGAATCTCCAACGCAGCCGTGTACGCAGACTGTCCGACCTGCTTCCCCCACGTATCCGCAATGACCGGCAACACGCCCCTTCCCGCATACACTGCATTAGTGTTTGGTACAGGCCAAGGAACCGACTTGTTCCTGTTGCTCAGCTTCCCTGCATAGGACGCGTTGAAGTACATGTTGCTCAAGGGAGCTTTGCCGGACCACGCTCGTACTGTATCGCCAGTCTTTGCCGCTACAAACTTGAATACGTTGGCGCCTACGTCCCAACGGCCGAGTGTATGTAAGCCCCAGTTTGCCTGTACAGTGGCAATCTCGCTGTAGTGGTTATAGTAGGTGTTGTCTGTGGTACCTACCAGACTAGCAGGCACGGCATCTCCTAGGATGATGCCAACAACGCGGTTCTGTTTGCCGTACGTATGGTTCTCGTCAAAAGTTACCATGACGAGCGTGTTATTCAGAAAGTTCTTGTTGGTGAGGAGTGGTTCGAGAAACCTTCGCGTCCAGGTCCCTGCTACTGTCACAGTAGTGTCGTGTCCTGCGTACGATGAGCATGTTTCTAGGTCAACGGGCAGAGTGTGTTACGGCTACTCACCATCGCTTGTCATGTTGGGGGTAATGAACATCCACTGCGGCAACTGGTTCTGATCCATATCTTCCTTGAACATCGTCAAGGGTTTCGTCTTGGCCAGTCTACCTGCCTTGTGCGCCACCGAATCGTACAGCACAGCTGGGTTGTGCTTGCGGACGTACATATTAGCTCCGGTTCTTGGGTTTGTATAGGATTTGCCTTGGAAGCCAACAGACGGCATGTCTTCTTGGTACTCGCCCCAGCTAACACCTTTGTCTTCGAGCAGGTCTACCAATGTGGATACGTTGGAGGGGATGGCGACCATACCATCGTGGTTGATACCGTAGTAGTCGCCTGATATCGCAGCCGCGTAGTTGGGCATAGAGGGATGCGTTACTGCAAAGTAGTTTGTAAGGCTGATGCCCTTTTTGGCGAGCCATGCTAGATTTGGGTCCCCAGCTGCGAGGTCGTAGTCGGTGTTTTCGAGCCATATTATGGCTATGCGATCGAACGCTTTTCCTGCGACTTTGCTTTGGGCCTGTACGGGGCCCAAGTTTGCTAGCAGTGCTAGTGATAAAAGGATCGGGGTAATCATAACGATCACACAACTCTGTCCAATCAGTTAGTATGTTGTTGATGGGGTACGTTTTCGATACTTTCTTACTAAAGAACGTTGCGATAGCAAAGAAACGCCAGAATACAAGACAGCAGACAGGCACGCATAACATCTACCCCCAGGGCTTTTTCATCTCATTTGTCAGGATCATGAGGCGCCGCTTTTGCTAGTGCCTGAAGGGTCTGGGACATCACACAAAGGCTACCTGCAGCATAGCCGTGACAAGCTCACCAATAGCAGTACATGTAAAGCACATGTGCAAATTATCGGAATGAGTGCCTTGCACATCTACGCGGAAGGATAAGCTTTTCGGGAAGGTGGACAAGCTTCGGATGGCTTCGTGAGATGAACGTGCGGGGCTGATTGGACACGCACCCTGAGACAGGTCGAACTCGGCAAATCTGCGCTGATAGTTGGCACGACCCGCGGACGCAGAAAATGACCATGGTTGCAGGCAAAGCGGCGTTGCGCATGATCTTCTGGACTCGTGTAACGGCTGTCAGACGGTGGCGATGGCCTTCAGAAGCTTCCTGGACAAAGTTGGCAGGTAACAACAATCGATGCCAACCTACGTGGCGCAGGAACGAGCGTGTGCTTGACATCACGAACACCAAACATCAAGAGATCGCGGCTGTAGATACTTTGGGTGACGCTTTCATGGGATAGGCCAGGGCTGGGTGAGGAACCTTGGGAGCTAGCCAAGATGGGCCGTGACCAGAGCTTCGGCATGAAAGAGATGTCTGCGTCGAATGTGCACAAGTCGGAGGAGCAAGTTGGCTTGCTGTGTGCGTCTTTAGACGACGACCGATCGCGAGGCAGCAGCGAACACCCAGAAAACGACCTGGAATCGCGCTGGAGCGACAAGCGTGAAATCGCGCAACATCACAACCCCCGGTGGCCGTGGATCAGACCCATCGCTGTCATTTTTCTTCTTGTCTGCACAGCCATTATCTTGGTTCATCGAGGCTTGACAAGCAGCGACCGAAGCCCATCACCACTCACTACTGCTAGTCTTGCAAGACTACGACCGGAGGAAGACTACATACTCTCTTCAGCATGGAACCTCAACGCTCCACCTACAACCAGAGAACATACATGGATAGTATCTGATCATATCCTCAATCCTGACGGAGTGTATCGCCCCATGATACTCATCAACGGCACCTTTCCTGGGCCTCTGATCGAGTGCAACGAAGGCGACGAGCTTGTTGTTCATATCCACAATCAAGCTCCCAATGCTACCTCTATCCACTGGCACGGTCTTTATCAAAACGGCACAAACTGGATGGATGGAACAGTGGGAGTTACGCAATTTCCAGTTGCCCCAGGCCACTCTTTTACATACCGATTTAATGTATCAGGGCAAACTGGGACGTATTGGTACCATTCGCACGTCGGCATGCAAGCGTCAGATGGACTGGTAGGACCGCTCATCATCCATGCCTGGGGTGAAGAAGAGAAAAGAGAACTGCAAAGAGTACCGTATGAACAGGACCGCATAGTTCTACTTTCGGACTACTACTACGATCTTTCTTCCGACCTACTCATGCAATACCTCTCCCCCGGCAGCGAGAACGACGAGCCCGTCCCCCTATCTGCGCTGATCAACGGACGAAGCATGCGAAACTGCACCGACTTACCAAACCGGAACTGCTCGTCATCTGGCATTAGCAACGCCTTGTTCAGCTTATCCCGTACGCAATACGCGACTTCGTATCATCAATGTTGGAGCTTTCGCAGAGTTTGCTTTGCAATTCGACGAACATGAATTTCAGGTTACGGAAGTAGATGGCACGGATGTGTACCCTCAGTTTGTTCATCGACTAAATATCAATCCTGCACAGCGGTATAGCATCATTCTCGCCCCGCCGAGTGAGGTCGAGAACAAGGGGACGTATTGGATGCGTGCGAGGATGGTGACGCATTGTTTCGCGTATGAAGAGCCGCAGTTACAAGAAGAGGTCCGAGGTATACTATACTATCCTACTGTGGATAATGACACTGAAGATCTTCTACCAACGACTAAAGACTGGCCCGAGATCATCGATGTCGAATGTCGGGATCTGAACACTTCAAACCTGGAGCCCGTCGTTGCGATACCAGCACCAGAGATCGATATCCAACACGCCCTCTACCTGCGCTCCTCGTTCCAAATCCGAGATTGGAGACTCTCGCGAGGCTATTTGAACGAAAGTTCTTTCCGCATCAACGCTACGTCACCGATCCTTGATACTATGCTTTCGACACAGACTGCCGGCTCGCATATCCATGAGGGCATACTAGACACAGCCCCGTTTGACTCTCTACATCAACTCGTTTACCAAACCCAGTCTACACGGACAATAACGATCCTGATACAGAATCTCGACGACGGAAACCACCCCTTCCATCTCCATGGCTACAAGTACTTCGTCCTCGCTCAGGGACATGGGTACCCGCCTCCTACACTCCTCGACCCCAATCATGTTGAACATCACCTCAATTTGACTAATCCGCTACGGAGGGACACGGCGAGTGTAGAAGCATACGGGTGGCTGCTGATATCATTTGTGGCGGACAATCTAGGCCTGTGGGCGTTTCATTGCCATATAGGCTGGCACACCGAGGCTGGCTTGATGATGGTGTTTGCCACTAAGACTCAGGGGATGAGAGGATGGAAGGTACCTGACAAGGTTGTTGGGCTGTGTGGGGCTGGAGGAGTGGAGAGGGGTATGGGACCGGATGATGGAATATGGGTTGGCAAGAGGGAGGGAGACGACAGGAAAGAAAAGACTGATAGAGCATCGTAGCAAGTTTGACAGCGCTCTAAAATACAGAGTAGTCTTTATTCTCTCAGTCCCATCAGTGATTTTTTTTTTGGGAGTTGTCAAAGTTGTAATCTGTAGTTGAAACATTGAAAAGCAGCAGCCTTGGACTCAGCGGTTGCATAAGTCTATGTAGAAATTGTGGTAAGCAACGCGATTCAATCATTGTTTCCCACAATCTTTATAGCGACTTGTGCAACCAACAAGTAGAGGACTGCCGCTTTTCATTATCTTTCGGTTAATGATCAGGCTCGCTGTATCTAATTTACATGCTTTCATGTACACGTCTCGTAACATCGGGTGCCCACAGTTCAACGACAAAGTTGGAGTTGGGGCGTCGTGTTACTGACCTCATCTGCCACTACCGTCTCACAGCTTCACTCCCAGATGCCAAACCACTTCTTAACCCTCCTCCTCCTGATACCATCTTCGCCAACATAATACCTCGGGTCCTCGACATACTCTTCGCCCCTCTCCTCAGCCTCCCTCTTTCTCTCCAGTCGGAACTGCTTCCTCTTCTCCACCTCTTCTGCCTTCTTTAGCCTCTGCTGCTGGTACTGCTGCGACGTCTGTTCCATGTGCATTTTGTAAACTTCAATAAAGCGCGACGAGGATTCGAAGGGATGGCGCAGAAAGTCTTTGCGCGTAGGAAGCAAGTGGCCGAAGACGGTCTTGGAGATGAAGTCCATGTACCATGCTGCTATCGCGAGGGAGACGAGTATGCCCTGTTGAAGAAAGTGGGGTTAGCTTGAGGGGACGTTTGGAGAATCAGGTGGGGCGTTGGAGAGAATATTACCATTGTTATCCACAGATGAATTGCCCTATTGTGGAGGAACCAGTGCGAGAATGTGCCCTCTGGACTCATCATATTGGGGTATTTCTTCGTTGCCATGCGCTTCTTGTCTTCTTCTGATACGGGCGCGCCATAGATCTTGTTCTCTAGATTCCGGTTCGGGGCTCGCTTGCTATGCGATGGCGGTCGGTATTTATCAGGCTGTGGTATTACAGGCGCCCCCTTCTGTTGCTGTGCTTCTCGCCGTCTCCGGAACTCTTCTGAGAGGCCTTTGGGAGTGATGGAGGCATGGCGGACACTTGTGGGTGAAGGTAGCGGGAGAAATGTGCGGGCTTGGGGTCGCAGGAGAAGAGGGCCCCGGGGAAGGAGGAACCGTGGTATTGATTGGAGCGTCTTCATGGCTGTGCGTGGTTGATGCTCGTCGTCTCGGGAGTCCGCAGAGTGGTGAGATGAAGATCTTCAAATGCCCGGAGAAAGCTCGGGCCGGCGCATACAATGGTTTGGGCATCTATCATCGCATCTTCTCAGACCTTTCCTCACCACAACAAGCTTCTTACACTGATATCGCGCATATATACTCGCCCCGCAGTGCAAACCCCAGGACTGGAGTGGTCTACATCAATCACGTTCGATCTGTTAGTGACGAGATGACGACTAATTGCAGAAGAGTATTGACGCCAATGTATCCCAGGTCGCGATGCCTTCTAGGCAACCACCCTCCTTCGGGTCGCAAGCTTACTGGAACGATCGCTTTGCTTCAAACATGGATCCGTTCGAATGGCTTGAGGATCCTAGTGCCCTGGATCCCTATATCGTCGATTCCCTAAATGCTACACCCACGCCGAAGCCCGAACTGCTCCATATAGGTTGTGGCACGTCGCTACTATCCTACCATTTGCGCTCGCATGTAGACGATCCGCGACAGATACACAACTTGGATTACTCGGAAGTTGCAATTGAGGTTGGCAAGATTCGTGAACAGGAGATCTACCAGGATTCGAGGGCAAATGTCGCGTGTATGCGCTGGGATGCAGTGGACCTACTCGACTACAAGTCTTTGATGCGCGCATACAAGCGCGCTACCTACTCTGTCATAGTTGACAAGTCAACATCCGACTCTATTGCTTGCGCAGACGATGTCCTTGTCCCTTCACCGTACCCGCTAGCAGTTCGATCTTACGAACCCCTAAAGACGGCTGCTGCCAAATCACCGGAGCTGATTCATCCTCTAGTGGTCATGGCTGTGAATTTAGCGCTCGTGACGAAACCCGGAGCACGGTGGATAGCTTTATCCTACTCTAGCGACCGTTTCTATTTCCTGGATCAATCTGCGATAGATGTCATACCCCACGGTGTAGCATTCCCACATCCTGGTGATCTATGGCATGTAGTAGAAAAGCGTGAGGTTGAGGACGTAGAATGGCAAGTACGGAACGAGAAGAGAATCGACACGGTGACGCATAGGCCAAAGGTGTGCAACTTTGTATATATACTGGAAAGAACACATCTACCACTTTTCGTTCGTGGAGAACACCTCTAAACATATACCATGCATCATCCGCAATATCAACCATAGCTTCTCTGCCAAGACACAGCTACGATGTGGGACTATTTCCATGCTTTGAAGACCCATGCCCAACTCGCCAGATAAGACGTCCTTCGTACCCTCATACAAGAGACGACCTCATTCGTCAAACGCGAGTACCATCAAGCTATGGTTTAGGCGTCGAACATGCGCCTCCACAGATTACTTACTCACCATCCATACCAGTCGCCTTTTTACGTTCATAATGGCGCAGTCGCCCTTTCCGACACACGCCAATATAGCTCTGAAAACTTTATCGAGAGCTGCGGCGCCGTTGTCCATGACCCCACCCGCCAGAAAATCTGCATCATCCACCCTACTCAATCCAGCAAGTGGGTACTACCCAAAAGGCGGCGAAACGTCGGGGAACCGCGTCAAGAAGTGGGATTGCGCGAGGTGTACGAGGAAACTGGGCATAGATGTCAGATCTCGCCTGTGGCTGTCGTTGCTAGAACGCCTGTTCCAGGTGATGCGGCGGTTGCTCGTGATGTGCTCCGCATGTTGAATGATTCAGTAGAGCCTTTCATGGTTACTGTCGAAAACGTGAGAGAGGATCAGGATCTCAGGATTATATGGTGGTATGTTACGATGATCAACAAAGGCGCTTGTGAAACGAAAGGGCCTGGTGAAAAGGGGGTGTAACAGACCTGTACTCTTATGCCAAGGCTGAAAGATTACTGTTTTATGAGACGGATCTAGCGGTGTTGCGCAACGCCAAGGTGCTTATTGAGAATCTAGGTTGATCCTGTTTGTTCGCCAGAATGGAAGTTTGTAGTTTGTTGACCGACTACAATACTGTTACGTGCAAAGGATGGACTAATCTTCTCTCTCCAGCCACTGCTTGCTCGCCTCGTAGATCTTTGGAAAGGCATCGTCGAGAGCCATAAGCTCCTTGAACAAATTCTCGCTTATGCACTTGACGAAATGCAGCGTTGACACGAAGATGAAGTCGGCATAGGAGACTGCTCACACGTCAGTATGCACACTCCACGTCGTCCATCTAATACATTTCCACTTACCCGTCTGACCCAAGAAATAGGGGCCACCGTTATTCCTCAGTAGATCACCTGCCTCCTTCGCCGGCGCTTTGGTCCTCTCCCAACACTCCTCCACGTTGGCATCCTTTCCTACTTGATCCACCGGCTTCCCGAACATCTTCTCCCTCGTTTCATAGAAGTAGTCGGCACTCGGCTTGTTCAGCACCGCCATCGGTATCTGGGGAATAAGTAATGGCACGAGCGGACCGATCAACTTGGGAATATGGTCCCTGATCTTCTCAACGATAGGGTCGTCGAGATGCAAAGAAGAACTTGGATGCTGTTTCTCGAGCTCGAAAGCAATGGGCCATGAGTCCATCTGGTAGGTGCCATTCGCATGTTTGATGACGGGACTGCTGTAGTCGGCGAAGTAGCCGGGTGCGTCTTTTGGGTTTGGTGGGATGCCTAGGGTTTTGAACTTGGGGGCTAGGTCAGGGAATTCCACCCATTCGGTCGTGTAATCGATCTTCTTGTAGTTCAGGACCATGCGAGCTGTTACCTTGTTAGAAAGCCCGAAGTATCATTAACGGTGTGAAAGTAACGCACTCTTCCACGGGTTCAACGACCAGGCAGTGCCCTGTTGGCCGGGAAGATCGTACAAAACAACTTTTGAAGACGGCATTGTTGTTCAACTGTAGAGACGGATATTTACAAGCAAGGCGACGGCAGACCCGATAGGAAGCAGCTTTTGAGGACAACTGTCATTGCGCCCTTCAATTTACCATATCCACAGTCATTTGTCATCTCGTGCTATGTGGAAATGCCTCGGCCTGACGCTCTCGCGCGCGGATCGTCGCTAAACCATAACGTGCCCGTGCGCAGTGTGCCCGGATTCACAGTGTGCCCCGCAGAACACTACATGCCCAATCTCAAAATGAGGCTGTACAGCGCCACACAATAGCTCAATATTAATAAAAACGTAGGGTTGCAGTAAATAGATGCTTGCGATCAACTTGTACTATCTATATTTTTCTGGAAGGTTGATGTTGCGGCCACGTGATGTGACTTTGGCTGGAGCAGCAGATAGCTTATCTCGAGCTTGAACACCAACTTGAGCAGCGCTAGCGCGTTTTTGACGCTTGTTACTTGATGGGATTGCTTGCAAGGCTGGTCGCTTGCGCTTTTGAGCTTGTTAGATAGGTTTTTTCTGGTGTTGAGCTTTAACCTTGCGCGCGCGTTCAGCTGCTTTTTTAGCTCGCTTAAGCTCCCTTATCTCCTTGAGCCTCTGCCTCTCTACACGCTTCTCCTCGAGCTCAACTTAACGCTGCAGTTAAGCCTCCTCGCGCTGCTTCTTAGCCCGTGCTTTTTGGAGTTTCTCCTCTATCTTATCTCGCTCCCGTACTGCTTCTCTAGCTCGAGCCTAACGCAACTTGCGAGGAGACCAGTAGACAGCGCTACCGTAATACTCCTGGCGCTGCTAAAGGTTAAGAGCTTTGCCCTTCTTCCTGTGCTTCTTTTTGTGTTGAAGGGCCTCCTTTAAGCCCTCATTTTCATGCTTTAAAAGCTTATTCTGAACAGAGAGATAGTGAACGCTTGAACGCAGCTTTCTTGCCTCATACTAATGGCTATCATCAACAGCAGCTCGTACTAACCGATCGAGCTTTCTCCAGTCATAATCAGAGAGCCCTGACGATAAGCTTCTCTTAGCTTCTAGCGTGCTAGCAAATCTACGAAGGATAACGTTAGCATCCATCGGCCAGATCCTAGTGGCTTCGAAGGCCTTTAATATGAGGCTCTCTGTAAAGGAGGATATCCAGGCGCTCTAGAAGAGCAGGAAGAAGTCCCCTTTCTTGATTAGAATAAGGCCTTAAGCCTTATAGAGATAGTTAGTAAGCTCGTTAGAGTAGGCTTAAGAGAGTGGCTTAAACAGCACTACATCGAGCGGCTAGAGCGTATAAGTTAAATGTAGAGGAAGGATTATAAGGAGAATCCTGTAGCGATTACAGTAGTCGATAAACTCCATCGTAACATAAGATCTATAGCTATTAAGGATAAGCAATCGCTATCTCCCTAATCGCTGCTTTATATAGCGATCAAACACCTGCTCTAGCTAAGCTAGACCTATGTTATCGTTTGACTAGCCTATTAGAGATAATAAGACAAAGACCTTATGCTCTCCTGCCTTAATATCCTCTACCCAACTTAATCGTATAGCTCCTTTCTTAGCTGCGTAGATAAGGGCTGGAGGCAGCGAGCTCCTATCGGCGCAGCAGTAGGCTAGGACTGTCAGAAACTCGCGTGATCTATCCTAAAGAGATGCTCGAACCTCCTTCTTCTCCTATTAACGCCTGCTAAAGATCCTCTTACTTCTGCCTATTAAGCTAATTAAGAAGCCCTTCTCATCCATATTGTATATATCTCGAGCCTTAAGGTAGTATTTGGTAATCTTGTGATGCAGCAGTTCGAAGTAGAGTCTATACTTTGACTTAAAATTAGCTAGGTGGCGCGTACGATCTATGGCGCTGGTCCACTTTGAGATAAGATGGATCTCGTGTCGGTTAATAAAGCGAGTAACCCAGCTCTCGCTGAGCTGCTGATGGGCTACTTTAGAGGAAAAATTCTTGATTATCTCTCTTGTAGGAGGAAGGCCTCGCTTTGTAAGGCCTTTAATATATCGTATAAGCTCTGACTCTTGTTGTGGGTTAAGAGCTTGCCTGCTGGCATGCCCAGCATCCCTAGGCCCTGTCACGCCTCTCCATCGCCGCCCCAGAGTTGACCGGTCAACACCATGCTTTTCAGCAACTTCCTTCAATGTAAATTGTTCTTCTGAACCTCGCGATTTGAGATCTTCAATCGCCTCATCAATTGGAGCCATGGCTGTGGAGTTATCGCGCGTTGGAGTTGTGGTGTTGAGACGCGCGTTGGTGTTCTGCGGGGCACACTGTGAATCCGGGCACACTGCGCACGGGCACGTTACCTCGTCGTACTCTTGTGATGATGGATGCATATCACATGGCAGCACAGGACGATTGTAGTGCCTGCTCGAAGTTGGAGCATTGGTAAGTGTCCGCATAGGTGCGAGCTGACTGTTTCGTCAAGCATGCCATCACATGCAACAAAAATCAAGACAGCACCGGTGCAAGCCCCCAAGACCCTCACTCTGTAGACCCACAAGGCTAGGTGCGCCTCGATAAGACAATGTGCACTCGACAGGCTGCCGGTGCTAACAATAGACTACCGATCGCCACACTCATTTGCTCTGGTATACGACTCAGTCTCCCGTTGGGTAGAATTCAGGATGAAGAGGGCCATGAGCTGAAGCACGCTTCCTGGTGAGTAGCCGCTTCACGATACGCATGGCATGCAGAGACTGTATCTTTTCTCCTTTAATATTGCATCCTAATGCATCCTATCGACTTTTCTTGTATGCCTACGACAGATCCTACGGTTGCTTCGCCTGCCTTGTGCAATGCAGGAAGGCTGGGCTGCAGGTGCGCTTGTTGCGGCCCCCAAATCCTCAGCCCCCAGGGCCCCCAATATCTTCTAGATGCCCGCAGCGGGAACGCGTTGGAAAGGAAGCGATAAGAGCGCCATGTGCGCTCCATGGAAATCGCTGCATTTCCTCTTACTCTGGATCATAGTTCTTGCGACTTGCCTAGCAAGGCTGTTCAAGACTACCACGAAAGCCCATAAACCCAACCCTACAGTTGTAGAGTAAAGGCAAACCTCCAATACATCACCTTGCAGAAACGAGGCAAAATACAATGGACCGCAACCGTACAGCTAGTAGTGAGCATTCCGACAGTGCGCCGTTGATGGGCTCAGCCGAACCACCAGGCTACGACGGTAGAGATGTAGCGGTGCAGCATGTTGACGATCCACCGTACTCACCACCCATGGTCATGTCACCTGAGATGACGGACTCTAGGGCCAGCGCCTATACGACTCTAAACAACTCCAGCTTGACGTTCGACGTAGAAGACGGGAGTCCTCACCACAAACACCACAATCGAGTCAAGCGTTTCGATCATCACGAAGCACGGAAGACACTCCTGAAGACTGGAGCAATGAAGCTCCTGGTGACACTGTTTTTCAGTGCAGCGATATGTGTCACACTCAAATCGTGGGAAGGATTCCGCGGCCGCATCGTCCTTTCCAATTACAACGTTCGGATCTTCAACTCGCTCACGATTGGTCTTTCATTGTGTCTGGGTTTGAACATCTTGGCCTCGTTGAAGCATTATGCATCCGTGTTTCGATGGTCTTTTCTTACTACACGATATGTTAGTGTAGAAGTATTCGACCTCATCCTCCACCTGAGCTCGCTCGCCAAGGTCACCAAGCTGATGATTCTCAGCTCCCCTGGATTTCGCGGCAAAACATGGCTGCGGAAGTTTGGCTGGTTCAAGGACGTCAGAGACGATGGGACCAAGTGGATGTGGCTTGCGTGTTTAGCTTGGCTCTCTCTCAACATCGGCTCTCAAATACTGGTTGCATTGCTGAGTCTGTTTTGGCCAATGGAGAACTCAGATATTCCGCTCATGTCCCATGGAAACGTAATCGTGGCCAACATGAACGCTTGGTCCAATGACAACCCCCCACCCGAAATGTTCGATGAGGATACGCTAGCGAATGCGACATCACTGGAGGCGGCTTGGACATATGGCATGGAAGCCATAGCTTATCCCAACTTCACTTTGGCAACCCCCGAAGAGATGGTGGCTGATCTATCCGGCTTACCAGGCACACCCATCTACAAAGGCAACAGCGCCTGGCACTATCGCTTCTTCAACCGCGAACCAAAGCACGAGTGGATCAATTACATGGCGAGCTCCCGCAATGTAACTGTGCAGGCGACATGCGAACAGCTTGAGCTAGACGATGGCGATATTCACCTTGACCCTATGCGTCTCATGGCAAGAAAGAAGGGCGAGAAAGAATATGTCGAGTACCTTGTTACCGAAAATGCTCCTGGATCCGTCACTTGGATGGCAGCTACGTTTGAGCACTGCGGACCAAGATGTACAAACTTGACCGTTATGCAACTACCAGCGGGCGGTGTGAAGCATCCGTCCCTATTCCTCTGCAACAACACGCTCGAAAATGTGACATCCAGCCACGCAAAAGACGACATCATACTGCGGGATGCTGCTGATAGGAAGGCAGTGTGGGGTAGCGACAACTTTGCTCGTATAGCGGCTGGGGCAATTGGCTGGACTGGCATCTCGTGGAATGGGTGGAAAAGAGTACAAACGAGATCCTACAGCCAGGGCAGCAAATGGTCGCCAGCGCACGATATCAGCGTCGAAGAGGTTGAAGACTTGCTCATGCGCTTCACGATCGGTGCCGTAGCCGCGTTCGACGACCACGGCATTCGCTACAACGTCGGCGACCAAACCGTCGTGCCCTCCCAGGGGCAGCAGCTCAACGTAGATTGGTCGTACATATTCAGCATTCTGGGCGGGATATGCTTGATCCAATTCCTGGCACTCTGTCTGTTGGGTCTCTTTGCCAACCGTACGATTGTGCGCGACGAGAGTTACTTCAGCATGGCTATGCTGTTGAAGCCGGTTGTGAGTCGCATCAAGGGCGAGTCGGCCATGGTTATGAGTGGGGAGGAGATTAAAGATGCCAAGGCGCTTAGGTTCAAGAAGATCAAGTACGACTACCATGAGGGAGCAACGGGTGAGCCGAACCGCGTGGCCATCTTCTTTGAGGGAGAGGATGGTAGGGAGAGTCGGAAGAGCTGGGCGGCGGGGCGTTATGCGTGAAGACGAAGGCGCATGTGGAAACAAGGCACTGCTCGCAAGGTTTGGCTTGTGCGGGGTGGTGTGCCGCGTTGCATGACGTGACTACATTGTCCTACCAACACAACAGCTCTCAAACGGACCGGCCCAGCCTTGGTTGTGCGCATCCAAAGGCGTGGCCAGGCATTTGTAAGACGTTTGTACTCTGACCACGGGAACAGCCGAAGGCGTACCGCGGCAACCATGCAACCATACAGGGCTTGTATACTGCGCCCTCCTGCTATCGACTGATACTTGCCTGCATTCCTCCAGCCCCGTCGCCAGTCGCCTCATACCCTCCCGACGGAGAAAGCCTATGCGCAGGCCATCATCATTCACTGCCGTTCCTATTCGGCTAGCTCGCACATGTCGGCTCAGCCCACGGCTGAGGGTTAGAGTTCCACCATGGTACGTCGATGCAGCTCGCATGCCCCCTTTGTCAGGCACCCTCTAAGACACGTCATTAGGGCTGTTGCGCTTCACGCATGAGCGGCGACGGTCCGCCTGCTGTCCGCGCGCATTCGTCGTCGCGCAACATCACGGCGCCCTCGACGCGACCAAGCTCCATTTCCTCACCACCCGCTTCGCATGCCTCGCAGGCCAATGTCCACCCGCCCCCTGCCGACGACCGCCCAAACACGCCTCTAAAGCCCATTGCCTCAACCCAGCGCGCGCGCCTGCCTAGCACGCTCGCCTCCATCCCCACCACAACCACCGGTAGTAGCCGTGTCAAGCCTCTGACAGACTCTACAAGCCTGACGTGGACGCCATCGCGCCTTGAGAAGGAGCGCCGAGACTGGTGGGATACACAGGTCACGGGGTCGGAGCAGATATGGCGCGCTATACGCCTCGTAGCACACTATCTACAGTCTGGGGAGCTGCAAGACGCTCAGACGATGCTGGATGCCAATGACTGCACGTGTCCAACCGGGCTGCTCTGGCAAGGCGTCTACGATCCAACCGGTGTCCAATACAAAGTGCCCGAGTGGGTGGTTGTGGAGCCAGAGGGACTTGCAGAAGAGGTCGATATCGACGACAAGGACGTGAGCGGAGACGCCAGCTCCAGTGCTATCCAGGAGACGCTTGACGGTACGGTCGAAGACGAGTCCAACGGCCTTGTACGTGTGCGAGTGAGGACGAGTCATGACCAGAAGGATGTTCTGCTTGTGATGCGAATGAGAGACTCGGTCGCAACAATCACTGAAAAGCTGAAGCAGCAAGCAAAGGTACATGAATACTTGTCCTTTTCCCTTGACTGCGCAGCTCGCATGAAGCAAGCACATCGCTAACAACACATAGCTCGACCCCACAGTCATGATCCGTCTCGCCTACGGCGGACGCGTCTATCAAGACAGCGAGACGCTCGAATCCCAGCCTTACTGGGATTTTGCCAACAACTTCATCCTCACTGCGCTCGTGTTTCAGTAAAACAACTAACCCCTTGCATGTCTGCATATCGCTCTCTTACCACACCCCAAAGCTCTCCGTCTGAAGGCATGGGACTTGTGGCTCACACGGAATCTTAGGTCTCCATCTGAACATTCCAAATTTTTGCTTGACGAGCATATTCACACGTTCGAGGCGATGGGCATAAGCAATCCGAATGCCGGGTCTACGGAAAAGCCGTCGGACCGTAACGAGAATGACCCTCTTCTTCTTCAATCTAGATGGTCGGGTAGTAGCAGCGATGGCGAGACACCCGATACGGGGTGCCTGTCTTTCTTGTACAGATTGGTACGCGCACATTGGGAGTTTTAGCAAAGGAAGTACTCCTCGCTGAAGTGAGTTTGATCGGTGACTTGTTTGATACCCCTTCTCTTTCGTTTTACGTCTTCACACCCAGCATCTCTCATGAGGCTTTGGCCCATCGCTATTACAAGCTTGTCATTGTATTAGGTGGCTTAGGCCTGACTTGGTTCTAAATCTCCCTTGAATACAGCCTAATGTACATCCATTAATCGTCTTACTTTAATACTTCGTCTTGACGAATGTCAAGATTGTATATATCCCACGGTGCTACAGAACCATGGAGCAAAAACAGCGGATGGCTTAGTCACCGTGTCTTGTCAGTGAAATGCTTCAAGAAGTGCAAGTGCTGGTAAATCCAAGTTTCATTCCCACTCGAACACTGGGTCATTATTTCCGGGCAGCGCTTAACCCCCGGGTCAGCAACACCACCACATCCACATGACACAATGCTAATCCAGCCAATGTAATGCAAGCAGACTGCTCCCTCTCTGTACTAGTATCGAAGCGTTCGTTATCGTCTCATCTAGTTCAGAGAACCATACATCATCTACCGACACCGCACGCATCTACGGCTCCGAACCCGCAGTAGGCGCTGCCATGTTAATTTTTTATAATAGTCTTTCAAGAATATACAAACAGCTAAACCTGAGATCAAGAAATCCGGTGTCCCCCATTCCGATCTCTTCATCACTAGCAAACCAGAATGAAATCTACGATGCGGGGAAATCCACGAACAAGCTCACGGACCATGCTGTGCTCGTGGAGATGGAAAGGAAGGAAGCATGGCAAGACTGGGGCGCAGGTTGCCTTGGCGTGGGGCATCGCAATGGGTCATTCTGTTATTCCCGAAGATCAAGACCGAGTCGAGCATCAAGGCGAAATTGCAAGGGGACTTTGAGTTGCCCAAGGAGGATGTGCATAGCATTGCTGCGATTGATATGAAGACGAGGTTCAACGATCCGAGTGCGAGTTTTGGATGGAATTTCTATCAGTATCTGCATCGTAAGAAGAAGTGAGATAGTGGCGCATACTACCTTACAAGGTACTGAGAATGATTACAATATTGTGAACAAGGCTGTCCAGCATACCAATACCACATCAACTACACAAACACTTGACACAACACAGCAGACGGGCAACCAAGTAAGAGCAACGACAGTGTGTTACATATTATTACGTCGATGTGTGCCCTAGTGGCCGCTTGAGTACTCCTTCTAACAAGGCGGTACGCAGAGGGTATCCGGGGTATTGCGCGATAAAACAAGATGCGTCCGAGATCCGCCATTGGTATCAAAACGAGAGAAACAACTAAGGTGGTATCAGTCTAAACCATCGCGATCCACAAAAGAGAGTGACAATGAGTTGGTCCAGATGCAAGGAAAAGGTCGAATATGAGAGGAGATATGTCAAGGAACTTGATCCAAACGAGACGCCTGAATCCATGTAGAAGATCCAAAGCGGATTTGGGGGGGTATCAGTGTTGGCCGGGCGGTCAAAGAAGGGATTTGCGTTGTCTTTGCTTTTCCGTCATTCCGTCGTGGCTGTCGTTGCAAAGGCTGACATCTTCCCACCACACCTTACGCAGTTGTAGCGACAGTCGGGTTGGCGCTTTTCGAAGCATCGGCCACGCTGCTCTCAGCGGGAACGTCACCTACAACGGGGGCAGTGGTCTCATCCTTCTTCTCTTCAACGGCAGGCGCAGCAGCCTCCTCCTCAGCAACGGGAGCGGGGCTGGCGGTGTCCTTCTTGTCCTTGGGTGCCTTGTTACCGGTGGCCTTGGACAGGGAGCGGCCAAGATTACCGAAGAACGACTTGCGCTTATCTTGCTTAGGAGTCTCGGTCTCTGGCGTAGCCTCGACCTTGGTCTCGGAGATGGGGGCAGGCTCAACAGCCTGAACGGGCTCAGCGGTGGCTGGGGAGGACGTGTCCGCAATCTGGGGAGCGGCAGCATCGACCTTGGGCTCGCGGGCTGGAGACTTGGCACGGTCCTTGGAACCAAAGAACTTTCCAAACTTGAAGTGGTCCTTCTCCTTGGAGGGAGTGGAGACGGCCTTGGCCTCCTCAGGCTTAGCGCCAGGCTCAGTGGCAGTGGTCTCAGGAACGACGGGTGCCGCAACCTGAGCCTCCTCAAGAGGCTTGGAGGTCTCGGGAATGGTCTCGTTCTCCTTGACTGGTGTGGCAGCAAGACCAGCCTCGTGCTCCTTCTTCTCGGTGGTGGGAGACTTGAGCTTCTCAACGAAAGATCCGAAGATGGAACCACGCTTCTGGGGCTTGGGCTTCTCCTGGGTTACGGGAGCAGCAGTGTCGTCAGCCTTGACAGCCTCCTCGGTAGGGGCAGCGGCAACGGCGGCGGTGGGCTCAGCTGTGGTCTCAGCGGGGTGTGTCACATCGTTGGCGTTTACGGGAGTAGTGGCAGGGACTGGAACACGTTAGTACAAGGTAGGTGGAGGATGAACAAGATGAACTCACTCTCGTCAAGGTGGGGAACAACGGCGGGAACAGCGGCGGACTCGTCCTTCTTGACCTCGGACTCGGTCTTGGGGGCATCCGTCTCCTCCTTGTGCTCCTTGTCCTTCTTTCCAAGCAGACCACCGAAGAGGCTGGTGCGCTTGCCACGGGAGACGGAGCGAGACTTGCTCTTGGCAGCCTTCTTGCGCCTCTCCTCGTCCGAAGAGGAGCTGGAAGAAGATCCAGCACGAGCAGCGACGGGCTCACCGGCAGCAGGTGTCTCTCCCTCGGCGAGCTTGGGGGTAGCGTCCATGCTCTTCTTAGGGGCGGAGGATGTAGCTCCCGCTAGCGCGGTGGGCTTGCCTGCGGGATGTTAGCCTACTGCAGCAACACGGGCAGATCGCCCACTAGTGCAGTCGCGACGCGACTAGGCTTGAACAAAGTGTAAACGTACCAATCTTCTCCTTGTTCTCTTTGTAGCCCTCGCTCGACTCAATGGTGTCCTTGCAAGCCTTGGCCTCGGTGATGGCCTTTTCGACGGCGATGAACCATCCGTCACGCTCGGCGGCGTTGGTAGCCTCGAATGTGTGCTTGTGGCCGGACAGCTTGAACGCGAAAGCGACAGCGCCGTCCTTGGCGAGGTCAGTGGCATAGGCCTGGTGCGTATTAGTTGTGCCTTTTTTTCTTCAGTCGACATGTCAGCGTACCAAGTTGAGAACACCGGCGGGGTGCTCCTTCTGGTCGGCGTGCTTGACGAAGAAAAGAAGACCCTTTCCGGTCTGGCTGGACCAAGCGACAACAGGGTGGGCAATCTCGGGCTTCTCGCCACGCAGGTACTCCCTCAGGTTGTCCGCGGCAACGGGCTCCTCGCCGAACCAGAAGTACTTCTTGGCGAAGCGGAAAGCGCTGGCAGGTGGGTTAGCAAGCAGCAGCAGCAGCGAGTAGGGTGCCGAGCGGATATACTCACTTCTTCAGACCAGGCGCCTTGTAGCCAAGCGCACCGCTGTAGATGGGCTCAACGACCTTGTCCTCCTTGGGCTCGTCTACTGGCGCTGCGGCGTCGGAAACCTCCTCCGTCTTCGGCGCCTCCTCTGCCACTGGCGCTGCGACAACGGGCTCGCTGGCGACAGCTGGTGCCGGCGCAGGCTCAACGGTACCAACCTCGGGGTGCTCAACCGGCTTGGGGGCGTCGACGGGTGCAGACATGTTGTATATTGCGGGTTGATGTAGGAGCTGGTGTCTGTGAGCGGGGAAGGGGGGAGGACGAGTGGGTTCGAAAAGAGGAGGGTTGTCGAGGCAAGCTCAATGTTTGGGTATTACAAGATGTACGGAAAGGGAAAGTTCTACGCTCGCAAAGTGCAGCGGCAGACAAGCAGGCACGACCTTGTTAAAGATGCAAAGGGCGGTGAGGAGGAAAGAAGGATAGGAAAATCTCAGATGATCAAGGAAGGGGAGAACTTTAAGGTGAGGGCCGATGCTAGGTAGGGGTTCGCCAGGCAGGGGATGCCGCCAGCGAAATTGGCTTTCGCGGCTGCACGTCCACTTGGACGAACCCGCCTGCACCTGGCCCGCCCGAATAGCACCCCTTCACCAGCGTTATGCACGGCGCGGAGCTGAAACCGCGACTGTGCATCCAGCTTCAACCCGCCGTTCAGCGCAACGACCGGCACAAGGCGGACTCTCGCGCTTCTCACGCTTTCCATGGCGGGCGTCCACGCGTCTGATAAGCTCGTCGTGGTCAACCGACCCTTGGAACGTGGTCGCATGATCGCTCTGCCATGTTGGCCAGCTCACGAGACACGGCCGCCGTCTTGGTGCAGACGTTTGTCATGGATCGACAGTCGTCGTTCACGACGCTGTACATGCGTCTCGCACCATGATGAGTAGTAGTGGTGGTGGTAGTAGTAGTAGTAGCAGTAGTAGTAGTAGTAGTAGTAGTGGTAGTAGTAGTAGTAGTACATGGTATAACCGTCATCGGCATCGCCATCCTGCATCCAGCCCACCCTCCCCGACCAGAGGGCGGCTCAACGGCTGCTGTGAAGACGACCGTCGCCCATCCTCGACAACGCTGTGCGACAACCACAGCCGTCGTGGTGGCGCCATGGCGAAGTGTGCACAAGTTCCAACTTTGGCACCACGCCAAGCATGTCTGCGCAGTCACGACTAGACACTTCTAGCCGCCTGCACGTAACGAATCGCGCCACGCCACCCTCCCTCGCAGCGTGATGCCCGTTTACAAAAGGCGGCAAGACCCTGGCGCCCCAAATTGCCAACTTTCAAGCTGGCGAATGCAGCCGAAGAGACTACGTGCCGCCATGCTCTTAGTCTCCATGGCGTTCACGCACGCCGACTTGCTTTTCTTCCGCCCCAGAACTGGCGAGGCTGGTAATCCCATGCTAGCAGCACCAGATACCACGCTGCACAAGCCATCACTAGCACTTGATCGTCGTATTGAGATTGCAGACACCGCCTTGCACGGCAGCGGATCAGGTCAAGATTGCTAGAGTCGGACTGACTCTTTGCCAATTGTCGCCCTCATCTCACATCAGCCGAAAACACCTGGCCAGTGTGCTAGGGCAATGCCGGCTCCTTATCCCACTCACGTGAAAGGGGCCTCAACCATGGGCAGCACCATGGACTAGCCTGCCAACATGCAAGAGCCGTCTGTTACATATCCATCGTATCAAAACAGTCGCCCATCTTTTCACCTAATTCACAATCTCTCCACACACCCGTCCATAGCCGTCAAAGCTGAGACGCGCAAAACAAACATCCGCTCAGATTTGCAGCCTGTCACCTCAGTGCTTGTTGTTGCCCAATATTCACGGCTACGCACAGAGCACTCGATAAAACTCCGCAGACGATCTCCCTGGCAATAATTATGACCGCATCCAATCCGCATCTCGCTCACCGCCACAGGCACTTCGAGCGCTAGTTTGGCGACAAGAGGCTGACTTCTACCGTGCGGCCTTGTGCCCCGTCGTGAGCGACCTTGTGCACCCAGTCATGTCGCCCTCTGTTTCATGACTTTGAAACGCTAAATGCCATCGACAACTTTGCCATGAACACACTCCACACATGGTAATCAACATCTGACAAGCCACCACCGCAGCATCTCTGAGCCGCACATGACCCACCTGAACAATCAACCTATCGAGATGTTGCAAAGGGTCTCGTCCGTCCAAAGAAAGAAAGAAAGAAAGAAAGAAAGAAAAAAAAATTGTGGATCTCTGTCCCTGACTACTCTCGCTTCTTTCTGGAGCGCGGAGTTCGTGGCTGCTCAAAGACTCCCGGCCGGGATCCACCGCACGAGTCAACGTCAATAGCGTGTACAACTACTTTTACCACGAGCAAGCCAAAGAATACTTGTTGAGGGTGTGGTTTTCTTCCAAATTTCGCACCACATGTCAGCTACACAGTACACGGTGTACACAGGTAGTATTTGCAGCACCCTACCTAGTCTGGAAATGTCCCCCCTCGCCGCCGAGATGCACTCCGTTATCGAGTCAAGGAAACATGCGGCCATCTTTTGTCTTCGCGATGAATGGATGAATGCTACATGGCCAACAACCGAGATGAGCCAACCATGCACCGTGTAAAACAGATGACAAAGCCAACACCAACACCAACACCACAGGCGGCCTGTAAAGTGATAGCGGTCAAAATAAGCTCAAAGCAATGGCGCTCGACTGCCGCTGCAGGGCGGGGAAGGAGCGCGATGCGCGTTGGTGGAGACGGCACCCACGATATCTGCCTTCCCCATTTGGCTGGACGCACTCCCCGTGCCTATACCCACAACGTCATCGGCTTATCCTTGCGCGACACTTTCTACACCTTGCCGTACTGGCACACCCTAGCCAAGACAGGTTGCATCGAATTGCATGGGGTATCAATTGCTAAATTCAAGTTACATGTCCTACCTTTTACTTTCTTCCTCTGCATGCATACTTCTCTGCACGTTCTCTGCTGCCGCTTTCCACTCTCTTCTCTTGCTGTCCCTTCCATCAACATGTACCACGCGCTTGTATCCTGTAAAGGCGCCACTGCTGGTCTCTTTACCTTGTTGTCGTTGTTGTTGTAGTTGTTGCTGCTGCTGCTGCTGCTGCTGCTGCTTTTGCTCTTCCTTCCGTGCCTTTGCCTTTCGTGCCTTTTCCACACCTTCGAGAACCATCCTACCCCTCACCTCCTCGGCAACAATGTCCTTTCTTGAACTACCCGGTACAATGAAATCACCCGCTGACCGTGTCCCAAAGTCGATCTTTTTGTAGCGCACACTCCACTCGCAGATTGACTTGGGTGCCCCAAAGCCGTCGATGCGCACGTCGAGCGTTGGAAATCCTACCAAAGTTTCCTCGCCTGTATTCCGGTCTTGTCGAAAAACGGCAGGCAGAGTGAAGCGTAGGTCGGCTGGTTTGAGTAGATCAAAAGCAGCCATGATGTAGCGGTAGGGACGAAGGGCATCCGACTCCAGCATTTGAGTCTTGTTCTGCTGATAGGTAGGCAAGTAGCGCATGTCGTCTTTTGAGAAGATGCGCAGGATCAGCGTGTCGTTGGTAAGACGGTTGCGCAGCCGGATCCAGTAACGGCCATCAACAAGTCGGTACGTTGTTTCTCTCGGTGGTGTTTGTGGGGGGTAGACAATGTGATTCCTGACATCCTTTGTCTCGTTCGCATCGAGGGGTTGCCGCGTGAGCAGCCATTCTCGTGGATGAGGCAAGGACGGGTCAATGCCAGCTTCGCCGTGCTTACGCGTGTCAAACGGCGAGATTTGGTCCCAGAAGCGCCACCACACGTTGTACACACAGTAGTTCTTCTTTCGCACCCCATTCCAGTGTCCGGGCTCCTCGTCTTCTTCCAGATGCTCGAGCTCGGGATAGATGCGGCAGACGGTTGCGGCGAGTGGCCCCAGAGGCGCCTTGGGGCTGGGCGTGACTAGTTCTGCCACACGTTCCAACAGGCAGTATGCTGTGTTCTTCGCGTAGATCTTGTCCATCTCGTCGGCTTCGGTATAGATCCGACGGGGGAGTAGGTCGGAGAAAGGAGGGAATCGGACCACAAAACAGCCTGTCTGTATGTCGAGCTTTATCAGGCACTTGTCGAAGAGTTGGTTTGCGAGGGTTCTATGTCGCTGGATGCGCTCTTGCATGTGCTGCGAAACATGCACCAGCGACTTCACGCTCAGCGCCTCTGGAAGTTTGTGGTTCTTGTAAACATGCCGTATAGCGTTGCGGGACGTAAGCGTTCTTATCTGGTTCGTCTTGTCTTCTGCCCAAGCTACATCCTTCTCTTGGCACGTTGCGATCAGTCTCGTCTTCTCAAACGTCAACAGTGGGCGGAAAATATGTATACCTCCCTGCTCGATGGGGAACGGCATGTCTAGGCTGCGATTGGGCTTTTGGTATCCGCCGCTATGGTACACACCGTATATGCCCTCGCACTCTGGTATCCACTCTTTGCGCTGCATTGCCTGGAGCCCCGACCGCAGTCTGTTATTCGCCAACCTCATCATGACGGTCTCTGCTTGATCATCTGCATGATGTGCCACCATGAGACGTGTAATCTTCATGTCTCTACATGCTCTGCCTAGCGCTCGGTAGCGGAGAGTGCGCGCTTCGGTTTCGAATCGCTTGAAGTCCTTGGCATCGAAGCCGTCGGGCCATGTGAGCGGAAGAATGGTGGCCTTGATGCCAACTTGACGACAACGTTAGTGCTTGGAAAGCAAAGGATATGTTTCGTGTCTCACGCTTCGAGTATAACTGCATTGCAACCCAATTCGCTTCCTCGGTGCTCTCCGGTCTTACTCGGTGATCCACGATGAAGGCATGAGCACTGGGTAGCTCAAAGTCCTTTTCTCGCGCCTGTGCATACAGCGCAGCGAGTGCCATTGAGTCGACACCCCCACTAATGGCAATGCCTATGCCACCTGCATACCGTCAGTCGCCCATACTTGCAAGACATACAAATACCACTTGCCCAGACGACTCCTGGCTACATAGTCACCCCGTTCCCCCGCGAATACACTGGCTTGCATAGCCAGCATAAACTCATCGTTCCCAATTGGCAAGCTTCTCGTCGAATTCGCCCGTCGGAATATTGTAGCTACATGGTTCACTCTTGCATGGTAACAATGCCCGCGTCTGAGGACATTGCTTCTCCACATAAGAAGCACTCAAGGCCGATGCACTGGCGACAAAAAGAATGGAAAAGCCGAAGCAAAGAGTTACTGGTTCTGGTGATGGGCGACATGCGAAGCGTTCCGCAGCTTGTTCCGAGGTAAGTGTGCACGGACATGGAATTTTCTGGAAGGGCAAAGCACAGCATCTTCATCTTCGTGTGTAGCTCTTCATCGACATTCTTCTACTCTACAAGCCAGCGCAACTCTAGTCTCCCTTGCTTCTTCGTGATACCCCTTTTCCACAATCTGTCAAGATGGTACGCTCTACCCATTTCCAGTCCCCTCGTCATTTAAGCTACACAAGCATTGGGGCACCGCGACTACTTTCACCCCACCACGCGCTTTACACCTCCACACACACAGTTCCAAGCTAACTAATTCTCCCTCCCTACAGTCCGCAATCAAGTCCATCCGCAGCATTGCGCCCCTCCTCGACCGCATCCTCGTCCAGCGCATCAAGCCCGAAGCCAAGACCGCAACGGGCATCTTCCTCCCTGAGACTGCCGTCAAGGAGCTCAACGAAGCCAAGGTCCTCGCCGTCGGCCCCGGCATGCTCGACAAAGATGGAAAGCGCGTTACTCCCAGCGTACAACCCGGCGACAAGGTCTTGATCCCGCAATTCGGCGGAAGCCCCATCAAGGTTGGCGAGGAGGAGTTGAGCCTGTTCCGGGACCACGAGTACGTTTACACTGCACACAAAGATGTGGTAGCATGTTTTGGGATAGCAGCTAATGTTTGGTGTGTAGGCTTCTGGCTAAGATCAACGAGTAAATCGGGTACTTGTCATAATCCGTTATAAGACAGTGTCGGGACGACTGAATAACCGTATCTTGTATCAACATTACCCGAGCATTCACGAAACGCGAGACGCTAGCATAACGGCCGGCGTTCATTTGGCATATCATATGGCTTGGGGCAATCTGTTTTGGAAAGCGATTCTTCGATGCATGTATTTACAAGAGGTTGGAACCAAAAGATGTGAGGTTGTGGGAGGAATGTGGAAGGGGGGAAACAATGAAACAAGAATCTCTACTCTATCGCACTGGACATGCTGACTGTATTGGAAGGTCAAGTTTGCATTGTTCATGAATCTATGGTCTCGTCCCCAGAGCACGTATCCTTCAGGAGGCCTCGCCGAGGACGTTCAGCGCCTTTTACCCTAGTTGGCACTCAGATATCTGCACCCCCGATTACCATCCTGAGTTACCGCCACTGCCCCACTGTCTTGCACTACCTTCTGACGGACCTTGGCCATATGCACCACCCTGGCCATACGCGCCATAAGATCCTGGGGGCGGCTGCTGAGCTGGCGGCTGGCCATAGCGTCCTGGCCCAGCGTTGTAGTTCTCGTAACCTTGTTGGTAGTTTGTGGGAATACTGTAGCTAGGTTCCACACCTTGACCTCCAGAGTACTGGCCCTGGCCCCATCCATATCCGCCAGAAGGTGCCGCGTTGCTGTACTCGGCAGGCGGCTGGTAAGCTTCACCTGCGTAGGAGGACTGGTAGGGTTGAAATCCAGCCCACTGGTTGGGTTGTGGTGACGACGAGGGTTGGTATGGTGCGGGTGCTGCCGATGAAGAAGAGGCAGGGAAGTCATCCAGGTCGCGAGTCTTTCCAGAGCTGCTGCCGAAGCTGCTGAGCATACCGCCTAGAGGGCCGGGAAGCTTGCTGGTCAGGGAACCGAGGAGGTCGCTGGATCCGCTGGATTGGTGTTGGCCGGGATAGCCACCTCCGTGACCACCTCCACTGCCATGGCTGTGACCTCCCAAGCTCGACATGTTCACCGCTCCATGGCTATGGCCTGTGGAGTGATCGTTTCCACCACTGTGATTGTGCCCGGCCCTCACCGACTCAGAAGACAGAATCTGGTTTAGGTCTTTGCCGTGGTAATTACGGGCCCATTGTTCAACGACCTTGAACATATTGTTGTGTACCTCGCAGTGCGGGTCTCGGAGTACGGGATGATGGAAAACACGCATGCAGTCGTTCAAAACCTCGTCGACGGGAACATCTGGATGGTCCCAAGCGTATACCACACGAGGCGCAACATACTGCAAGATCGCTACAGCGACTTGACCGGCTGGCGGGTTCAGCACGTTGGAAAAATGGTCCTTGGACAACATGCTGTGTGTTGGGTTGGTAGATGTAGGGTCAGTCCAGACCTCAAACTGATGCTTGGCTGCTGAGTCGATGACTGCAGAAGAACCGCTCTTCAGCTGAGAGGATGCTGTCTTGATGATTGGTAGAATAAAAGGCGCAAGCAGCGACAGCACAAATAGAGTGACGCGCTCCGTGATGGTCTCGATCAGTTTCTCTAGGCCGGGGATCTTGGAGATGATGGCTGAAATGCTGCGTACAACGTTATCGCGGAAGACTTGCGAGAGGTTAGCTTGACCTCAAAGTTTCATGTTCGCGAAACTTCATACCTAGGATAGGGTAGATCTTGGGGATAATGGTGGCTGGATCCGTGTTTGTTCCTGGAATGTCTGGTCCTGGTGGCCCGCCTATAGATCCGGGTGGCGCATCGAAGGCGTTCGGTCCAGCTCTAGATGAACTATAGTCGCCGTAGCCCCCACGCGCATTAGCTGCGGCCTGAGCGTCTGAAGAAGCTTGCAGATCCTGTGCTTGTCGTATGAGATCGCCAGTACCAGGAACTTTGCTCAAGACATCTATGAGTCCACCGCAAGCGTTGGATTGACCCCCAGGTCCACTTCTCTGCCCACTTGGTCCACCAGACACTGCATCTACGAGAGCAGTGTTCACCTCATCAATCTCAGTCTGAGTGATGTGGTCATTGGCCTCTCCGAGCACCGAGTGGAAGAAGTCAACACCTCCAAACGTGCCAGTCACGAGCGGATAGGTGTGCTTTCCGCGGAGATTGATACCAGCTTGTACGCCCACGTGAGGAAATACGTTATGATAACCAAGCTCACGCAGCACAAGCTCAGTGTAGTTAGTATGTGCTCCGAAATCTTCGAGGCAGTGCAATCCCTGACCCAGACAGCGAAGCGCTTCCGATAGATCTTCGTCTCGTCCGCGTTGGCCTGATGATCCGTGGGTATAAAGTCGGCCAAAGTGGATGGCACGCGCAAAAGAGTACTTGACATATCCAGTAGATGTAGCCCAGTTACCATGCTCGTTCGCGATGTAGTTCTTCATACCGGTGTTTGGATCCACTGCAAGCTCAGCTTCTGATACTGGACCTCGGAGACGAGGGTCGTATTTTCTTGCATCCTCATTGTCGGCATAGTCCTTCTTTGAGCATGTTAGTATCAAAACACGTATATGTGTGGATGTTGGAGTTGCGTACAGGGTTGTCTTGGACTGTCGTTAGTAAGAGCAAGCAGAAAGGGTTCAAGTTCGCTTACCGATATGCTCCTCGGGCCTATAGACGCCTAGTCTCTCGGCTGTAACCTCGAATTCTCCAGTGGCATAGCCAAAAGACATGAAAGACAAGACCCAAACTAAAACGCGAATGGTTTCGCCCTGCCGACTGTAAGCTTACTGGCCTAACGAAAATACTTCCGCCGTCTTTACGTACTTGGACCTTGGCCAGGGTGCCAACATCAACAGCCTAAATCCGTCAGCGTCATCCAGCGTCGCACAGTTTGTCGGGATTACCTGTGAGTAATCGCGTAGCCAGTTGCCAAAGTACACACGCTACAAAGAGGGTCAGTCGCTGCAATCACGGTAGCATCGCCATTCGGACATGCCTTGATCATATTACTCTTCCACTTGTGTCCCTTCAAGCAGGCGACCGTCGCGAGCATGTCTTCGATGTCGCCATGGCGCCAGTTTTTGCCTTCAATCTTTGAGATGCTCGCGATGTTGCCGGCGCCGAAACTATGGACACCAGGGGGCAGTAGCACCAGTATCGCGATAGCGACCAAGAAGATGTGCTGCGAAGATATTCCCATGGTTGCAATACTAGACAAGGAGTTAGGAGGGGGATGGTGTCATGAAGAAGCGCAGTAAAGGGCCCGTAAGCGACTATATGTGTGCTGTGCAGTCGCGATTACGGATACGCGGCTGTGCAAAATGACGTGTGGCGTCACCACAGGAAAGACCCCACTATCGCCCATGAACACGGGGAATCCTGCCTGCCTATCGAACTACTGCATCCCCTAAGGCTGCATGTATAGTTTTTTTGGTTCCATACCTAAGTATCCACCTGCGTGAGGCTTGCTGCACGACGGGGATGCGTTCGGTCGAGCCACACTGCCCCACTTGGTTGTAAGATGTGTTGGAGGGGTTTGGCGATGACGCACGCCTTTTCTTCTTCGCCTACTACAGTCGAGAGTAATAAGAACATGACTTGTATGAACCGACGACCCGGAAGTCTATGAAATGGCTAGGCTGTAAGGGGTTTCTTATTTTGTGCAGTTGTAAAACTGCAAGACGATTCATTACCTTTGCGCAGTTTCTTCCTTGTACAGGGTGGTCTACTGACATCCGCTCAGCCAGTTGCACGCCGTCGTAGAAGGAAGGCATGGGTTTCTACACCTGCATCTCTATTGCGTGCACCATCTGCTAGACACGCTTCGCTTGTCTCGCTCCCCAGGTCAGCTTGGACAACTGCAAGGACCTGCTTGAGCCAGCGGAAACCCCCATGCGAACCGGCAAATGAAGTAGCAGTGTCGTGGAGAGACGCGCTAAGCTGTATGTGCCCAAAGGTTGCACGGAAACCCGGCTGCCCAACAGTGTCGGAGCCCAAAGGGGCGCAGAGCTAAGGATTTTATCTAATGAGCTGTAGCACGCCAGCTGTTCGATCAGAACCCGACGTGGTTTCCTTGTGGGTAGTTTGAGCGCGTTGACAATAAACGTGTTTGGCATATTGACGGCACCCCGGTCCGGACATGTTTCGGAACGGCCATTGCAGCCAACCGCTTGGCATTTGGACGCAGTGTAATCATCTTGGGGGAGCCTCTCGAGAAGTGCTTGACTTGCACGCCAAGACGCGTGGCGCAGCTCTGAGGTGTTGTTCGAGATGCAGAGCAGAAAGGATAGAGGGAAGCTGCGTGTGATTTTCGCTAAAGCGCACGGGCAGCAGACGACGGTAAACCATCAGCGATGAGGGGAAGAGCGATAAGAAGAAAAAGCATTCACCACTTGCATACGAGGCAGTAGAAAGCTCTTGACCTCTTTTGCACGTGCCTCGCAATTCGATTCGAGGCTGTCAACGCAATCCTGAGGGCGTTCCCAAGCCAGTAACTAGTAGGCTATCCAACACAGCTGCAAGGACAGGAAAAGAACGCGCGACATGTACACGGCTACCCTCGCTACTCTACCATCACCGCTCCAACACCATCTACCAGCGTAGGCATCGATCGCTTTAGCTTTATCGAACCCTCATCCGACGGCTTCACTCGTTTGCCCATGGAAGAATGAATATCACGAACATGGAGGCTGCATCACCCGGAGATGTCTTGGGAATCATGACGAGTGCACATCAAGGAGACAACTACATAGTGACAGGACTGGCAGCGCATAATTGAATAGACACCATGGGGCAGACTGCATTGGAGAAGTGATGTAGGACAAGAGTACACCTTTTAACAAGTCAAAGTGTGAAGACGGAAGCTAGAGAGGCTGTGTAAAGCAGAGATGGCGGGAGACGGTATTTTGTGCTCGTTGAAATTTGAGAAGCAGGAGTAGACTTTCCGAATCCCAGCGTATCGCAAGCACGTCGAGAACCACAAGGTGATCACTCGTGTTGCATTTCGGAATTGAAGATGGTACAGACGTAATGGAAGTGGCGAGAGAATGCATGTAGTGAAGAAAGAGCTTGACGGTCGGTGTAGCACAGCCATTGCTGACGTAAGGCGGAACCTGGATGGTTGATGATCATCGCCCGTCATCTTACCACTTCGCTCTCTGCATGCCCGCGCACACGACCAGGCAGCAAAGTCTGCATACACTCCAGCCCGTAACCAGAAAAGAGTGAACACATAGCATCGAAGCGCGAGAGAAACCATCAAAATGCCGCCGCCGCCTCCTCCACCACCACGTAAGTTGTCCCTGTTCCAACGGCATGTGAGGCACCTACTGACTTTGTGCGACCACCTTAGCCCCACCGCCAGGTATGGGAAGAGGGATGCCAGGAAAGGCACCTGGGGCCAAAGCCCCTGCGCCAGGAGCAGGGCGAGTATGTCGCATTCGCATGGGAGACTGGCACAACGTGCAGCCGTAGCTAACGTGTCACGCCACAGGGAGCACTTTTGGGCGACATCACAAAGGGCGCACGACTGAAGAAAGTCACCCAGGTCAACGATCGATCAGCGCCTATAGTTGGCAAAGTCAGCGACGGGCCAGCTGCTGTCCCCGCCGGCGCGCCTGCTATCCCGACCATGGGCAAGGCGCCTGCAGTGCCAGGAGGTCTGGCCCCGCTAGGAAATCGAGCAAGAAGCAACAGCGACACTGGAGACGTCCCAGCTGCAGCACCACAATTGGCGGGAATCTTCGCTGGAGGAATGCCAAAGCTGAGAAAGTCGGGCGGCGTCAAGACAGGCGCAGAGGACCAGGCACCATATGCCTCCGATCCTGAATCGAATCGAGGTTCGGCGCCCAAACCGCCACGAGGAGCTGCGCCCAAACCACCCTCAGCACTTCCTCCTGCGCCTCCAGCTATGAATACCAGACCACCGCTCAACGCGCTCCGGGGCCAAGATTCAAGACCCAACTCGGTAGCCTCAAGTATAAGCGGCAAGCCCAAGCCTCCGCCGCCGATTGGAAAGAAACCACCTATGCCGCCCCCCTCCTCTAGGAAGCCTTCCAACCTTGGCGCTCCTTTCCCAGCTCGAACCCCTCCTTCGCTTCCCCCAGCACCGCCGCCATTACCTAGTTCAACGTCTCCGAGACCACCTGCAGCGATTCCTCCACCACCTCCTTTGCCACCTTCGCCAGCGCCTCGACCAACTCCCCCTCCCCCGCCCTCTGTCCCTCCGCCGACAAGCGCCCAAGACGATGACGACGACGAATATGATCCATACAAGTACAACAGCCGCGCCCCTTCTATACCACCACCGCCCCCGCCCCCTCCGCCCCCTCCATCGAACGGACACACGCCCTCTCTCGCCGAAACAGCCGCGCGCAATGCTTTCAGTCGCACATCGCCTGCTGCTCCGCCGCCTCCCCCACCTCAAGCAGCACCGCCCAGCTTACCTGCGCCTTCTCTACCCGCATCTCAAACACCGCTGCGATCCATGATGGATTCCAGCTCGTACACTTTGACAAATGGCGGATCAAGCATGAAGAGTCCGACGAGCTCCCATGCCGGCGGAGGTGGAAGAGAGAAGGGTAGAATTAGGCCGATTCACGATTTGAGGTGGAGATTCCAAGACGAATCACAGTTTCCACGACCGAGAGAATTCACTGGCGGACAAAAGAAATACCGCGCTGGACGAGGCAGCAGTGTGCCATTGGATTTGAGCGCGTTCGAATGAGTAAAGTCTTGAAAAGGATTCTTTTTGGGCGATTGGTTGCATTGCTGCTGGCCAGAGCGGTTTTAGGGATAGATATTGAAGTTTAGCCTTGGCGTTAACGGGATTTGGTGCCTTTTGGGTGTGTTGTGGATGGCTAGAGAAGATCGTTGAGGCGATGATGTCTGCGTAGCTCACAGAGGACAACCTCAAAGGTATTCCGCACACGATAGCAGATACCGTAGTGTGTTAGACAAACCAACAGTCTACTGGAAGGAGACAATCAGTTGAGTCGACACAGTGAGCGCAATAGAAGCTATGCTGTTTCGTGATTCCAACGATGTGCTGTCTGAATGCTGTACTCTATTCCTTGTAAACTACTGCTGATAGAGTTGGGTAATCATGCCCAGTTGGAGTTCTTGACGGACATCCTTCTGCCATGATGGGAGCTACACGTCGTTTCCCCCATTTCTCACAACATATCGATCCATTGTCTCCTTTTTCTCTTTCGCTTGTTCATCTTCTTCCTCCCGCTGCTGAGGCACTCCCAATGCTTGCTTAGTATAGATTCGGTATAACGTGCCACCCCAGTTGACAAAATAGATGATCAACATGAATATGAGGAGGGCTGTAGTGAAGCCGCGGAAGGCGGTTGAGTTGAGTGATATCGACAGGTTGAGGAGGCCAGTCGTGAAAACACCTAGGGAATGCTGGTTAGCTGTGAACATGACTAGAGCCGAAGAATTCGACTTACCCATTGGGAAGATAAGGCTCCACCATGTCAAACTAAACGGCAGCTGCTTCTTGACAAGAGCCTCCACTACAATGTACCATGACACGGTAATCCACAAGAACCCAAAGCCCAACGATAACAATGCAATCAATGTCGCAGCCGCACTCACACTACTCGCTGCACTAGCTTGTAACCATGTCCCTTGGTTATAGCTTCCAAACATGCCCCTCGTACTCGCTGCTGTGCTCAAGACCTGAATCGCCGTAGCAAACTGTCCCACAGGTCCCACCGTGATGACCAGACTGGGAATCTTCATCGGCGGGGGCACACCCACAGCGATGAGCTTGTGTGCAATGAACGCGTAGTAGAGGAGTGAGAGGAAGAAAGCGTAGCCGATGCACATGTATCCGACAACAATAATAGGAACAGCCATGCTAGCACTCAGCCCAACGGAGTAATTCGCAATCAGACCAGCCGTCGTACCAAGCGTCATGACGGAGATGAGCGGCAGCAGAATCGCGGGACTAAGTTTACGATCAACAGTGATATCCCGCTTCGCGAGCACAATGACCTGGAAGCTACAAAGCGTCACTGTCCCTACGAGACCTACCCACCACAACACGTATGCGAAGACAGTCCAGCCGTATCCCCACGCTGTGGAGCACGTGAGTGTCACCTGTGCCACCAAAGTCAAGTATGCAATGGCCGGCGCGCCGAGGAACGAGAGCTCTTCTTCGTGGGAGAGCGTCTGTGTTTTGACGTGGCGTGGGAATTTCGCGAGGCGCAGGAGCGAGATGAGGGTGAACAGCGTGAAGAGGACAATGTTGAAGACGAACATTATTGTTGCGAGGATGCCTAGACCGCGGAATTGCCAGGGGAGGAGATTCATTATTATGGACAGGATGCCCGTATCCATGGATATTGTGAACCTGCTTCATGATTAACATGCGACATAGATGCCCAGTAGAGTCCGAGAAGACTACCATTGTGGATTAAAGTTCTTGATCGCTATTGACCATCCTGGTTCACGTTTCGGTACGGTGCAATCTTGTTGTTGGTATTGTTGCGAGCTATTCCCGTTGGTCGACATGGTGTGAAGGATGGCGTTGCCCCAGATTCGCATGCAGTGTACCGACGACCAAACCTCGAGAAGCCAACATCATGGACGCGCTACTGCTTTGTAGTAAACTATGATGACCTACAATGACCTATGGGTCGAACAAAAAAACACATCGACATCTACGTGATGTCAAGACGAAACTAGCTGGTTGCTTGTGACATCACAAGCCGTGTTTCCGACCAATGCCGGAACGCGCTATTGAGTAACAAAATTACCCTCCCCAGAAGGGATCAATGACCACACGTCAAAACCCTTGGAACACCTTGGATGCCATGATCGTTCCATCAACGCGTCACGACTCATCGATGCGCCTTTGCGACGAAGCGCACCCTCCCTCAAGCGCTCTTCTGCCCCTTCTTCGTCCTCGGAACGCGACAAAGCCAATACAATGAGATCGCCGCCGCCACGTTGAACGCAACATAGACCCAGAGTAGACCAAAGTCTCTCCAACGCGTATCCCAGTCCGCGGAGATGCTTGTAAGGAACTGGTCCGTCGAGTCCATCTGGCAAAACTCGCATTTCCCGGTAGCCTGTGCATCTCGAAGATAGCCACCAGCCATTTCGATATATTCAGACATGTATTTGCCACAGGTCTGACCCTGCGGTGGAAAGAAAGTCTGGAACTCAGAGTCGGCGCAATAAGCGGGCGCTTGACCTAGCGTAACCGACATGAAGCTCGACACTAGGTAGGTGAAAGGATTGACCCGATACATGAACATCCAGAAACCGGGCAGATCGTTGGGTCCGGCAAGGATACCGCAAAAGGCATATAGCATGATGGTGAGGAGGGTAGCCAGGGCACCAGCAATCTCTTCGTTGGGCGAGCCGGCGATGAGGAGATGCGCGAGAGTGCTCGCGAAAACGAAGACAGCTACAACGATAACGAGTGTGTGGAAACCGCGGATGTTGACTGCATCTGTAGCTTCTGCGTTGCGGTATAAGCCGGCCGGGTAGTACCATACGAGGAAGCAGAAGACAGCCATGAAAGCATTCCAAGCCAACTCGATGAAGATGTTGGAGAGAACGAATGCCTGCCAAGCATACGTCTTCGACTGTCGCTCCCGGGCTTCATATAGCGTTCGTTGCGAGATCCACATCGGCATGATTTGGTAGATGAGCTGGATGACGACGAACAAGAAGATGAAGACGCCGAACATCTGGTTTTGCAGACCCTGCATGGTGTTTTCGCTGTCGAAGAACGAAAACCCAATCAATAACGAGCAACCAATGGTCAGGACAGCCTTCGCATAGATGTACGACGGCGTCCGCCAGTATTGTTGTGCGCATCGCATGGCTACAGTGCGGAGTTGATCTAGGAAAGAGGCTGCGAAGGCCTGATGGCTGGCGCTGGCAGAGTCCATGATAGCAGAAGGCCGGTTGGCAAGTTCTCTGAGACTAGCTAGTTCAGCCTGAACATGCGCGTACTCTTTGCTGGACTTCCAGACGGTAGGCCAATCAACCTCGGTTTGTGCACCAGGTGCGGCGCCGATTGCTGCAAGCATGTACTCGGCAGGGTTAGTGCCGGGAGGGCATGCTGGCGCTCCGTTGCGGGTGAAGTAATCGAGGAGGGTCTCGGAGTTGCGGCCGATTTCACCAAAGTATACAGTCCTTCCCCCTTTGGCTAGAAGAAGGAGTCGGTTGAAACGCTGGAAGAGAAGAGAGGAAGGCTGATGAACAGTACATAAGATCGCTTGGCCGTCTCGCGTGAGCTTCTCCATCAGGTCGCAGATGGACCATGAGGTCTGACTGTCTAGGCCGGAGGTGGGTTCATCGAGGAACAATAGCAATTTGGGACGGGCGGCCAGCTCGACGCCGATGGTAAGGCGCTTGCGTTCTGAAAAAAGAAAAAAAAGTCAGCGAAGCTCGTGGGAGCATCAAGTGCAAGCATGGGAGTATTTACGCTCAACGTTCAGTCCAGATCCAGGAATACCAACGACGGCATCTGCGTACTCTTCCATGTCCAAGAGTCGAATAACGTGGTCGACATAAGCCAGCCGCTCTTCACGTCCATACTCCGGTGGTTGTCTGAGCAACGCAGAGAACTCTAGGGCTTCTCGTACGGTGGATGTATCCATGTGTATGTCTTGTTGCATGCAGTAGCCTGTCTGTCGCTGGAAAGATTCGTCTCGCTGACGGCCGTCCACAAGCATGTCGCCGCCAATGATACCCATGTTCGTTCGACTTGCCAGCACATCGAGTAGTGTAGTCTTGCCTGCGCCTGACACACCCTGCAAGATTATTAGCTTGGACTACAAAGACGCAGTTGGATGACCATACCATGAGAGCTGTCAGAGTGCCCGGTCTGATGTATCCGTCCACGCCGTCCAGGATAGTACGGGTTTCCCCTTTGATTTGGACCTTGTAAGTGACTTTCTCCCAATGGAAGATGGACACCTGCTTTTGCATTCCAGGTTCCAGCTCTATGCTCCGACTGATTTTCTCGCCCTGGTGAACAGTTGCTTCACCAGATTCTTCGTCGACACTCTGCTTCTTGACAGTCTTGTTCATCTTGGAACGGCGGAACACAAGTACTTCGCCCTTGGAGCGCTCAGAAGCCACCAGCTCGCTCATGATCAAGTGAGCAAGGAAGAGACCAACTGTGATGGCTACAATGATGCCATAGTTGGACCAACGCTCGCTGTAGCTATACCGGAAGGCAGTCTCGACGTATGCGGTACCGCTGACGTAGTCCAGACCTGGTTGAGAGCCTTGTACCGCACATGCTCGCTGTTCGGGCGCGACATTCTCATACGATGGTCCAGAGGGAATAAAAGACGAACAAGCAAATGTCCGGTTGTGGAACTCGTTGACCATGACATTTTCAAAGCCATACGCAACCGGATTGATCCATCGGAACCAACCTGCCCAGCCTTGCATATACTGGACTGGGATAGCAAAACCAGTGTAGAGTACGAGCATTATCAGGATAAGAGAGCTAGGAGCGAGCGCTTGGGCGAGAGTCTTCGTCATCGAAGCGAACAGGCGGAAGAACATGCTCATGGAGAGACCAGTGGTAAACCCGACGAGCAAGAAGTAAAAGTATGGGCCCGGCTCCCGACGTAGATTGGACATGAAGTACAATGTCGTATTGACCACGAGACTGTTGGTGATCTTGTATGGCAAGTCCACGATCATCGAAGCCAACGCCTCCGCCGAGGGATGATAAAGGGCATAACGGTTGTGCTTCTCAACGATGGTACGCTTCGCGTAAAGATTCATGATCTCCAACATTGATCCGAAAGCATTGAGCAGTACGACCATGAACAAGACTCCGCCACGCTTGAAGAACGATGTCGTCGATTGGGGTAAGTTGTAGAAGATACTCGATATGATGAGCGCCTCGAAGAAGTTGACAACGAGCATAGTCAGAGGGACACTTGGGTCATTTTTGAGTCTTTGCACATCTCTCCACATGCAGAGATTGATCTGCCTCCAGTAGGAAAGGGTATACGGTGACTTCTGTCGTTGCTTCTTGGATTTTTCTAGTGTTCTAGAAAGCACAAAGCGTTCGTGCTGCTCGCCGTTGATAGGATATGTGTTGTTGTACTCTTCAATCTCTTGCAACAACCGTTGACGTTCGGGGCTTTCTTTCCAGCATCGAGCGAAGTCGTGGGGGGTACGGGGCGTGGTGTTCTCGAAACCCGCCCTGATACGGCGCTCGGATGCAGACGTCATGGAGGTAAGGAAATCGGGCGTGGTCTGGGAGGCAGGGCACTCGAAGCCAAGGCGTTCAAAGTATGCGCGCGCTTCGTGAGCTGGTCCAAAGTAGATCTGTCGGCCTTCGTATAGTACCGTCACTTTATCGAAAACCTGTGGAAGTCAGCCAAGCAATTATGTGATGCGTATTTCGCGGGAAACTAACATCATATGCGGCCTGTGGAGCTTGGTAGATGGCAATCACACAAGCTGCACCGAAGACGTCACACTGGGTCCTCAGTGTCTTACAAAACTCGACCGCGTTCGCTGAGTCTAAGCCGCGAGTCGAGTTGTCCCACAGCTGGAGAGGTGCGAAGCTGAGAGAGGCCTCAGCAATTGTCACTCGTTTGCGCTCTCCACCCGAAACCCCTCGAACGAAATCATTGCCTACACGTGTGTTAGTCGTATGCGAGATACCGTACATAGCCATGACGACCTATTAGGAGTTAGTAATCAACCCGCCTAGGCTTGAGTTTGAGTACCTACATCTCGTAGATGTTCAGCGTAGCGCTGGCGACTGATACCACCGGGAATGGTACGAGGTGCTCGAGCTAGGGCAGCGAAGTACAGCGTGTCACCCACGCTCAGCTGGGGGAAATGCGCATCAACCTCGGCCGTGTATATGGCTTCCCCGCGGAACACGGAGTTCATGTCTTTTGCTGGCACTCCTTGATAGTTTAGGTATGAGTCGGGGCTAACTTGGAAGCCATGAGTCTCGCCGGCGATGGTCTTCAACAGCGTTGAACATCCCGACCTACGACGTCTTAGATCATACAGTAGTATCCAACAACTTTCAAACATACCCAGGTGGTCCAAGGACACATAATTGCTCCCCCGGTAGGAGTAGTCCGTCTAGATCTCGCAAGATCTCAATCTTCTGCGTACCTCTACCAAACAAAGAAGGAATCTTGAGGATCGTGTTACCGACTGTCGACTGGAAATCAGTTGGCGAACCTTTGCCCCAGACATTTAGACCTCTGAAAGCGACGCCAGCGACACGAGGAATCGTTTCTTCGCTACTATAGCGCAGGTTGTAGAATGATCGAGCCCAACTCTTAGCGCGGAAATGCTCGCTTCTGGGGTCAAGTCGCTGGTCTACATCGTCGGCGAAGGGTGAGCCGACATGTTGCTGCTCAGACTGTATTGTAAGCTTGCGCACAAGCTCACGAACATCTCGATCACGTTGCGCTTCTTGTTGGGCTTCGATTTTGTCGTCAAGTGCTGTGGAATTGGAGCTAGCGTCCGAGTCCGTCTTCGGGGGGTCAAGATGGGTTTTTTCGTTGACCGCTTGCGTCTCAGTGAAGCCTAATCCAGCTGACATGCTCAAATAGAGATGCGCGTGCAATGAACTTTGGCAAAACTGCGACCAGAGTATCTCGAAACACTACTGGAATGCTATTGATCACGGATAGCACTAATAACGGTCAAGGTTGGTGGACTTTTGGCATGCATAACGAGTGCACTTACAGTGCGGAGATCTTGCGTAGATCACACAGCGCGGGCCAAGTGCGAGAAAGGGAAGATTGTGGATGGTGGTGTAGGTATAACTCTGAAGCGCTGGTCATTGAGATTTTGGGGGGGGGAGTGGTTTTTTTGAACAACCATGATTCTTAAAGGTCATCGTCTTCGCAACTATTAGAGATGTCCGAATGTCCATACTGCCCAGATACTCCCCGTAAGCCCGGGTGCCAGTGTTCAACACTAGTTCATTGTCTCGGGACTACGTAATGCATCCGAGATGATCCCGGACTTTCAAGACTCCGTATGTCCGCCCCTCTCCATTGCTGACACAGGCACCTCGTCGTTCATCGTTTTTCGATTCTGGAGATTGGAAACCCCGAATGTCCGCTCTACCGTGACGAGCTAGTATCTAGGTAGCTAGCTTAGCACGTGAACAAGCTCGTGTCGCGCACGCGCACGCGCACGGGATGCGCAGACCTCAGCTATGGCGTCCATGTCATCCGCGCCCATTTCTCGATGCGCAAATTTGCAGGACATTTGATGAATTGCTAATCAACCAGACCGCTTTGGCGCGCGGATTCTTTTCGGAATCCGGGAGTGCGTTCGAAAACGGTGTTATAGCTATAAAAATGACGATGAAGCTTGCCGTACGTATCCATCATCTGCAACGATCGAACCCTGGAGATTGCTAAATATCTCTCAAAGTGTCTTCGGTGCAAGCGTAAAAAGATCAAATGCGATAAAGCGCAGCCAGTTTGCCACCAATGTGTCGCTGCCAAAGAGGAATGCCAATACGTAGAGAGGCGACAAAGGCCGCGGCATGCCCAACAAAAGGCTGTTGTGCAGCATCTGAGCCAGCGGCTAGAATTGCTCGAGAGGCAAATCAGCGATGTTGCTGATGACCGTCTATCATCTGCATCAGAGATACCACCAGGACGGGCATTAATCCAGAAGAGCACGCCAGTGCCATCTCCCGAGGCCTCATTAACTGTGGTTGATGGCCAAGAGTCATGGGTAATGAACCCAATGCCGAAGGAGCTCGTGTTCGCTGAGTTGGGCCTTGAGCGACTTCAATGTATCTATGGAATGTTTTTTTGCCTCTTCGTTTACTTGCGATCTGCATCTATATGCAAAACGCGTGCCGAAAGCATTCGAGGGCACGGCTCAGAGGATACGAGCGTCCTTCAAAGTCCTGTCAGGTTATAACAGCTAACTTTTGTAGATCTACCGGCTGGCGACTGACACCCGGCGGAGCTTCCAAGACAAGGCTACTCCAGTCGCGACACCAACATCAAATATCGACAATGCAATGTCGGCGCTCAATGAGGCCCTCGAAGACCTTGGCAAGTTAAGGGTGCGCACGGAGGCGCTGAGTGTGGACTTCAAAATACCCCCGGCGGAGGCACGATCTTGCATCGACGGATTCTTCAGCGTCATGAACACGATGCTTGTACCAGATGCATTTGCGAGCTCCATGGTTGATGTCGGCTTGTTTCGCGCGTTGCCCGAGATTATTGACTCTCCATTCGTCAACGTGGATCCCGGCATGCGTGTAATGTAGTGAGTAGTTCCTACCTTGGTTGTATATGAGCCGGATTCAACTAATATCAACGTCAAGTTACAATGCAATGTATTATGGATTACAATTGACGGACGGTCCAGGAGGGGACCGGACCACGAAGGCATATATGAAAGTTCTAGAGAGCGTGCCTGCATGGCTTGAATCTCCGAACGACACAAGCATGGACGTACATACTGCTGCCCTTTCAACATGGACAGCGATGACCTGCCACGACTACCAACTAGCATGGAAGTTCCATTGCAAGTCCTGCCAGCACATCAAATCAAACGGCATAGATCAGCTGGATGTCGTGCCGGCAAAATCCTTTGAGGAGGAGAGCAGGAAAGATATGCAACGCTATACGTACTGGTACACCCTATCTATTGACACCTTCTTCCGTCTCTTTTATGGGAAGCCGACGGTCTTGCAGTATGTACCAAACAAGGTTCGGCCACCGCTACTCTTTCATTCCGATAATATGCAACCCTCGGCTCTTCACGTCACCATGAGCGCCATGTGGGTAAGGTACACACTCTTGACTGTAGAACTAATTGGCTACGTCGACAGTCACGGTGCACACGATCAGGATAGAAACCTCTCCCAAAAGACAGATGAGACTTGTGCACAAATGGAGGCGCTCATGGACGAATGGAAACTACACCAATTGATGAATGCGGCGGATACCTCAGATGACGTTCGCTGCCTTGTCGCAGATCACATTAGTACGTGGTGGCAGTACATTGGGATGGAAATAAGAGGCAAGTGTCAGCTTACCCCACACAGTGAACATCTACGCGACGATAATCGGTTTACAAAGATTGGTACAGCATCACCAAGTAAGACCTGGACCAAGAGATATCGCCCTCCGAGCCGCTCGACGCGTCCTGAACATCATCCTTGACTTTTACAACACGCCTAATTTGAATGTCAAGTTCACAAACATAACCGATCAGTAAGCATCGCTCACCACTGTACTATTTCTTTTGTAGATATTCTTGATTATAACATTGTCAGCTTTCCCTCGATGCTGCTGCTGACCTGACTTCAGTTTTATAACGCTATATCCCTTCTGTGTCGTATTCACACTCTACGAGCACATATTAGCTTGCAACAAACCCGAAGATTGCGAAAGCGATATACAGATTCTCGAGAACATTGGAGCTGCCATGGCTCAAAGTGGTACACAGCGTCGAGATTTGGTGCCATTTGAGAGGACGATCAATGCATTGAACCGGGTCTCACGAACTTTCCAAGAAGAGAGGCGCAAAGCATCGGTATCGATGGAAACTAGAGAGAATGTTACTCGGAACATGGACACACTACCGACTAGTTTCGATACGATCCAAAATCTGATGGCTAGCGAACTTCCAGACCTCGACATGTCAGCCTTGTCATCAATGCCTGACTACAACGCCAATCTGGACGGCGACTTCCAATCTATGGGATTCTTCAGAGCGCTGGAAAACGATTTTGTGACGCGGAACTGGCAGACCAACTGGTGGGATCTCGGTGGTGGAGCGGACGTCGCAATGAGCCAAGGTCCAGGTACGCATCCACCAGGCTTGGCCTACCATACCACAAACACATGAGAATGGCAAGGAATCCGTCGACGAATAAAGAGATGAGATAGCGGAAAGGTGTTCATGGTCTCGTAATGTCATTGTTTTGATGTATAGACATATGGTTGGTGCATGAGGGCGATATGAGTAGATACGCGCTAGCTGAAGGATATACCTTCTGGTTATGCAGCACGGAACAGCTAGAATACTAGCGCAGACGTAATTACCGTCAGCGCTTCGGTTCTTTCGACTTCGTAGACAACCCTCTAGGCATCATGTTAGATGTACGTCCCGGCCCACTTGCTAACATAAAACTCCACCAACTTTCCTGAACCGATACCTTGCTCATTTTTGGGCTTGTCATCAAGGGCCACATCACATTCAATACTCAGCTAGTGGGAGATGAGTGCTCTAGAACCGGAGCGGACCGTCTACACCGTCAGTCATGCAAGCCTCGCGTGGCTGTGCATCTCAACATGTCGTCCGTCCATCTTCTCCAGCTTTCAGCAACATCCCCAACTCTCAAACCTGCTTTACTATTTGCCACCACCAATCACACTTGTCTATTCTGTCATGCTGCATACTGTAACCGTTATCTCGCAAGATTGGTGGGAAATCGTACTTGTACGCGATACACGTGTATCTGCAAGGCTGACGGACCCGCTTCCGCCCGTCAGACTCACCGTGTCGTACTAGGCATGAACGAAGTAAGATCGCGTCCAGAGAGCAGTCGAAAGATCTGCAAGGTCGGACCGACAGGTTGTAAATAGGGCAACATAGACGCCGGACGTATAGCCAAGGTCAAGGAAGAATGACCCGGTGTACGGTAAGCCGTAACGACCAAAACCCGGGACATGTATCGAAAAGATGCCGCACTAATGCATCCGATATCGATTTCATATGACTGTAATGGGTTATAGACCAGAGTCCCTTGCACCGCTCGAGACCAATACCCACGCTGTCGGCCCCTAGACGTCTCGCCTCAAGGCCAGCCCATTACCACGCCTCCACTTCTCTTACGTCTCCAAGAAACGTAACGTCCATATCCACATGCCGAAACGAGCAAAGTGCAACGAACAAGAAGAATTAGACAAGAGAAGCGCAGTCGTGAATGACGGCGAGGCTTTCTAGGACCCCCCATTCCGCAAATCAGGTTGTCGGCAGGCCAGCAGGCAGCGACTCAACCCCGCCCCGCACCAAACTCAGCCATCGCCTGCGAACAGTGTGGAAAAGCCACGCGCGGTCAATTCTGCAAGCCACACGGCTTCACGTTCTAATTCAGGTATTGCAACTCGAGTAGCGCGCAGCTGCCCGCCACGAGCAAAATAATGAAATCCACGTTCTGGAATGTGAGGATACGGAGACGACGAAGCTGGCCAAAGAAAAGCCGAGGCCTTGGCGGTAAACACAGCCCGGGTCCGTCCTCGTCGCCCGTCAGTCAATCGCCCGAAGCATGCAAGACGTGATTTGGCCGTGCAATTACCAGCAATGACCCCACTCGATCTAGCCCTTGACAGAACGCCGCATGTGATGTGCCGATTCAACAGCACCTCACACTGTTCCTCGTCTTGTCTCTCTCACACACACAGTCGAAGCTCTCCAACTCACATCATCTCAAATTGCAAAAGTCAACCTAATCTCCCACCCTCTCTTCCGTCTCTCACTTGAAGCCCTTGATCAAAGCAAACCGGGCCGAGAGCGCTTGCCAGAATTCATAAACTTGGCCAACCAACGCGCGCGCGCGCGAAGAAGAAACATGAGCAAAATGTGCACCAAGCCTGAACAAGCCACAGGAAAAACCGCATACCTAAGCGAAGAAAGGAAGAAGGGAAGGAACGAGGGAGGGAACAGGGACACGGCTCCGGAGCGGCAGCTAAATAGTACGGCACGGTACATGTACCCAGTAGATATAAGCCGATTTTGCCGGTCCAGGAACCGGGTTTCCTTTCTATTCCATTATCCTGTTGCAGTTGAGCTTGTACTGGAGAGTGAGTGAGTGAGTGAGTGAGTGAGTGAGTGAGTGAGTGGGTGAATGGTTACGTGAAGCGTCGTGCTTCTTCTACTGGACTGGTGCCCCCCTCCGCCCTGAAACACGTCCTCCATCACAACCAAGCCCACCCCATCCTGACACGGTATGTGGTTGGACGTCATGTTTGATCACCTCCCCGTCTCCAAATCCTCCCGTCTCTGTCCCGCCCTCCCCCAAGCTGAGCGCAAGAAAAAGCAAACATGCCCTTCTATTCTAGCAGTGCAAAGCTACCATGCAATAATCGACAATCAAGGCTGGCTACCCATTCTAACCTCAAAATCCTCCCAGCTGCCGCCGGCTTCACAACCCGCTTATCCCGTGGCGTACATGCACTTGCTGTACATCAACCCAGGTAGCCTAGCGTACGACAGCCTTGACGCCGCAGTACCTGTACGAGACACTGGGGCTTCCCGTCTCTCTTTAGCCGACTGTGCATATGCCGGGCGTTTGTCCAATCAGCAAAGTTGCGACGCTGGGGCAAAGCGTGGCTTTGTCGGTGCCAGCAGTTGCAGCTGGTGGCGGTTTGATGACGGACGGCAGCTGACGACTTGGCTTTCGTGTTCGTCAGATTAAAGCCATGGTCTGCGGGCGTCCAGGGGGGGAGAACTTGAATCCTTCGTTGCGCTTCTTGTCATGGTGAGGTCTGGCGCAAAGTACCATGGCCGTAGTTTGTAATAAGTAGATTAAGCAAGTCCCGAGTCAAGTTCACTGCACGAAGCTATCAAAGCACCGGTATGCAAGTGAACAACCAGGGATGGTAGCGCGAAGAGAAGTTCATGATTCTACTATATGCTATGCAATGAGCCGGTAGTCCCTGGCGCTCATGCTACGTGGTGATCGTTAGGTGTGCCCATTTTGTGTCTATAACGCCCGATTATGATGATTTACTACAACGCCGCTCGCATTCCTGGTGCCAAGCAACCTGTTGCGGCGGAGAGAGAGTGATTATGAAAAATAACAGTAGGCGCCTCTGTCCATGCTCCAAAACGTACATGCAGAGAGTGCCCAGTACCGTACCATGCTGCCCAAAAGAAGCCCCAAGGATTGTCAGATGATACAAAATTAAACGCTGTAAAACTTTCAATGCAGTTGTTGGTACTGGCACGTCGTCATGGTAGGACAACGAGTCACGGCGTGGACGCGAGGAAAAAGGCGGTAAAGGTGGATGTCGTGGTGGAAATGATCGCAATGGCAAAAAAAATTAGACCTGCTCGGTAAAGGCCGATTTCCGCGAGTCACCCGAAGTCCTCCTCTTCTTCTGCAGCTTCTTGGATGTTCTCCGCTCGGCAAGCTCAACCTCCTCGGGGGTGGCTGGCTGGAAGGTGCCTGGCCGTAGAACTTGGAAGCCAGGGTTGACGCTACGCAGGACGTGGTCATCACGATCCTGGTTCTGCTCCGTGTTCACCTCGTACGGCACTTGGTCGTAGCTGTACTGATGCTGAGGGCCACGAGGCTCGTAGGTGTCCGGGTAGTAGGGAGCGTTGGGCGCGTACGACTCAGTCAAGGGAACGGCCTGCCTAGCTTGGTTCGCTGCGTTGCCGTCGTGGCTCGGGCCTGCAGATGATGCTACACCGAGATCCTCGTACTGGTCGGCAACAGTGGCTAGCGGAGGAGAGGGTGATTTCTGGGGCGCGAAATAGTTAACACCATTGGCTGAAGAAACTTGGTTGTCCGCCACGCTGGCCCACTCTCCGCTATTACCTGGCTTGCGCACTCTGGGAGTGAGCTGTCCAGTCTCAGCGACGTGGGAAAGACGATGGCTGCGAAGGAGTTCGAGGTCGGTCTTGGGGTCAATGGGCTGGTTGGACCTGAAGTATGCGGTCTCGTATGCGCGGACGTCTTGCCCAATGGCCATGTAGTCGGACTCGTCACTCGTGCGTCGGCTCGAGGAGCTTGCAGACTGGCCGTGTTTGGCTTGAAGAGGAGCTGGGCTCTGTTAGCGTAGTTGGACTAGGCGCGCAGGTCGACACTTACGCGAAGGAGCAGCAGAGTTGCGGGTAGAGTTGGGAGACTCGAGGGCGCTGAGGGCCGCAGCGTTGCGGGAGACGTGGTGGTTGCAGTTGCTGCAGCGAGGGCCCTCATGGTTGTGCCCGCGGCCAGGCGAAGATGCGCGGGAGTCGTAGCTTGGAAGAGGCTCGGCGGAGACGGCACGGTCAAACGAGCTAGGAGCGCGCGAGCTGTTGCGGCTTGAACCCTGGGCGACTGGCTGGGGCAGCTCGAGCTGGGAGTTGTTGAAGTTGCGGGGAAGCTGTTCGCTCATGATGGAAGCACGGCTACTGCCAACAGGAGTGTTGGTACGCGAGATCCAGACGCCATCAACCTCGATGCCGCTTTGGATTGCGCGGATACCAAAGGGAATCTCATCTTTGGTGTCTTCTTGAACCTGGGTTACTGGCTGCGCCTCGAGCATTTCGGGCGTCGACGCCCGTTTGCCCTTGTCGACCTTGCTGTACTTGCGAACCTTGTTCTTGTCATACCAGAGTTTGAGCAGGCCAACGAAGATGGTGACGACAATTCCGCAAGCCAGTACCTGAGCAGCGTTAGCAAGTGCCGGTTCCCCAGTCGGGCTGGCTGCTTACAAAAGTCATCTTCTGCCACAAGTCCCAGCTCTGGAAGAACTCGGTGCTATCAGACGATCCGGAGCCCATGTTTGCGGTGTGAAGGGAGATGAGGGTTAGATCCAGGTAGGAATAGCAGGTGGGGCAGAGGTGAGATGCAGGCAGGCGCACTTGTTGTTGACGCCTGACTGGGAAAGAGCGACGTCGGGGAGCCGCTCTCCAAGGAAGGTGCAGATGGGATGAGGCGGCGGCGAATGGGGTGTTCCTCGTGAAAGTTGGTGTCGGTAGGGCACAGATGGCGTGGCAGAGACGGAGGAGAGGCGAGCGAGCGGGAGATGCGGACAGCAGTCTCAGGCGTGAAGATGGGGTACGAGGCGGAGGGGAGGGTTCGAGTCGGACCCTGGGGATATGGCGTGGTGGAAACGAGTGTGGAACGTGGACAAGGACGGGCTGTCACTGGTGAAGCAGACCTGTCATAGACGCACGTTGGGAGGACTTGAAGCGTCGCGGAGTCACGGGCGATGCAGTAGGGCTTGTCTTGGGTAGGGTAGGGCACAGCAAGCGCGAAGACGGCATGGGGAGAGGAATTATTATATTGCGTGCAGCGGCTGGGGGGCGATCGCCGCCAACTCGGGACCCGCTGAGAAACAACGGGACAAAGAAGTGATGAGGAGTCAAAAGTTGACGGCGCTGCTCCCAAGAGCGGGCTATACAGGGGATGCCTGCCGCTCTACGGCTTGCCGGGGGGCCGCATTGGCTCGGGCGCCATTGCTGACGGCGGACGGCAAGGCCTGCACGCTCGAAATAGCAAGCGACGACGATGCGCGAGTGTTTGGGACGGCCGTCTCTCGCAGATCGGCGCCGTCTGTGTGTGTGTTTGTGTGTGGACCTATACGAGCCAGTCGCTGCCCTTTTCGAGGCCCGGAACTGCCAACAACGCAGCGGGAGCCTCGCCGCCGCCCTACGCTGGAGACGCTCGGGTCTGCAGGAATATCGCACACGCTGCACTCGTCTTTTGCCCACAGCCGCTGGGGACCATGGGGAGGCGGCGAGCTACGCTGGTAGATGAAGAGGGAAGGCGTGCCCCCGCCCACCCCCCAGGGCCGTGGCTTGTGGCTTCCTCACTGGGCTTCTGGGCAGGGGTGCGGGCGCCTGTGAGTGGCTGGCGCGATTGACGAATCGCCCGCTTGGGAACCTCTCCCGACACTGTCGTGTTTCGCGACATCCCATCACAGTCGTGATTGTTTGCACGTTGCTTGCGTCTGCGGCTTGTCCCCAGCACGCGCGGGGCTCTTCCTACCCAGGACTTGCTGCATCTGCGTTTCGAGACACGAGACGCTGTCGCAAAGGCCCTCGGTGGGAGATGGCACCCCATGGCGCTTCCTCTCCACGCGCGTCGTGAAATAGGCGTCCAATTTCGGGGCCCGCGCACGGCGTATGTGTGCCGTCCGTCGTTGGTTGAGGCGCTGTTTGCGTCCTTGTTACCTAACACGCCCATGCCAACCGTCAAGGTCCAGTCGTTTTGCAGTGGCTCCACCAGCGCGATGGGTTTTGCACGTTGCTCCACCATGATGGCATGCCCAGGCACGCGCCTGGGATTGGAGCGGGGCCTTTCCTTGCTTCTGCCTCGAGCGAGCGGAGCGCACAACATGGGGGGTGAGCGATATTGATGCCACAGCGCACCGCATCTGCGTAACGGCCACTCCCAGCACACACACACACCGCTCCCTCGTACCACGGCCTGCTGTTCCCATGGCTGATTGGGGACATGTCGTCTCTCGCCACTTGATTGCATATACGTGGGTGGAATTTGCTACCTCTTCCGAGCGCGCACTGACCATGCACCCATCCCTACCCGTACCGTCATCAATCATACCAAATGTTCTTTTCGCATACCATGGCCAAAAGGAACCGTCTACTGCATACCAGCCACCCAACCAAAGCTCTTGCCATGGCAAATGTGTAGAGTTTCGCGCACGCTCGACGTCGGCTGAATCTTCTTTCGAGTGGCTGCGATGCGCAGCCACAGCTTCGCGAGCCTCGTTGGAGTACTTCCCGAAGCCATTTCTCCTTCGCCTGCAAAACCGGATCGCTTCTAGAACGTGACATGATGATGATAATGATGATGATAATGATGTTGATTCGGTCTTGGTGCTTCAGTTTCGGCGAAGGATGCACAAGGCGAGTTAGTGCTGCAAGGTCAGCCGCAAATTATTGACCCAGTCCTAGTGCTCGTATTCGCCCATCTTCTCGTACCCATGGCATCGCATGATCCGAAAAACTTCAGATTGTGCGTCGGCGCTTTCCAGCCGTCGGGCAGATTAGACGCGCATCGTATAAGATTGGGAGGCTCTTCACCAGACCACCGTGCAGCTGTCGTTGCTTGTCCACATCTAGTGCCATCCTGCCGAACAAAAGGCGTAGGGAAGTGCGACGTTTGCACTACGATTCTTACACTCGGCTCGGGGCTCAGTTGGCCTGACTACCCTTAGGTTGGTCTTTCGACCCGCTGTCGCGGACTACCGCCATCCTAGACTGGTTCATGTAAGCTGGTTTTCCTTCTTTCCATGCGGCTACCGTTAGACCTGTCCGTAGGCCAACGGCATCACAAGACACGCAAAGTGTTACCGGGGAGATTGAAAGCAAATCACGCCTACTCACCGTGGTAGGTCCGTCTCGAGGGTTCGTGACTACTGCAAACATCACATGCATCGCCTGTGGTGTCTATACTCAAATCAAAATATCTCATGTAACTTGGGTCTGGGGTCTCGGCCGCTGCCAGCCATGCTTACCTGGACACAGCCTCATGTTCTGCACAGAGAGATACCCCGGCCACTGATCTGGAAAATGAGGGGCGCGTTTGACAGGAGTGGAGTTGCTGCATCTTTGCCCGTCTCGGCCAGTGCGATCTTCAGATCGTGGGGCAGCACTGCTCAGGCACAGAAACGCCTTTACCGCAGCTCATGTTTCGACGCAGTGCTAACTTGGTGAAGAGCACCCCAACCATCCTTGAAAGCCTCCAAACAGGAGGCGCAAACCTTTCCGCGCAGTAGTACCGCGATTCAGGTTGCTTCCCAGAGTCATTACCGACATCGCATCTCACGCTAAGACCACATGTAGCGAGTGCTCGTAGCCAGCGCAGAGGCAGAGAACATCACCAGTGAGTAGTTCTCTAGTCGCGATAACGCAGATCAAGCTGTGTGAGATGCAAACAAGCTGGTTTTAGGCGCAATGGTCATGAGCTGTCTCGTACCTGAACGACTTCCATTCTTGTCTTTATGCGGAGGTCTTCCGCACCTGTTTGATCTACACCTTAGCATACGCTCAGCGTTCGACATGTCGCTGCAAAAAAAACATCATTTCAGATTACAATAGTCAATCAAGTCTGCATACGCCTGCGACATGACGTCTTTGGCTCTGCCCTGCCCTGCCCTGTCCTACCCTGCCCTCTCGCACGAGACAGTCGGACAATGTGGGCACTAGGGCATTGGTTCCTGCCCGATTGGCTCGGCGAAGCAAGTCATGATGTTCTCTTTGCTCGCTGCATCCATCTTACACCAGCCTACTGAAACTCTCCACTCTGTTCTCGTACCGCCTTGTTTGACCCTTAGTGCCCCATTGCCATGCCTATTCGCAACCCCTTCCGCCGTGCGGGTGTGCCTGAGGCCGTCGATGAGGCCCAGCGGAGCGCGCCGGAGAACGGTTTCAAGAGCACAGCTGTCTCGGGCGCCACGCCCCTGCCGGCCAAGGACTCTGTTGAGTACAAACTTAGTGGTGAGACTTCCTGAAATGCGCCTGGGGCTCAAACATGTTCCTGTTCAAACAGGTTCTGAGGCTGCATGGGTGCATCGCATGAATGGGCGCTTACAAGGTGATAGAGATAAACGATAGCGGCGTGTACCTACCGGTAAGAAATATCAGGCCCATGCGATTGTAGGCCCAGGGCGTTCCGACAGCGACACGCGCGATGGCCATGTCATGAAACATTGATTGACGTTGCGACAGCCGTCGCCCCAGCAAGAGAAGCCCACGTTTTGGCACTCCAAGTCCAACGCCTCTACCACATCCTCAAATCACCGAAGCCTCCTCAGCGAAAACGAGCCGTTTAGCATCTCGCGCGAGAGTTTTGACTCATATCGGAGGTCTTTTGTAGGTCTTGCGGCCAGTGGTAAAGAGGACCCTGCTAATGGCCTAGGACATTTCCGCGCGCTCCCCAATCCAAGACAACATGCACGAAACTTACCCCCGTCAGTCGCTCGATGCACGCCATTCCGTAGATACCAGACGTTCGCTCGATGTCCGCCGTTCTCGCGCCACACCACGCTCGTCGATGCAACAACCCCGCCATAGCGAAAGCCACGAGCAAGTACCCGAGGAGGGGTTTGAGGAAGTGGGGCTGAATGACGAGCCGAAGCCCCAACCGAAAAAGCGCAGCATCTTCTCGCGCTTTGGCGACAACAATCACGCAAACGAGAAGACTGAAGAGCGACCCGGCTCGAGCCATCACTTCTCTTTGACGGGCCGGAAGAGGGCTGAGAGCGGGGCAGGCTCGGAGCTCAAGCCCATGTCAAGGCCGTCATCAGAGGTGCCCGCCGAGTCGCGGTGATGCATGTGAAGGACAGTTAATGAAATGTGGGGATCCAACATGGAAGGGCCACTGCTTGAGCTCCGGGAGAAGCGTTGGATACCGCAGTGGACGAGCAAGGCATGACGGAGTTTACGACTTGGGGGTTTTGCTTGACTGCATAATGGCCGAGCACAAGGGATTGTATGGAAATTAGGATGCTCGCCGTCACGCCAAGACGTACGCGTTCCGTAGATGATCATAACGTGCGGAGGTTATAGTCTCCCTAATTACGAACCCCAATACCCATTCATCTCCATGCGAATTTCAATTCCTCGTGTCTTCAAACACGAAGGTCGCGTTATCACCGATGGATGTTCAAATCCCTGCAGAACCACTGGGCCACGCGTTTTGCTGGTTGAACCGGAGCCCCTTGCATCCGCTATCCGCGGTCCGATCGTTCCGATGACGTCATCCTTCGGCCACTTTGGTTCTTGACTCTTGTGCCTTGGCTTGTGCGGCGGGAGCGGCAAGTCGTTGCTGGTTGGGTTCCGTGGGTGCAAAGTTTGTTAGATCGAGATTGAGATGTGGACTTTGTTGCTTCTTACGGCGCCTTGGAAGACATGGTGGTAGTAGTAGCAGTGTCTTGGTAAGGGGATTGTCCTGGGATATGATGGGCCGGGATGGATGGCTGGGAAACGGGAGTGTCATGCGTGTCCAATGTTAGTAGGATTAGAAAAGCTCTGCACTTTTGGCATGTAATGGAGTGCGATACATCCATCTCCCCATTAGATCTTGATCGCGAAGACTACATGGACAAACACAGCTAACAATTCCGTATGCACGTTGCATATGCTGCGATTTGTTTGCTTTGTAGTAAGACGCGTCTCGCAGTGTCTTCTCGTGATCATCGTCATGAGGGAAAATGGTTAACGCGAGCCGGTGCCGCCCTTTCGCCCAAGGGCTTACTTCCGACTTCACGGCGCCAGTACGCTCTTCGCCATAGGACATCCATCTTTCCCGTCTCGAACTGCAGCTACTCACCTATACTGCATGATTTACTACAGCATATGCATCCATAGTTCATGACTGCCTTGCCTCGACCGCCCTGGTGGCTTCGCAATGCGTGGCGTCGCAGCCTTGCGAAAGCATGTGTCTCTCAGGCATCGGCCACCCACAAGAGAAGGATGATTGGTTGTGTCACGGATAAGGAATCAAGGAGACCTCTAGGAGTTCTAATCTAGAGCTCAATCCATCTGGAGCTATTGCCTGACGCATCCTGGCCTTGTGTTACGCGCGCGCCACACTGCCAATCGATTCGACCTGGAGTTGACCGGAATGACGCGGCGTTTTGAAATGCATCAAGTTCAAGACAAACTAGTCTGTGGCGTGGGTGTTGTAATGTACTCAGCCTTGCTGTTTTGCAGGTAGGCAGCCACCATGTTGCGGCGAAGTGATGAGGCTGTGTGCACGGTGCTCTAGGTGAAGGTGAACAAACAAGTCCGTTTGCTTGTCTTAGACACGACCACAATGTGCAGAACTGAAATTCTTTTCTTTCAAAGCGCGCACATCTCTTGCTTCCTGCTGAGTTTTCATCCGCCGACTTTCGTCTTTTTCCCACCTTGTACCCGACAGCATACCTTTTGCTCATCACATTGGTCGCGATTGTTGTGACACCAAATTTTCTAGCAAAACAACTGTCTTGGTCACTATCGGTAATCTTCATAGACACCTGGCGTAGTCGGAGTCGTAAGGTACGTGATGTAAGTCTCCCAATGTATTCTCGACGCAACCGCGATGGGCACTGGATATACCCACAATCTTGCATTGTACTCTTCCCCAGGTGAGAGTACTTACGCTGACTACTTTATCACAGAGTGCGCTCCACAAGAGCCTCTACGCCATGGTGTCGGCTTTGGCTACGGCCTACGCCATTCATCATGTCGTACTCCCACCGAAGCTACCGCAACAAGACGATCGTAGCACCGCGCACGAAAAGGTCCTGCTCGAGATTGTCATCAATGCACTCGAATCTCTGAGATGCCACGTCAACAACGAACACGTCGACTCTATCACAGCTGCCATTGCAACAGTCGAGAACCTCCGAACCTGCCGCGACCACCACGGCAACAACAGTCAAACTAAAGTACAAGAAATTCTTGCAAAGGTTATAAACGGCGGCACTACTGGCGCGGTACCGCTAGAGATCACAGAACAGAATGCCGGAATTCTCGTCAGCCATTCTTCAGACAGCTTGAACTTTGAGTTCTTTGAGCTATCGCCAACGAACAAGGCGGCTATGTGCTCAGGACGGCTTGTACGCACGTTCCCAGGCTACGCATCAAAGTTACCGACTGTGATCGTCAAGTCCGATCTAATCGAATCAATCTCCAGAACTATAGCCACGATGACGACTCAGACGGCTCCAGGCTTCCAACCTCAGGTCACAAAGAACAGCAAAGCTATGAACGAAGAACGCGACACAACTCATCCAGGGTTGGTGACCGACTTCCTTATGAACGTCATCACCGCTCTCGGGGAGTCGACAAACCCACAGCGCATCACGAAGCACACCCGTGAGGAGGTTCTCTGGAGTGATTGCTATGCACCATGGCGACGATCTCCGCTATGGCTCTTGCTACGTGTATCGCTACAGCTGCTCTTCGCTCGCAAGGCGCCCGATACGCTTCATGTGGATGGACTGTATAAAGCTTTCATGATCTTCATGCTAGCACGATTACTTGATCTGGCTAAGCAACATTGTGAAGACATGGGCAGCGAGACTATTCACATCATCTTAGCTAAATTGGCGCGGCGGTTGCGCAAGCTTGAGCTTCTCAAGCAGACAGAGTACCTACAGCCAGACTGGTCGCCGCACATTCGTGACAGGATGGTCAGCGCCCACGTATTCATCCAAGGGCACTGGCAGAATCGGATCCACAACTCTCGAGCCAATATCGATTCCAGCGCCATTGCCAAGCTCAATCCCAAGGCCGATGTCGATATGGACCTGTCAGGCTTAGATGCGTTCTTGTTAGGCATTGAATCCCGGCAGCGAGAGGTATCCCTGTCTACGTTCAGGCCTAATTCCGAGTATCCATCTTACGAAGATACTCATCTACCGATCAACTTGAAGTCATCCCGTGCCGATGAAGATCAACCCTACTGCCTAGCCGCTTTGGAGAAGTGGGTTGAGCATCACCTTGCCAACTGGATCAATTCTCATCTTCATGACACGGATGCATGTGGGAAGCTGCGCAAACTCATGACCAGCTACCATAGTGCTGCCAGTAGTGCTTATGCTGGAGTGCCTATTGGCATGTCCATCATGTATCTGACACTCACCGAGCTTTGGATTGCGTGCGATAGGATCGCCTGCACCATCTATCCTATGTTGGTAGAGTACGATCCTGAGGTCGATCTGACGGAGTTTCAATGCCTTGCGCTTCCCTTGATGAGCCATCTGAACCGTCTGAACGTTTCAGAGCAGTACGTACAGTCACGGCGTTGCACAGCATTGAAGAGGCCCTCTGTGTACCGAGAGTTTGGACACTCGTCATCGTTCGCTGTAAGGTACTTTGATCAACAAAAGTCTCTCCAGGCGATGTTGTCAAAGATCGAAGTCGACGCGGCTGCCAAGCGCAAGCAAAAGTGTGAGGAGCTGGCGAGGCTCAAGCGTGAGTATCAACAGTATATGAGCCGCTACAATAGCACTCTATGCGAAACCAGAACGGTGGTCTACAATCGTAGGCTTGGCTACACGCGTGAGGAACACTCCGGAAGCTGCAGCAGATGTGCAGCAAAACGCCGCGCGGACAATCTTACCATCCAAATCTTCGAATGGCCAGTCTCACGTCATGTACCTGTAGCAAAAGCTACAGTGTTTGAGTTAGGGGTGCCGGAATCCTACAGCAACTGGCGCGACGCCTCAGCGTTCCTAATCACTACGGTTCTCGGCTACAAGGACGCGAACCAATCCCAATCATCAAACTTCTATACGCTTGAAAACCACCACTGTTTGTCCCATCTGCTATCTCCCCGATATTCTGAGCGGCGAATCATTCTGCTCTCGGACATCAAGAGCCACACCGCAACCCACCGGAAGCAGAAGAAAGCCATTCCCCACTTGGACGATGACGATGTTTGCTTGCAGAATGCTTTAAGATACAGCTACTACGACACTTCAACCCGTATCTTCAACACGAACATGCCAGTCTGCACATCGGAAGTCCCGAAGAACTGCGTATACCCGATGCCGAAGCGATCGAAAGCTCTTGAGCGCTTCATGTATCGACCACCTTCTTCGCCTGATGGTCTGCCGGCCAATGAAGTCATTGTAAGTTGCATGCCCAATCTCTTATCGAATGCGCGGAAGCTTGCTTTCACCCCTAGACTATGATCTCGCTATAAAAGACCCTGAAGATATTCGCGATGTTCTACATGGATAGAATAGCAGCCTAAACGTTACGGATACCTCCAGGATACATTATAGCTAGAGACCTAGAGCAAAATCAGCATCTTTTACGCCGTAATGCAAATTTAACTAATATATCCTACAGGCCAGCTTGTTCGACTGCCCCGCTCATGTTTCGATTGACGAATACAAGGCCCTGAGTGCGCTACCTCTTGGGCACAACATCATCTACTCAAACATTCTTGCTCAGCTAGCGATTCCTTCGGTTGACTTTACGAAAGCCGAGACGCAATGTATGGTCCTACAGACTGTACAGCAGACTGGCCCATCAGGCCCGAGCATCGAGCGCTCAAGCCACTCTATCCTTAGAGAATCGCTTTTCGGCCATGCTATGCTTGAGCAGCTTGAGACTAACCTAGACCGTATCCGAGAGAACTGGGAATCGTGGCGGGCTGCAGCAACATTTTCCTTACTCGCTCGACGAGTGTTGAGTCTGACATCAGCCTCAGACGTCCGTTTTCGCGCCTTCGATTACCTTGAGAAGTTGCGAAACGTCTGTTTGAGATGGCTACAACGGCTGAAGCAGAGAGTGGCCGCCTCGACGGACGACAGCCAACGTACAGAGCTGTATAGTCGCGCTACGGAAGTAGCGTTGTTATGCACCTCGACCTACGACCTGGAGGAGACTGACTTCGAAACTGTTCTTGCACAAGAATCGGCAATCTCTATATTGCTCCAATCCTCGATAATAGTGCAGGAACACTGTGAGTCCATGCAATCGGACTACCCTCAACTCTTCATCATCACACTACAGTCATGGAAATCGGTCATGTACCGCATTTTTCCGGCACTACGGAAGCACGTTCTCACAAACGACAGCGGTCTTTCTAATGCTGTCGAAGCCAACTGGGCTGCTTTTGAATCAACTTCCAGTCATTCCTGGACTTCACTCAGCGGAAGCAGCCAACAACACTGGATGGTCACAACTTCTGGGTCACTGCCAGTGCATTTCAATATGCTTACTGGGGAGCTGCTTGTCAATGGCCTTCCACTCGCTCGTCTTCCTTCTGAGTACATGCGCCACAAGATGTATGCACCACTATTCCGCAAGTCAGCCTTGGAAGTGGTACCAACGGACGAGGTCGGATTCAGGTTCTCTGCCAAAACTCTCTATCACGGATACAAGCTGCATTTTGGTATGAAAGGCGACGACATGCTTCTGTCTGCCATCGGAGATAGCCAGAGGCTCGAACTGGTTCCATCACGTCTTTTCCAGGAACTATTACCTCAGTCTTTCGTGACAGATTCCTTACCATGGTATGATTCACAAGCTCAAGAGGTCATCTTTCGACCTTTGCACTCTCCATGGTCAACCGAAGACGACGATTCACGATGGCGTCTTGTACGGCATGGAAAATTGTGGCGTTTGGTCAATAACGAGAAGATGATGATGAATGTTCGCAGCCATACGGCTCGTATCATATCGAGTATGTTGGCACCACTCGAGAAACCGCTACAAATCCACATACGTGTTGTTGTTCCAGATGATACACCCCAATACCGTGTCGAGATTGAGCTCTTGAGGCTACAGATTTCCTTCGAGTTCAATGAAACAAACCATCATTTACGCTCTCGCCAGTTCCGCGACATGGTTGTCGACCCAGACCAAACAATGGGCGCCCTCGTAGGCATGCAGAGCAAATTGCTATTGAGGTCTGTGGAAGGCCGGCGGATGATTCTTATCCCGGAAGGATCGTTCGAATTCGCGAAAACTTCCACCCTGCACCAACCTGAAATCCATGTTTCAGAAGACTCCGCAGCTCGGATCCGTGCCTATCATATCGACGACACTCTTGGCCAGATAACTGGCGATGGAAGTCTTCACAGTCGCCTGATTCTGTGCTATCTTCACGCACTAACGTCTCATTGCCTGCCTGATACTTTGACTCGAGTTACCGGTACCGAGCAAGCGATCTCAATTCTTGAATCGGCAGCGGTGAGATCGGTCGACCTTCTCACGCCAGAAGATATAGATATACTCGTCCGTATAGCAAGTCTCTCAGCTTCAAGGTCATACTATCCTCAACACTTGAAGGTGATGCAGAGGACCAAGTGGAACGCAAGCCTTGCGCCGCTGTCTCAGCATGCCTCTTTCCGGTTTCTCGTATCACGCCTGCTGCATCAAGTTGCTAAAATGCGTCTGTTCCACCCAGATAGGTCCACAATCTTTGACATGATCAGCCAGGCTCAGCAGAGATTGGCATCTTCTTCACACACCCATTTGGATGAGCGGTCTACGATTCGAACTGCCACATTTCAGGTTGCCAGCTTCGGCGCTGAGCGGTTCACCTCTTCACAGGACGCACATTACGACGCGCGTGACAACCAAGGAACTTCGAATAGAGGCAACCAGGCTTATGTGGCAGCCAATATGGTCTTACGGGATCGATTCGCTCTTCACAGCCCTATTTCAGACCTTAAATACGGGCTTCTCCGAAAGCATTTCGCTAATGCTACTGTCTCCGGGTTGAATAGCTCTTTTAATCCTGAGAGCCTCCAATACGATTCCAAGTGGCTGGGAGCTGCATCTGATCGAATCAAAGAGCATTGGTGTAACCTACAGAGAGGCTTGGACTGCACGGCTACCACCAGCAATCGCTACGACGTGATAACATGGCTGTGTACCATGGCTTATGCTGAAACGTCAGACATGGATATCATACAGGCTTTAGCTGCAGCTTATAGGTTACGTGAGTTCTCAGCGGTACAACCACCTGCTGCACCAGTGTACGACCTGAGGATGGGGCATGGCTTCGACAAGACCGCCATTCGGAACACTGTGCTAAGCAACACTAAGAGGTTCACAGACTCTGATGAAGCGAGTCTACCGAAGCGGGAATGGGAGACTGAACAGCAGCATCATGACAGGATGCAATCCACGTTTCAAAAGGAGCAGACTAGCGCGATCCAGGAGTTTGTGATGGACCTGGACAAACAGTGGCCAGTTCAGAGTCCCACAGCACCGGCCGCAGCTGCTTGCTACGCCTATATTAACGTTTCCACTGCAATGACGACTGTTCGATATCAGTTCCAGCATTGGTACGATAACTGGCTGTTCATGGAGTACCTTGGACGATTGTCAGCAATCATCGCGCGACAGGCAACGTCATACGTACTGGCGCCACGCTATCTTCTCACTCTGCCCCCAAATAAGAGCTGCCTTAGCGACACTATTCGTCATGTCAGTGTGCTGGATATTTTCGCCGCGACCCCGCCTCCGTCCACCGGACCCATGTCACTAACACCTCCTCGCGAACCTGACGTAACAACAGCCAAGAAATATGTGAATGAGAAGCACTCCCAGGTGAAAGGGAAACTTGAAGGCTTTTGTGAGAAGCTTGGGGCATACGCCACATCGAAGTGTGAGCGACAATACGTTGAGAGTCTACAATCAAGTTGCGAAGCCCTTGAGCTGCACGTCAGCAGCCACGACACGCACGAGTTACTTCCAGATGCTCACATCCTCCTGGAAGAGTATCTACACAACTGTCAGGATCATCTTGAAACCTTCAACTCCGCACTAGAAGGTCTTTTCCACAACGAAGTCACTCATCAGATACAACTGTCGCCACGTATCTGTACAAAATTTTGGTTAAGTCAACTACACCGAGACCGATTTGAGGCAATATCAACGCCATGGAAGGAGACCATCATTCAATATGCGCTCGCCATCACCAACCTACAACGCGCCCAGAGGCTGGTCCGCTTACTCAGTAAGCCGATCGATCTTGTCGATGAGCTTCGCCAAATCGGTCACTCCAACTGGGATGTGGGCCAATATCCTGAGACCCTTCTCATCGAGGCTGAGAGTGGAATTCTCGTCCGAAAAGAGCAAGAGTACATTGCCAGCCAGATGCGTTCACCGAAGGATGGTCAGAATATCGTGCTCCAACTGCTAATGGGTGGCGGCAAGTCGACAACCATACTGCCCATCCTAAGTGCTTTCCTCGGCGATAAGAAGAAGCTTGTTCGGGTAGTCGTCGCAAAACCCCAGAGCAAACAGATGCTGCAAATGCTCATAGCTAAGCTTGGGGGTCTAGTGAATCGAAGAATCTACCAGATGCCCTTCTCGCGCAACCTCCGGCTAAGCGCCCAGGATGCCCACACCATCCGCGAGATTTACGAGGAGTGTATCCGCGAGCGAGGTGTATTGTTGATCCAACCAGAGCATATCTTGTCTTTCAAGCTGATGGCAGTCGAATGTGTCCTCATTGACCAGACAGAAACCGCCCGATCACTGCTGGCAACTCAGCAATGGTTCGATAATGTGTCGTGTGATTGCATTGACGAGAGTGATGAGGTAAATCCGAGGTGTTTAGGATGCGTACGATACATACACTAACGGCGTTGTAGAACTTCTCCGTCAAATTCGAGCTCATCTACACAATGGGCTCCCAACAGTCGATAGAGCTCGCTCCTGAACGGTGGTTGATCATTCAGAATCTTCTAGCGCTAATTCCGATCGTGGCAAAACAGGAGAAGGAAAGCCTTCCCGAAACTGTTGATGTACAAGGAGATGGGGATGGACGGTATCCGAGGGTCAGATTCCTACGACCTGACGCTGCTGATCGAATCCTGCATCTGCTTGCGACCCGGGTGGTGGAGTCGGGCATAGGAAGTCCATCTCGTTCCCAGTCTCCTGTCATGCAAGCAGCGATATTGCGCTACATCTCAGTGCTGCAACTGGAAACAAATGAGATTGAGGCAGTGGAACAAAGCAAGTTCTGGACCGATACGACCAAGCCAGCACTCCTTCTCTTACGCGGTCTGTTCGCCGGCGGTGTGCTACGTTTCATCTACAGTCAGAAGCGCTATCGCGTGAACTTTGGTCTGGACAACTACCGCACCCCGAGCACTCGCCTTGCTGTTCCATACCGCAGTAAGGATGCCCCTTCGCCTAGAAGCGAGTTCTCTCATCCGGATGTCGTCATTATCCTGACCTTTCTCGCATTTTATTATACCGGCCTGAGTGACGATGCTCTCTTCGACACGCTCATACATGTATTAAAGTCCGATCAAGCGGTCATTCACTATGACGAGTTTGTCAGTACCGCATCTTCAAGCCTACCCAAGGCTTTCAGACAGCTCTCAGGAATCAGCATACGCGATCGATATCAGTGCATCACGGAAGTGTTTCCAAGCTTGCGATATTCGAAGAAAGTCATCGATTACTACCTCTCGTATCTGGTGTTTCCGAAAGAACTGAAGCAGTTCCCTTCCAAATTAAGCGCAAGCGGTTGGGATATGGCAATCTCGAAACCATGCCCGAGCACTGGCTTCTCCGGTACCAACGACACCCTGCACCTACTTCCACTGGGCATTCAACATTTAGATTTGCCTAGCCAGCACCATACGAACGCTCAAGTCTTATCGTATCTGTTGATGGACGAGACTTCAGTGGCACATTTACCTGTGCGCACAGCCGGTAGTGATGGAGAGCATCTCCTTGCTTTCATCGAGCAGTTGGAACCCGATGTTAGAGTCATATTGGACTGTGGAGCCTCGATTCTTGAACAGAATAATCGGCAGGTGGCTGAGGCATGGTTGAATATGCGCCTTAGCGATATCGAGGCTGTGTTGTACTTCGAAGACGAGGAGCTGTCGGTGCTCGATCGCACTGGCAAGATTGAGTCTTTCCAGACTTCACCGTATGCGAAGATGCTGGATTCTTGCGTCGTCTACTTGGACGAGAGTCATACAAGGGGTACTGACATAGCCGGATTGCCGCGACACTATCGAGCCGCCCTTACGCTGGGCAGTCAATTGACCAAGGATCGCCTGACACAAGCTGCAATGCGTTTACGAAAGCTAGGAAATGGTCAATCGGTGTGCTTTGTTGTTCCCGAGGAGATTCGAACGAAGATATACGAACAAAACGGCAGGCCAACCGGTACTCCAATCAAAACGTACGATGTGTTGGCATGGGCGATAGGCGAGACTTGGTCCGATCTGAAGAGAAGCCTACCGCTCTGGGCCGTCCAAGGCAACCGCTTCGAGAATCACAAGCAATTGCTGCTGAATGGCGCTAGCACGACTAAAGATCAAGCGGAAGCTTTTCTCGAGGATGAAGCTGCTAGTCTGGAGACTCGCTACAAGCCACGCACACCAGACGACGATGGGTCCGCACACCTCAGTAATTGGGATATGTCCAACAAGAATATCGTCAACATTGTATCACGGTGCCACGATTTCGAGGCAATGGGCTTTAGTTCTGCTGCTCTGTCGGAGGAACAGGAGAGGGAGCTTGCCCCAGAAATTGAAGAGCAGCGTCAAGTTGAGCGCCCCCCACGCTTGAAAGCGCATCTACATACTGTACATGCAGATCTCAAGCACCTTGTAAAGACTGGAGAAGTCGTCGTTGGCTCAAAAGCATGGGGACCAGCATTCCAAAAACTCGAAACAACGAGTGCTGGTAAGCTCATTAACTTGGGCAGTTTCCCAGATGACTTGCTGGTCACGGTAGACTTCATGTGCACTGTTCAGATCCCTCCTGGGTCAACCCAAGCGTCCTTCATCTCTGACTCCTACCAGCGACCAGTACAATTTGTTTTGACTGTGCCCGGTTTCGACAATACGGGAACGACTACGGACCTCGTCATCGATCGATTGATCATCATCAGTCCTTGGGAGGCCAATCAGTTGCTACCTCTAATTCGGCAGTCGGAGAAGGTCACGCTCCACCTCTTTGCGCCGCGATCCAACGCGAGCTACCCATCGGTCGATCAACTCATGCTTTATAACGTTGGCCGTACATTCTCATTTGGCTCAGTCTCGCGCAGTTTGACAATGCAGTTGAATCTTTTCGCTGGGAGTCTCTATCTTCGCTCCGTCGTTGAATATACAGAGCTCTGTGATCATCTTGGTCTACTAAAGGGGAAGGCAGAAGATGGTCAGCAAGTCTATGCAGATGGCTTCATCGACCCGCCAGCCGGTATCTGGGGACTGAAACAATCTCCTGTACCCTTCTTACGGGTTCTACTCATGAAGATTCGCCGTGAGGGAGAGGGTGTCGAGAAGACACACATGGGCAAGATTTTGAGTGGGGCTAGGCTGGAGGAGAGCGACTTTGTTGAGGAGGAATAAAGAGTCGGGTCTTCTAAGAGTTGCGCGTTGGGATTGTTCTCTGGGGACGAAGAAATTTGTACCGCGGCAGGCGCATACGAAGTGGCCTATCTTGATAGGTTATGTCATACACTTCAAGTAGAGGTATATAGACTCATATCCTGTTAGCCTGTAATATCATGGTGCTGTGAACACCGTTTAAGGAAGGGTTTACTCTAGGATTGTGCGACACCAGGCGCCACGAGGGGGTGGAGGCCTTCATGACGCACCAGCAGCTTCCTCGAATTCAGGGAACAAGCCGACGTGCCCGTAAAACAAATCCCTAGCAACACAAAACAATCAGGATATGTGGAGACAAACGTTCTCAATTTTTGAGTATGTACAAGAAAGAAGTAAATGCACCAGGCTATACTACCAGTACCACGAATCCTCCACACCATCACTATCCAGTGATGGCCTCAACATCCACCAATTCATCCTCCAAGTATATACGTGTTGTCGTCGAAACTGCTTAGCAAGAGGCGAGGGGCTCCTTGTAGATGCAAGCGTCCGAAGGACCGGTGGAAACGGACGAGGGCTCGTTGCCAGAGGAGACACCCTTGAACTCCTCGCAAATCTCCTTGACGGAAGTGGCGCAGTTGGTACCGTCAATGGTGGCAGTGTCACCGAAGTTGGAGTTGATGCCAGCAAGGAGCTTGCCGTTGGAGGCCTTGACGTTCTTCATGATGACGTGGCGCTCGGCGGACTGCTTGCAGTTACCGCAAGCCCTGTACAGCTTGCCGAAGTCGTCCACGGTGAAGCCGTCAATAGTGACGGTACCAGCACCGTTCTGCTGGATGACCTTGTCCGCAGCTCCGGTAGCACCTCCGCCAGTGACTAAAGAATGTTAGCACAAGCTGGTGCAGATGTATGCGGAAAGTTCTTACCGGTCGCGTCACCGTCCTTCTTGATGGAAAGAGCGTCCTCGCAGACAGCAGCCCACCAAACGTTCTCAATGGTGCAGCTGCCCTCGCAGTGGACTCCCTCAATCTGGTCCTCGCCTGGATAGTGTTAGTGAATGGACTGTGCCATCAGCATTCGGCTGACATACCGATGATGGCGTTCTTGAGCGTAGCACCATCCTTGAGGATGAAGACGGCGTCAGAGTCGCCTCCCTCAGCCTGACCAGTGCAGGAAACGCCACGACCGTAGGTCTTGAGACCACCGTCAAAGACGTCAGTGATCTCCATGGCCTCCTTGAGAGTCTCGGTACCGGCAGAGGCTGGGATGGGAAGGCTAGCACGCTTGGTCATGCTGAAGAAGTTCATGGGAGAGGACTTGGCTGGGCCGGCCGAGACGGCGACGGCGAAAGCGATGATGGAAGCAGCAACGGAGGCCTTCATGTTGATGGTTGGAATGGTTGGTGTTGGAGAAAGCTGGATGGTTATTTGATATGAGAGAGTGGCGTTGGGTTCGACTAGCGAATGAGATGCTTCAAAAGATTGTAAGAAGGTTGGAAAGATGAGAGACTGTGAAAGACTGTTGTTGGCTCGGTGGTGAGTGCTGTCTTCTGGGTGCGTCTCCTACTCCCTCTTATACCATCCATAGCCCCCCCCCCCAATAACCGGCATCTTTCTTGATGCCTGCCAACGGGTGAACCACGGAAACATGCACCATGCGGGTCTGACGAGATCGCAAATAGAGTGAACCCACATGGTCTTGTCCAGCCTCGCGGATGCATGAAACTATGGTTTGTCACCAAGATGGGAAAGGTGAGAGTCGATCGTCATGCCGTCGGACGTTTCTTGGTCCTGATCTTGGCAATCATGCTCATTTGTTCGAAACACGAGACGCTGGGGTAGGCCCAGGCTTCGCCTATCGTGATCCACACGGTTTGTGCCCGTTTCGTCTCGTTGTGCCAAGAGAGAAGCGTTTCAAAGGGGTGGGCTGAAATTTCCTCCAATTGCAAAGTCCCTTCAGAGGCGTTGGTGCAGCCAGCGTGAGGAGTTGGGTACACTAATCGTATCCTGTAGCATGTCAAATATTTCACTTTTTCTTGACATGTAAGAAGGTTGCGGTTACATCTGTCACGTCCATAAAGCCTCTTTGCACGACCAAAACATGTAGTAGTGAGCTCTACTAGACGCTATGCCCATATAATATACACTGGGACCGATGACTAGAGCTCACAATAGCACGCCGGTTTGTGACGTGCATTTTTCTCCACTCCAGACATATCCTGGCGCGACAACATATTGTTTGAGTGGTGGAAACAGCGATTCGGCGTCACTACTCGTGGAGAAGCAGTAACGGCGCTTCAGGTGGTGATCAACGCCAGCGCGTTTTCAGTGTATTAATTCTGCGGGTATGCCTGAGCGCGGGAGGGTCAGTGGCATTGAGCCGCCCCATAATGTGCGCGCTCTTTGGCGTTGTTCCCACCGTTAACACACCATATCGCTCAACACACAGGTCCGGGCGTGGTTTCGGTCAGGGAAAGCGGAGATTTTGGTAGTGTAGTTGAGGCACCCGCCAGGAGGATAGTGGAGAGAAGGATGCGGGTGTGTCGTAAGCCGATTGCTTGGCAAGCGAACGAAGGGGCGGGAAAGCTTGTGTGTGCGATTTCGATAGCAAGGCTGCAGTGCAACCCACTGACTCGAAGGGTCCACACCACCTCGTCAACAACCATCTCAGAGATGAGGACGCGTATCTCTTCCCTTCTCGAACAGGCTCTGGACTCTACAGCGACCATCGATGCACTAAGAGGCGCGACCCGCCCGGGGCAACAACCTCAGGAGGCAAACAGCATGCGGAAATGAGAGGGCATGCACGAATCAGACCTTCAACGGTGTTGAGGTGGGATCTTGGGGGCAACGCTCATCGAGCAAGACGTTTTTTCTTTTGGTGAAACAGACCAGAGCCCCCGAAATGCGGCCATCCCAAACACGACAGACACCTGGGCAGCCTCCAATGTCGCCATCAACAGCACGAAGAGCCTGGTGCCGACGCTTGTCCATCTCACCAACACCGCTTCCATCGCACAAACGTATGCGACTATCTAATCACTGGATACAATTGATACTCCATTGAGCAATGACAGTAACAGTGCACAATGGGCCAGCCACAAGTTCCTGAGGCGAGATCACAGAGTGGTACGTGAGAAGATTAGTGGCGTTTGCTCCGCTTCAACAAAGTCTAGTTGTGGCTTTATTCTGACCGTGACGAGCGAGCGCCGTTGGTATTTCTCCAGATTAGACACATCTCTCTACAACAGTTGGTTGGCCGTGCATAGAAAAACAAACTCGATGTTCGGCCGTTTTTGGTGCATAGCTCGAGGCTGTTAGAAAACCTGATGACATCATTCTCGTAACACGTACCGAGATGAAGCGCCGAAGATGATTGGCAAGGTGCTATACCTAAGACTTGGCCGCATACGGCGCATCCAGTATACTGATTGGTATTGACATCTATTCTCTACACAGACAGGATCGCCATACCTGTTCGGTTTCGGTTGCTTACTTCCAACAAACTGGTGACCTTGTATCTTGGCTTCCAAGGAGAATCTTGCAAAGCTGCTTTTCGGCAGACGTGTCACCTACTGTACACCCGCTCGACTGTTTCTTAGCGCTGTTGGCTGAGTTCCCGCCATCGAAGCTTACACAATGTCACCATACAGGACCATTTCCACAATTGCTGACATACGAAGAAACCCCATCGTTGTCAATCAGCTACTACACTTCGTCCTCTCCTCGATCCACCTGCTCGGCATGGCTGTGTTTGGCCCTGCACGACGAAATCCGTAAAGATCCTCGCAGAACTCTTGGGACCAAAATGCGCGGTTGGCGCGACACTCTCGAGATGTTCGGTGATTTTTCGTAATGAATTATTGGAGTCGGTGTCTACGCAGATCCGACGATGCTGTATAGTAACCAAACTCGGTGGGTTATGAGCTTTGTCCGAACTGACCGAGAGTATTGTGAGGAACTCTTGGCTATGCTCGAGAAGGAAGGTTTAGACTGAACCATTATCCAGGTAAGGTAACGATGTGACTGTTTCGTAAATCGCTGACTCGATTTAGTCTCAGCTTCTGTACAATACGATTCGCACTATCGAGGTTACACCGGACGAAATCGTATGGCTGAATGACTACTACGGTGATGACGACGCGGCCGAATCAATAGCTGGGCAGACACATCTGAACCGCGTAGGGAAAGGGCCAAGGTTATACTGAAGATCTTTACGACCTGGAGCGGTTTTGCTATCCGATGCCGCCACTTCACTTTGGCAATCAATGAAATTTGTCCTAATGAATTTCTGGCTTCCAACTGCAAACACTCTCAGAGCCAACGACATACACAGTCCGTTGTAGCGAGAGAGTATATACAACAAACGCTATCTTCGATCGCCAAGCCACCCTCTCTGATCTTTGATCTCTCACCCAACACACCCTTGACAAATCTCATCCATCTTCTAGCATCTGCACTCGTATCCTGCCGAACCCAAGGATTAAACCCACTCTCCAATACCACTCCACGAACGCCCGTGAGACAAACAGCAAGCGCCTTATACTCAACATCACCCACACTACCACAAGTCTCGTGAGGATCTTTGCATTCATGATAGCAACTCCCAATTGCCGCACCCGGACCCCTAACCGTATAGTTCTTGTTATTTGTCGTGGTATCACAGTGACTAGAGAAAGTACCCGCGGACTCGACAATAGGCACAGGGAAGAGATTACCGGGGACTTCCAGGTCGCAGGAGTCGCTGTTGGTCCAGTCTTTCTATTCGTCGACGCTTGCGTGGCAAAAGCCCTCTTTTGTAAAACCAGAATCCTGACCCGGGATATCCGTACAAAGGCAGGGGGGGGGGTCAGCTAGTGATTGATCTTTGAAGTAGGCAACATGAGTATTGTGTGTGTAAGCGTATGCTGTACGGCTTCTAAAGGTTCTTTCCATGCCAAAGCTCGCACGTCGTTATGAGGGTTTGTCGTCAATATATACGTCCCTCTGTCTTCTTGAGAGTAGTGGCCTATTTGTATGTCTATTCCCTTCTCTGTGACATCCACTTCTACGATGAAAGCTCATCTTAATCGATTAGCTGCTACATCTCTTTCTCCTTGTGTCTACAATGTCTCTGCGGTGAAGACGAGCCATATGCCCCATGGTTACTATCAGTATTCCTACACTGACACAACGACAAACATACCAAGGTAATCGCTTCCTTCGTCGCACTGTTCCATCACCCAAAGCTCTACGGAATTATTCCATGTCGAATTGAACGCCCAAGACGGATGTCACCGCGCCTCAAGGCTGTGGGTTTGTACAACACGAGACTGTAGGCCTAGAGACGTGGCGAGAGACAGTACGCCTGATTTGGCCTCGCCGACCTTCTGTAGCCCACTAAACGTGGCTGAGAATGCCGTGCGACGCAAAGGGATTCGTAGACCCGAGTAACGCTTTAGGTCAATAGTGGAGAAGGAGTGAACCAACAAGTCATCGCTTATGTTATGTCGATATGTCCGAGACCTTGCCCAAAGTGCGTTTCATGAAGCAGTATAAAGGAAAACAACTGGTTCACAGAGCACGATATCTGGGGTGTATACTTGCGTGTCCCTCGATGAGCAATATCATCAACGTTTTATGCGATTTTTAGTAGATGGATGTAGCATCAGGCCTCTTATCACATTGACATAGCGCAGTGGCTGTCCACTTCTCAGCAATAATCTGTCATCGACCGTCGTTTGAAGCAAGTACGGGTGAGTGTTCTACAGCTCATCGTCCTAGCGGCCCAGTGTTGTTAGCACTACCAGCCCTCCTTGCTGACTTTCCTCCAAGCGAAAAGTTGCCCATGCCTCGCGCATCCACACCAGCAGCAAGAGGCTGCCTTATCATCGGTGAGTTTTGATATGGAGAGTTCGCATCTTGGTTCAGGTATGGGGCCTGACGTGAACCACCGAGAACTGGAAGTTGACTTCTATGAGCTTGTGAAGGCGTCCCGACTAGAGCAGAGCCTGCATTTCGTTACCATAGGATGCGCTTGAGTTGTCCGTATCTACGAGATCATGCGAATCAACTAGAGGAGCATCGACTTACGACCAGTGTTGTTCCGGCCACCCAAGCCTCGCCTCTGCAATTGTGGATTGAACGGAGGCCCGATATGGATGCCACCGTGCTGCTGCCGTCCACTGTTCTCCGAACTCCTACTAGCGTCTCTGTTATGCATCCTACCACTGCCAGCCTGCTGTGACATGTTCATTTGGCTGTAGTTGGCCGTTCCCGTCCGGGTGCCAGGAAGGCGGTCGATGAAACGGTCCCCTCGAGCGGCTTGGAGTGTGTAGGCGGCTTCGTCACCGGCGGCTTGGGCCACGTGGGTCGACATGACCTGCCCCTTCAGTGCTTGATAGAGACTCTGAGAGTGCTGATGCGCTTTGGTCTTTTCTTTGTAAGCTTTTGCAAGCTCAAAGTTTTTGTTTTCAAGAGATTCTTGCTCGGCTTGCATAGCTACACAACTGTCAGTATGATGCGTCTGGATAGGGCGAGGGCCTGATGTACCCTGCATCTTGTCTTGCAATGCCTTGATCTGAGAATTCGCATCGTGAATAAGCTGATCCATCTGTTGGCTAAGCGTATCGTACTTGTCGGTCAAGCCTTTGGCGAGATGCTCCTGATAGATGATTTCCTGCGATGTCTGGTAGCCATGGAAAGCCAAGCCACGGCTGGCACATTCCATGATGATTGTCGGACTTAGGCCACTGAGCACCGACGTCTTGTAGTCTTCCGAGGGATTGAGGCCTGCGACAACCACATCGTCAGGGTTGTGCAGTGATGCGTTACATGCTGGACAGGTCCGATGGGCATTGGTAGACCTCGACAGCCCGGTGGTGTCTGCGCAGTCGCTGCAGAAGACATGACTTTGTACAATCGTTAGCGGTTGAAGTCTAGGAGCAGCAGGCGAGGTGGACGAACCTGCAAGTGGTGACTACGGCACGCTCATGCAGCCGCGATCGACACTTCAAATCATTGCAACGCAAAACGAACTCCATGGCGAGCCGAGGTCCGTGAGATGCAGGCAGCTTCGAAGCTGGCGGATGGAAAAGGCACGATGTTGACGCAGGAACGCGTCGATGGCTCACTGGGGCAAGAACAACCCAACTCAGTGCGAACTCTGTCCGTACTAGAGCCTAGCATGAAGTTCATATTTCGTATCTCAGTAATTTGGTGTCCTGCTGCGCATGCAATAAATTAACAAAAGCACAAGACAATGGGCCGACTTTGCTCCAGAAATGGAAACTACCGGTCATCCTTGTCAGGCTTCCGCCGTTGTCTTGTACTCTTCTTGCTGGCCACAACTGGATCGTCTTCCTCTTCGTCTCGGCCCTTGGCCAGGTCCTGCTCAAGACCCCACTCCTCATTGTCATACCAATCCTCGCCATCGCTCATTTCTCCTACGTGAGCTTCCGCCTTTGACCATTTGTACACATCATGCCTCATGCGGTCGGCTTGCAATAGACCTTGATACAGGTCGGACGTTATCCGTGCCACCTCCTCCTGCTTTTGTACGTAAGCCATGAGTAGCATGCGCGTCTCCTCGGCCTCGTTGGGCGGAAGACCAAAGTCACGATCCGGCAACGAATTCGAGGGATGTACAAAGAGAGGATGTATTGCGCCAACACCACTCGAGGGTGAATGAGGTGGGGAAGGGGTGGAGGCTGCATGCGCCTGGGCTCGTCTGCGCGTCGTCATCCTATGCGCCGTCTGTTGCGACGCGGTATCAGACGCATCTTCGGGCGTTCCTTCTCCATTCTCTTGGACTTGATCTGCCTCTCCGACATGTGTTCCGTTTGTTGCAGGATACGGGCCATTGACCGTTTCCGGTCTTGGGTCGCCGTTGGTCTCGGTCTGTAGGCTAGTGCCATTTGGCCGGCCTGCATCCTCCATGTCTACGTCATGGGGACTTTCCACGGTATCTTGCATTTCAGCATCGAGAGCCTGCTGTTGCTCTCCTTGTTCCGTGCGTCCATTTGCGCGGTCGATCCACAGTTCTTGGAACGGTGCCTTGCCCATGGCTGACAGGGCATCCGGCGCAAACGTAGAGTCGCCCTGAAGCTTCACGAACAAAGCCTTTGCCCGCGCGTTGGTGACCTGCTCTCTTCGCGAGAGCGCCCCGGCTTCATTTGCGAGGTCTGTGAGGTGACGAGAAGAATATGCCACGCTCAAGGCAGGATGATTCGGTAGGTCGGCGGCGGAAGTGAGCGGCGCAAGCAGACTCTCCAGCTGTATGGTGCCATACGGATTCTCTTCGACAGGCTCGACATCTTCCTCGTCGTCGTATTCGTCGTCAACCTCGACGATATCGCCGTCCGGATCGTATCGCGGAGGATTGCGCTGCAGGATAGATCGGTGGTAGCCGGCATGCTCAATGCGCTAGGAGGTGTCAGTTTACAGTCGGTCCTGGAGTAGCATAGCTCAGGACGCACTTTCTTGTAGGGTCGCGGGTCAGATAGAAAGTCTGGGTCGCTCGCGCGCGCATAATGGACTTTGCGCCTCAAATCCTGCTTGTTGCTGCTGAAGGGTGTCTCGGGGTCTTCTGTGTCGGCTGCGCAGTGTTAGCGAGGCACTGTACGGAGACATGTACAACCGTACAATCGTCTTTTCGCAGCATCTTCCTCTTCATGTTGAAGATGGTATCCAGAATCTGCTGCTGTTGGCCCGCCATGGCGTCGACGGCCTCTGGCCAGCGCGAGCGGTGGAGAGACGAAGTATAGATATGGGCGCGTTCCGCGGGTCCAGCGGCGTGTTGCGCTGTTGGCAGTATTTACAGGGTAGGGAAACGCGTGAAGACAAGGCTGAACTGCTAGAGTAGAGCTCGTGCCTGTGTGGAGGAATCGCTCGACGGAGAGAACGAACATGACAGGGTCCAGCTAGCGTCATCCTTTCGCGCGACCCATATGTTCGACCATGGACGACATAGAGCCGCCAGCAATCTTCCCAGCGCCCCCATGCTCCCACAAACACGCTTGATCCGGCCAATTCGAAACGGTTTTTAGCAAAAAACTCACGCCCAACTTTGTCATCTCGCGTGCGACGAACAAATCCACCTCCGCAGCACCTCCGCCTCCTCCCCCACCGAAGCTACCATCGTCGCTCAATTTGGCATGGAGCGATAACTTGCGCGCGCGCGGAGATATGGACGCATACCCATCTGACTTTGTAGTCCATAACCTACCCTTCATTGTACTCTCAGGTCTAGCGACTAGCAAAGAGGCCGACCCCCCTCCATCGGTTCAACATGTGCTTCCTGGCCGTGCTGTCACAAGCATCAGCTCAGAATTACCACCCGTACAAGGTGACGGAGCGAATGAGCTACTCCAGGAGTTCCTGAGTGCAGACGGCACCAATGCGCCCTGGAACGGGCGCGACTTCAGTCGTCGAGGCATCACACATGGCTTCAGAATACGGAGTGTAGGAAGGGTACAGGCGCCTGCGAACATGCCACGGGAAGGAGCCATGGGCTGATGTTTGCTAGAACTTTCAACTGCCCCCGAAAAAGGCAGATGCGCCCTCGAATTCCGAAACAACTCCTCCAGGCAGCCCCACCATTGCAGCCGCAACATCATGGGTCCTGCACTCGCCCATATCGCCTCTCTCCCCAGCATCTTCCTCCTTCCCCGACGGTGTCATTGCTCCTGCCTGGGTCGCGAAGCACCAGCACTACGTGCCTTCGGTATTCGTCTCGTTTTTCAACTTTACGACCGATCCCATTACAAACAGCTTGCACGATAACCAGCTGAAGACGGACATCAACAAGATCAAGGGCCAGATACAGAAGTCGGACTATCGCACAAGATACGTGGTGGTGTTACTGAGCGATAAGACTATCCTCGAGGCACCAGATATCGAGGAACGGTTGACGGTGATACGGCGAGCTACTGGCCTGGATCCAAAGAATTCACTCTTCTTCCTGCCTCCAAGGACGTCCCGCGTCGAGCTGCAGGCTTTCGTCACATCGGTTCTGGCCATACTACAACCTATTTGCGTCGAGTACTACCGAGACCTCACCAAGCATGCACGGAGGAAGAAGGGACGAGGCACAATTCCTCCCCCAACAGCCCCGCCTACACGCGGAACCTCACAAACACTGTCGTATCCTGGGTGGGGCGTTCGTTATGACTTCAAGCTGGGTATCCTCGCCGAGTTCCGCCAAGAGATGGACGCTGCGCAGCGGCACTACAGTACTGCTTTGGAAGCCTTGTTCGGTACCGAGGGCTTGTTTGAAACGACGGCAAGCTGGTCTCCAAGATGGGACGAAATACGGTTGCTAGCAGATATTATTGCACTGCGACACATTCGATGCCAGCTATGGAACAACTTCCCTACTTCCGCCGTCCAATCATGGTTGAGATACAGATACAGACTACAAGACGTGCTCGATCGCCGGGGTAAGGGGACTAACAACTACGGTTGGCAAGCCTGGGAGTCTACATGGGCCCAGGTCATGGCCGAGACTGTTAGGCGAACGGAGTTGCCCGTCTTCAAAACAAAGCATCTCTTATCAGATACAGATCCCTTGACAGACCTCCCGGGCGCGTTATACTCCCAACCCGAGAAACAATTTCCGGTGGGAGAAAGACTGCCACCATGGGAACTGTTACATCACGCTGGGTATTGGCATAAGATTGCCAGTGATCATGCGAAGAGGCGCTACATCCTCGCCAGGGAGATGCCAGAAGAAGATCGAACTCCGCCTGGAATGTCACCTGCCGCTAAAGTCTCCGCTCGGAATCAGATATACGATCACTATCTCGTACCACATCCTCATGAAGAATATCCTGTGCCTGGTATCGGCAACGGATTTGAGCACTGGAAAGACATCTCAGCCAAGCTGAACGCTGCGATCACTGAGTTCAAAGCTCGAGGACAGCATCGGAAAGTAGACCAATTGCAACTTGAGGTGGCTCGTACACTGTTGCATGTAAAGAGATTTGATGATGCCTTCCAGGTACTACGACCGCTCTGGGAGACGATGGCTTGGCGGAAAGAAGGATGGTGGAGCTTAGCCTCAGAGGTAGTATGGACCCTACACGAATGCGCACTTCGCGTGCAGAACCGAGAAACATATGTTGCAACGGAATGGGAGCTGTACAGTCAAAGTCGGTATTCTTTTGCTATTTGTAGAACGGGCTTGACTAATATCACTCAGCAATTCCTGGCAAGACAAAGTACAAGTACGACTTGATGACATGTCTGGACGTCTTCTCGGATGCATCAGCCGAGAAGGTGAGCGTGAATTTGAATGCTAAAGACCATATATCTTGCTGTAAGTGTGGAAGACTTATCCGAAAGAGCCAACGCTGACATTGCAGTGTCAACGTCTTTCGCCTTTGCTGAAGCTGAGGGTAATGTGGGAGAACCACTTCGCTCACAGCTCGCAATCACCTCAAATGCTCGGCCCGGTTCTGCTCCTGTCACATTATCTTTCGTTCAATGTCAGTTCAACGGCGGTCTGGCTGAAGTTCGGTTGACTCACGATGTCGACCAAGATCCTTCTGGAAGTGCCTCCAAAATGTACTCTTGCACATTAGAGGAAACCCATTCCACTACCGGAAAGCCACGTTGGGCTGGAGCAGCGGACTTGACGCTTTATCCAGGACAGACGAAAGTGTATAGCCTCCCACTTGTTCTCCGTGAGTCAGGAGACGTCGATGTTGCTGCATGCGTCTTCGGTGTCAGCACGGAAAAGTTCGAACTTGCCTGCTCGGACACAGACCCAGATACTTCAACTCGCCCCATGTGGTGGATCAAGTCGGATACAAAAATCAAGCCAAGAACGTTAAAACATGGGTCAGGCATGTCTGTTCACATATTACCCAAACCACCGAAGATGGAGATCAACCTACCGGACGTTCGCAACCAGTACTACACGGATGAATCGGTAACGTTGGCGATAGAGGTTTTGAACCAGGAAGAGGAGGACACTGAGGCTGTCCTTGAAGTGCGCCTGCTGGGTCGCTCCAAAGATACTTTGAGCTATACGTGGGTCGAGCGTCCAGCAGAGTCACCCATGAAGGAAGTTCCATCCGCACATGACGGGTCAACGGATATAGATCTCCCAGGCCATGTAGTAGGCAAACTAGCTCAAGGAGCAAGAACAACGGAGATGATTCGCTTCACTGCACCTGCGGATCCAGCAGACTACGCCTTGGAAGTCAAGGTGTTGTATCATCTCCTCAGCGACCACGACATACCCATCTCCAAAATCATGGTCGCAGATCTCGTCTTCAACGCTCCTTTTGAAGCAAGCTATGATCTAAATGCACGTGTACACCCCGACCCGTGGCCCAGCTATTTCGAGCTGCAAGGAGCAGAAAGTAACGTCAACACCGAATCACCTGACGCATTTGGTATAGCGCAGAAATGGGGCTTACGAGCCAAAGTCGCATCCTTTGCCGACGAACAGCTCATCGTCAGCGATCTAGCCGTTGGAGTACACGGCATCCATGGCGGTGCAACCTGCGACGTGACAAAAGAATTCAACATCGAGGAAACAACCATGGAACCCCAGATCCTCAGCGAATGGAGCTTCAGTCTGGACGTCCGGAAGAACAACCTCGAGGAACGTCGTCCTACCGCTCTCGACACCACCCTCGATATCACGTGGAGGCGCACATCCGATCCCGCTGCCTCTCCGGTAACGTCCTCCCTACCCATACCACGCATCCAAATCCCCTCTTCCGAACCCCGCGTCCTCGCTTCTTCCCACGTCTCCTCGACCATTCCCTCACTCATCCACCTCGACTACGTGCTCGAGAATCCGACTATGCACTTCCTTACCTTTGAACTTGCAATGGAAGCCAGCGAGGACTTTGGTTTCAGCGGACCTAAACTACAGACATTGCATCTGTTGCCCATGAGTCGGCAGACTGTACGGTACAATTTACTGTCGAATGTGGAAGGAGATTGGATTACGCCGAATCTGAAGGTTACAGATCGGTACTTTAATAAGACGTTGAAGGTGCAGGGGACGGAGGGGATGAGGCTAGACAAGAAGGGTGTCGGGGTTTGGGTGCCTGGGGATGGAGGGAAGAAGGAAACGGAAGCAGAGTTGGAGTAGGTGGTACAAGTCACTTTTGTGATTAGTGGTTTTGTCGGACAAGTGGAGTAGATGTAGCTCGGAGGCGTAGAAATGCTGCTTTCTTTCATATGCAAGCAATGCTGGTTGAAGATTGAATGTGATGTGTATATGGCAGCTCATGATGAACAGGCCTCACTTGTGCACCGCACTCGTGTAGGTTGACGCGACTCTTCATTCTCCCTCTGAGGCCCAACAAGCCATCTCCAAACGCCCAAGCACTCTAGACAAATAAATCTCCACATCTTCCTTGCCCATGCCCCGATCCATCAGCATGCCCATTACTTCCATCATGAGCCACAACACTAGCTTAGTCCGAACCCCCTAGCCCGTGTGACAGGATCCCTCCCCGGAATCTCATTCCTGTACAAATCCTCATCTTGCTCGTTCCTCGGAATCCTCAACACACGCTTCTTCCCATCGTTGCCGCTGTCGCTTGTTTCAACGGTGGTAGGCGGCATTGACGTTGTAATATCTATATTGTTCTGAAATCTCATCAGTTATTAGGGACTCCTCACGGATAGGTGCTTGGGGAGGAGTGTGGGCATACTGTGGTGGTTCATCGCCCGAGTAGATTGGTTGTTCAAAGTCGGTGGCTGCGTGGGAGAGGATTGTGGGGTCGATCGAGGGGATCTGTGTAGTGGATGGTGGGAGTTGTGACGGTTGTTGTGAGTTGGCTTGCGGTGTGATAGTGGTAGTAGTGTTGCTCGTATTTCCAGCCTGCTGCGATGTCCCGCCATCGACTTCGACAATCTTGTCTTCTTCTACTCTTACTTCACGGTCTCGTAGGCGGCGCATCAGCCCCAAGAACTGTGAGTTCTGGAACTTTTCGCTTGTGTTGTCTGCCACGCGCTCCAGCAGTCGGCCTGCTGTTGCCGCCATTTCATCATCGTCGTTCTTCGGGGGTTGTTCTTGCTTCTGTTCTTCCTCGGGTCTCTGCTCCATCCGCTGCATTGTTGGGTCTGGTGTCCTCATATAGCCTGCTGCTTCCAGATCCTGCCAGATCTGCTCTTCGCTCATCAGAACCCGTGAGCCCAGTGGGTATTGTGACATGAGGCGTTGGTTGATCGCTGTGATGAGCTTCTCGGCGCGGGTTTTGACTTCCTGTGGGGCGTCGCGGTTTACGATTCTTTGGAGAGAGTCGACGATCCATTTACCTTCATTTGCATCTTGCACCAAAGTACCGCTCCGTTCCATGTCCTCCATGTTGCCGAGGTATGCTACCGCTTCGTCGGTTCGTCCAAGACCAGTTTCGCTCCAGACCTGGATAGCAGAGTATACCGCTAGAGTCACAGTCAGCACGCGTAGTAGATGTGACAGACACTACACACCTGGCCGCGTTTCTCGTATCCGTTGAAGAAGAGGATCCATCTCACCCGGCCGGTCTAGGTCCAGCGCCTCTTGCGCTGGCTGTGTGTGTACTTGCTCTGCCTCTGTGACCTCCATCATGTCTTGTTGCGCCTGCGCAAATGCTTGCTCGAAGGCTGCCTCGTCGAAAGCTGGTACGTCATCCTGTACGCGCTGCTTTCCCTGTGCAATGTCCGATACTTGGGCGTTCTGGAAACTCGGTGTCTGCATATATGCTTGTCCGCCGAATCTGCCCATGTTGTATCCCGGCATGCCTCCATATGTACTTTGCTGTAAGGCAGGCGCCTGCGTGACCGGGGCTTGCTGCCGTAAGAAGTCTTGGTGCCATGCTGACGCCGTGCTCGCCGGCTGGGGTCGCTGCTGCTGCTGGAACGCCTGCGGAGGTGGACTGCTGACATTCAAGCGTTGAAAGTCGGCAGCCCAGTCTGGTGCCTGCGGGGCTTGCGCAAACTGGAGGGGAGGTTGTGCGAATCGCGGACCGAAGTGCTGCAAGTCCTGCGCTGGAGCTGGTCGACCGGCTTGAAATGCATCGAACTCGGAATCTAGTGCCCCTGCATTCGGTCCCGGCGATGATCTGAAGCCCTACTGCCGGTTAGATGTTAAAGTGCAAGCTTCAGATATGACTACATACTTGCGCCGGTGAATGTCTGCCAACCAGACGATCCTGTTGCAATGTCCGATCGACGGTAGTGTGTTTTTGGAAGTTCTGAAGGGCGTTGGAAGGCCCGCAAAGCGCGTCGGTCATACTGGATTAAACAAGAAGAAAGGCGCGAGGGGTATCAATGCATGCTAGAAGGGAAGTGGGAGAAAGTTGAGTTGCGGCGACTGGTTGTCATGTCCCGATGATCAGAAGCCGAGGCTCGCTCGCTGATGTGGACCGACGCCGCCCACGCGTCAGATGTCAGCCAGAAGACATGACGAATGAGCACGTGTTACGCACAAGCACGCACCACGCATTACACACCACCGATGTGGAGAACTGAGATAGCAAGTTTTGCACATGTTGCGATCGCATTCAATTGACAGCCAAGATGATACATGGCGCACAAAATCACAGACAGCTGAGCCGAAGCACCTATTCCTATCTGTGGAAGACTAGAGGGTAGATTGGTATATCTTGGGAGAAGAAAAGAAAAAGAAAACCATAGTGGCCAACTCCTCACACTCACTTCGTAGCAAAAACCTATCCTGACCCAACCCCAAACCCTGCCTACCTGAAGAACATCTCTCCCAAGCTGACATTCTGCCTACTCGACGAAGAAGCACCAACAATGCTTCTGGAGCGAGACCTCGACTTCTTCCTCACAAAAGCGTACTCCTTCTTACCCCTACTATCACGACCCTCTGATTCTATGAATAGCTTGCTACCATGTCCGGTGCGCAGACGGCGGGTATGTTCGAAGAGGATGTCGGTCTCACGTTGGGACATTTCGCGAAGGACGATGATGTATTCGGGGTTCTACCATAAGAGTCAATACTTGATGTTGGGTGACAGCAGTTGATGAAGACTTACCACATCGTATTCGTATGGGATCTCGTAGTAATGCAGCGTCTCGATATCGAGATGGCTCCTGTGGATCTTGGCGTATGTTGGCGGAGGTGCAATCGCGATCTGGTGGTGATGGTGATGCTGTGGAGGCGGCGGCGGCGAAGGTGCGATTTGATGGAGTGGATGGTTAGGCATCATGCCTGCTTGTAGATCCCTCTGCTTCTCAGGGTTGACCAGCGCCTGGATTTGGTTGTCCTGGAAGCCAAATTGAGCGAGCCTCTTGCGCATCGTCTCCTCCAGTTCCTTCTCTTGTGCTTCCTTCTTCTCCTTCTCTGCTTCTTCTTGCGCTTTTTGCTTTCGCATGAAGGCCTCATACTCTTCTTTGTCCTTTCGCTTCTTCTCCTCTTCTTCGAGCCGGATCTTCATCATCAGCTCGTCTCGTGCTCTCTTCTCCTTCTCGGCATCCAAGATCTTCTTGCGCTCGTACTCGAAGATGATGCGATCATGCTCTGCTTGAGCTGCAGCTTGTTCTTTAGCCTTCTTTCGTTGATACTCTTCGACAGCACGCTGTTGGGCTTCCTTTGCCTCTTGGACCTGTTTAGCTACCTTGGCTTCGTTCTCGGCGATGATGCGCTTGCGCTCTTGTTCCATGGCCTTTTCCTTGAGTTCATGCTTACGCGCCTCTTTCTCAAGCTTGGCTGTGTTCTCGTCAATAATGCGCTGACGTTCCTCTTGCTCTCGCCTTTTCTTCTTCTCCATATCAGACAGAATCTTCTCACGCTGTTCCTCGGCCTCCCGTTGCTCTCTCGCTTGCTTCAATTTGGCCTCGGCGAGGATTCGCTTGCGCTCCTCATCCTGTTCTTTCTGCTCCCTGTCTATTTTGGCTAGGAGCTTTTCGCGTTGTTCCTCGGCCTGATGTTGCTCTCTCGCCTGTTTCAACTTGCTTTCGGCGAGTATCCGCTTGCGTTCCTCATCCTGTTGCCTCTGCTCTCTTTCTAACTTGGCTAGGAGCTTGTCGCGTTGTTCCTCGGCCTCCCTCTGCTCCCTAGACATCTGCGCCCTGTTCTCGGCAATGATAGAAGCACGTTTCTTATCTTCTTCGATCCCACGTCGTTCGCGGTCTCGCTCTTCCCTCTCTCGCTTCAACTCCCAGTCGCGACGCATACTTTCTTCTAGCCTCTTGATTCTTTCTTCTTCTGCCTCGTGCTCTCTTCTATCGTGGATGAAATCGAGCTGCACCCTGCGCCTCACCAGTTCCTCCCGTCTCTCCATCTCCTCCTCTCGCCGCTCGCTTTCAAGTTTCTCCTCAGCTTCTCGGAGTCGCTGTTGCGAGAGTGCTAGGTTCACCTTGTCCTGGTAGCCATGGTCCGGCGAGTGATGGCGTCTTTCCCTCTCGAGTTCTTTTTCAGCGTCTCGCAGTCGCTGTTGCGAGAGTGCCAGTTTCATCTTGTCCTCGTAGCTACGATCCGGCGAATGATGATGCTGATGGTATCGCTCCTGTCGCTCCCTCTCAAGCCTATCTTCAAGATCCTTGAGACGTTGCTGAGCAAGTGTCAACTGGATCTTGTCTGCATAGTTTGGCTCGGGTGAGCGTTGGCGTTCATGGTACTCGTGCCTAGAGCGCGAACGGTGCTCCTTCTTTAAATCTGCCCTCAACCCAGCGATCTCATCTTCCAGATCGTCAAACGCACCAGGAATCTTCTGCTCGCGTCGACCACGAGGACTGGCCTCTTGGCTCTTCTGCTCAGAGCGCAGAGCTGGACGACTATCGTTGTCCAGGTGACTAGTGTTGTAGATTGTTACATTGGGGGCGGGCGCGTGGCCTTGTGAGCGAGTCCTATGGAGACCGGTCGTGAAGTGCACTTCTGGGGCCAGGAGCTCAGTGGTGCGGCGACCATAGTCGGGACGATAAAGCTCGTCATCCTGGGTTCTCCGTGGCGCGGGTCGAGATGCTGGGGGATGGACATGACGAGCGCGGACGTTCAGACTGTCCTTTGTGGTTTTGGAATACCACTCGTCCTCTTCGTAACTGTCCCAATCGGTTGCTCGCGGCATAATTGGTGTATGGGTTGGGATTTCAAGTGAAGACCAAACAAAGTGTGTACACCGTCTAGTGACGAAAAGACTGCGAGACAGAGCAATCAATCCAAGACGCTCGTGTCTGGTCTCAGTTGCGGCGTGGAAAGCACAGAGCGGGGTGATGTACAGACGCTGAGCAGTGGGACAACAGCAGATGTGACACGGTATAGAACAGCAGCTAACGTAAGAAAGCAGGAAACTGTCAGCACAAGAGTGCGGGCGCAGTCGAATTTGAAAGAATCCGCCCTCATGGTGCATTTGGGGGCTGAAATGCTCGCGATGCAGCTAGTCATCAGGCAGCTGCCGCCACGGCTGAGGCCGGGATTTCTCATGCGCTGGGTCTGCTGAACAGCAATCAGCCTGTGGTGCATTTCCATCTGCGGGCCGTCAGTGTAGGCTGCCACGCATATGCCTGCAGTCTCCCCAGCGACGTTGTGATGCTGCGATGTGCAATGTAGGCGACCACTTTGCTCTGCATCCTGTGCGAGGTGGTGATGGTTCGGTGGGGCTTGTCTAAAATGGTACACTAACCAAGACGCCTAATACCGTTTTCCTCTCCAAGCCGCGGAGGTGCAACACTGTGACAGGCTTGGTAAATCTGTCAGCCTTGTAATGCTGATATCTTGAGCAAATCGACAACCTGTTGGATAGCATGCTTCTGTGCATTTTCGCCACCTGCATCTTTCCGTCTCTGCGCGCTTCATGAGACATGTTCGACATGAGCAGCGCCTCATGAAACAGCAATGCTCGCGTGCGGCCCACTGAGGTGTTGTGACCAGCTAGTCTAGCAGAGTAAGCCTTCATGTGTCCGGGATATGGGCGTTTTCGGTTAGAGCTACCCCCAAGATTGTTCCTTAGCCACACCTTAGCACTCAGAGTCGGCGGTCCGGCTGGTCTAATATGTGGTTTGCTGCAGATAGCGTCAATGGTGCGAACGCTGCGAACTTGGACAATATAGGCGTTCCATGAAAGCTGTTGGCAGTATATCGTCATTTCTTTTGAACAATTCAATGCGAGCGAAGAGGTATCTAGCCGACTGTCGGCGCCAGCGAACGCCAGCCATGCAAGTATCGTACAACCCATGGTCACATCTTCTCCTCGACTACTTCTTTCAAGCTCTCCGCTCGCCGGATTAGTTCCTCGTACACAGTCCAAGCAAGCGCACTGCTCATCGCTTTCCTCGCAATCCTGATGCCAAGTCCATCGAACAGGCTCCGTAGACCTTCCTCCGCAAGCATCTTCTTGCTTGCTTGTATCATGTTCACGTACCGGTCGGGCATAAGCTGTATCCGCGTCTTGATGGCATCGAAGGGATTCGTGACAGTCGTTCCCAGCCCTGCGGCTGCAACACCCGAGACGAAGTTGATACCTGCCGATGTGCTGGAGGAGAGCTTGGTGGATGCGCCCGACGTCTCTTCAATCTTGGTTGCAAGACTAGAAAGCTTTCTCTTCGATTGCTCGTAGAACAGGACGTACAACCCCGCATAAGGTGCATCGCGGACTGCTGTTGCGCCAAAACCAGCAAAGAAGCCCTTGAGTCCCTCTGTTCGGAAAATGTCTCTTGATGCTGTGAAGAGCGAATTGTACGAATACAGATTACTCTCGTATCGCACCTTGAGTACGGTAATCGGCATCATGATGAAGCCCGCCCATGTCCGCGCAAAGGCACCAGTTGCCAGATTTGCGGCATTGCCAAGTTTTGGTAGAGAGCTCGAGTGCTCCGCTCCCCTAACTGCTGTATCGCTGTTGCCCGCCGCGACTAGACTCGCCCTATGCCTCAACGCGTTGAGACTTGAAAAGTATATGGCAGATCCGAAACCTGTGCGTAAAGTGCTTGGTAAAGTGCCCCTCCAAAACTGTCGTATCGGGTTCGGTCCATTGGCTATCGACTGGATAGTACCGAGGAGTGTGCTCGAGCGAGATTGTTGGACTCGGGTTTTGAGGAGGTCAGCGGGTTGGAGAAGAACTGCAGACAGGATGCCTGAGTTGAGACCGGCGAAGAAGTGGACTGCATGCCCGTTAGCCACTGCAAGTCTGCCAACTCTTGGAATAGCAATTATGCCCAACGCTCCTTCCGCACTTACAATAAGACGACGAGCGCTTTCCGCCATCTGACATTGCCGCGCCGTCAAATGTTCAATTGCTATATTGAGAGAATCGAAGCTGCAATACGCATCATGGTAAGAGCCCTGGAATGCCGGCCGTAAGTAATATTACAGTACAAAGGGGAAGAAGTATTGTGTCTGTCAAGCTTGTGTTGCGAAAAAGTGCAATGACGTTTTGACTACATGTTCCGGGCACCGGCGTGTCGGTACGCCGAGGCACCATTTTCTCGCCTGGGCCTGACATGCGCGCCTATCAAACGTGACACGTTCGACATTAACTTGAAGATAGTAATTACCTCTGAAAGATGACTATAGACTAAAAATGTTCGTCATAGAGAAACAAACGAGTGGTGATGGTCTCGAGTGACTTTCATATCAAATTCTACTTCTACAATATCCCTCCAAAGTCAAGTGGAACCCTCTATGCTCAGTCTTCACCATCATCATCGTCTCCAAAGATGGCTTTGAAAACATCTTCGGAAGCACGTTCGTTGGACAAAGCATCGTTCTTCTCCACATCCACAGCCGCATGCTCGCTTTGTTGAGTAGTAGTAGTAGTAGTAGTAGTAGTAGTAGTAGTAGTAGTAGTAGTAGTAGTAGTAGCAGAAGCAGAAGCAGAAGCCTCAGGTGTTGGCCCCATCCAGGCAGGCCGCTGAAGAGCAGGGCCGTTGGTCAAGTACTCATGCTGCAGCTTTTCCATAGCCGACTTGGAAACAGCTTCTTCCGTCTGGGATTTGAAGTGGCTTTCGCCAGCATCAAACTCAGGCGGCATATCCGGCGGAGGCTTGACGTTGAATCGCTTGCAGAGGAGCCGCGATGGGTAAAAGGGGAAACTGCTTCGAGTCATCGCACCGTACATGCCTAGCTTCGCAGCTTGCTCTGCAGGATCCTCTGGCTTTGCAGCCGACTGTCGTAGGAGGTTGTCGTTTGCTGCGCCACCACCGTTTCCGTTCATGGTGGAGG